>CATIWC010001827.1:0-362909 GCA_948472305.1 Vicia faba | reverse complement strand
ATATCTCCATCCCCGACTAGGCATATCACCTGCGTCCCGACTTTGTTTATCGACTCACGTCCTTGAATCCATTTGGTCCGACTTGCAATCCGTCTTAGGAATTCTGAGGTGTACATAATATAATTGGATGATGGTGATGAATTGACTATGTAAAATTTTCCACACTGGTAGTGCATAGTAATTAATATATATATATATATATATATATATATATATATATATATATATATATATATATATATATATATATATATATATATATATATATATATATATATAACTTTAATAAGATAGAGGTATATTTGTTTTGGACCACTCACAAGGTTTATAAAGAAAAGCTCAAGATCGAACTCCAGGAGAAAAGGTACGTGGAACAGGTAGACCTTCGTTTGACTAGAAGCAGACAAATTTGCACTTCACTGCATCAATAGCTATCTAATTCAATCAAATAATTATTTCTACAACATGTCGCATCACATGTGAATAGTCTCAACCATTTTTGATATATAATTGTGAAGCGCGTGATTTCAGGTATTCAATTTAACTCTAACTCTCACATTACTACTTATTCTTTCATTGACATGTGTGTTGGAGTGCTAACTTTGTAGGTCAGTCCCCCTCTTTGTCGCATCGTAAACTTGCTACCCCCCCCCGATCCAAAATATCACCTGACAGTTTCACCGAACAATTTTGATCCATAACAGAAGAGTGACACCATTTATGAAAATCGACTTTTGATTCCTGTGAATTCCCTTACTCGGATGTGAAAACTAATCTCATACGAATATGTTTTAATAAATACAAATATATATATATATATATATATATATATATATATATATATATATATATATATATATATATATATATATATATATATATATATATATATATATATATATATATATATATATATATATATATATATATATATATATATATAAAAGAAGGAAAAATATTCAACAATGAAATAAGAGTTTCAAGACAAGTTTTAAGTATCTTAACAAGGACGATTCAAAGATATGATTTAATGGAACTAATTTGATCAAACTATGACTTCTGAAATTTAATCAAGATAAACTAAAGTACTATATATTTTGATGATATAAATCTTAGATGCTCAAAGAAAAAACTCAAAACTAATTCTATATATTATTTCAAATAATAAAAAAAAAGTGGCATTGTTAAACTTTGATTTTCTCTTAAGTCCACAAGAGGATAATCGGTTAACCCCGTGACATGGGAGTTCAACATAATCGATTATCCATGCTTCTCTGATTGAAGATAATTTGATTTTTCATATAAGAGTAATCGATTGACCCCTTGTTGAAAGGACCAAACTAATCGATTATCCATTCCATTTTTTCACTATTTTTACACGTTATAACTAGGGAAATCGATTACCTCTATGTTGCTAATCGATTAACCTCTGCTCCTTTTGAAAAGTTATTGAAACTTTGTATTATTCCATCACCTATCAGTAAATCTTTTCATAATCATGATAATTGTTCATGATCATTTTTCCAACAATTTCTTTTTGAAAATCAAAAAGTGCATGAATCATTATAAATAGAGGAATTTTTAAATTTAAAATAATCTCTTTTCTGCCTTATTTTTTAATGTGTTCAAAACTTTCATAGAAACTTTTTCTATTGCATAATTTTCATATCAAATAATATGTTTCATTATCTTCTTTGTGCACCTAAGTTATTCATTTGATCATATTGTTTCAAGAAAGGGAAGAGTATTGTTTTACAAGTTTTGAAAAGTGTCAAACATCTGTACACAAAATTATTTCATATGTATTTGTATGTGGTAAACTTGTCTTTCAGGTTGTGATAACAAGTATGTAAAAGAGGATTTAAGGTATTTCTCTTAGTATGAGATACTTTCTTACTTGTGATAGAATTTTGTAAGAGAGTCCAGTGTTTAGGTTGTGAGTGTTTAGGTTGTGAGGGGGACCGAAATACTCTTATTTAGAAAGAGAACTTTGATATATTGAAATTACTTTACTACATTTATTTTCTACGTATCATTTCTATCTATTAACCAGAAAAATAAGTCATCACTCAATTATCATTAACCAATAAAAGTAAATCAGTAAATTCTCATGAAAAAATTTGTAACTTTCTCAATAAAATTTCTAACAACTTAATTCACCTCCCCTTAAATGCACTCTATATTACATAAGATTTCCTCTGATCTAAAGTTCCAAGTCTCTGATCCTCTTTCTTTAAGTTTAACTTCCTCCTAAAATAATTTATCATCATATTCATCAAGCATGGTAGATGATCCAAAGTCATTCGATCCACCGCTCAACTACAAGTTGTTGTTGCACCTGAAGTTTCTAAAACTTCACCTTTTCATCTTGGTGAACCATTGCATCAATCTCCTCCATTGGTAGATGCACTTGTAACTCCGTCTACTACTCCCATAATTTATTTTGCTACTCATACCAAGAAGAAGAATAAAAGAGTCGAAACTTTAATTGTTGATGAGGACACAGATGAATCACCTTCTCCTCTCAAAACTTTTCAAACAAATTAATCCATTCCTATTGATATCTCATTAGAAAATGATACTTCTTCACCTTCCTTCTTAACCTGTTATGAGGAGCGTACAAATAACATGTTTGATATAATGGAAGCATTCTTAGCTACTTCAATGACTTTAGATGTGTTTTATTTTGAGTTAGAAGATTGTGTTAAAATCGTAGAGTATGAATGTGCTCTTAGCTTATATACGCTCCACCATGCATGGTTTTAGGATTTCTTTTGGAATGTTAGAATTTGGTCTTAGTCCAAAAAACCTTACAGTTGCTCAGTGTATTACTTCTTCTGAATTGGTCTACAAACACAGTTCAACAAGTTTACTGTTGAAAATCTGGCTACCTTGGAATGATTTAGGCTTTAGAATATGTACCTACAAGAACAACTTAGTATCCAAGGAACTCCACAAAAACTAAAAAATAAACTATAATTGATGCAAGAACAACTTCAAATGCTACATACCAACAACACCAACATGCAGGGAACCTTGAATCAATTCTTAGAAATCCTCAATAACTCAACATCTAGGAACCCTTAATTTTATATTCATGTTACTGTACCTTGTTGTGTTTTATAAACTATGCTTGAACTCGTCTTTTTCTTTTTATCTTTGTTTTTGTCGCTTTTTATGTTTAAAAGTTTCTATTTTCATGCATGCATGTTTTTATCTTTTACTCTTTCAAGCGCTTGTTGTTGAGGACAAAAAGGAGGAGAGAGTAATATTGTCTCAAATGCACCCAGAGATAAATAATGAGAAATAATTAATGTCGGGGTGAAGAATATTCCCTCTACAACTAGACTAATATTATATTAGTAAGAAAAAAGGTTATTACCCTTTTTACTCCATGTCATATCATTTTTTTCTCCATGTCATATAAGTTTTTTTTTTTGGTTTATTCTCTTGTAATTTTTTTATTATTGTGAAATTAACTTTGTCATTAAAAGATTCTTTCTATTTCAATTTTGGGATGAAAAGACATACTCCCTGAACCTATGTGTCATGCTGAGTGTCTTTATTTGTGTTTTTGTTTTATTTTTTTAAATGTCAAATAATTTATGTAACGCCACATCACATATTTAGACATGATATATTACAAAAACTCATTTGCATTTGTTCATCTGGTTCTTCGACAAAGTCATCTTCCACCATCCGTTCTTCTTCTCCAAATTGTGAAATTAGGGTTTGTAATGGACGGAAGCAAAAATTCTTCATCTGGAAACTTCAACGGAAGAGAAATACCAAGGTGTGGTTGTAATCTTTTAATGAAGATATGGGTTTCGAAGACACATGAAAACCCTAACAGAAAGTTCTGGAGGCACAAAAATGTTGGAAAGGTATTTGTAATTGCTTCGAAATTATTGATATATTGTGTTTCTGAAATCTCATTCAACCCTATTATGTTTAAGCAAAGTGATGATTCCTACGAGTTCTTCTTGAACAATGAAGTGGAAGAATTGTTAGTGAACAGTAAAAAAATGAGATGTTCTGAGCAGAAGAATTAATTGGTTATCTTAAAGAATATGGACAAGAGTTTGGGAAGGAGTTTGCTAAAGAATTTGTTAAACAATCAAGCTTAAAGAAGGTGGACAAATTGAAGAGGTTGCTGCAGATTCAAAGGAAGAAGAGTTTTTGGATGATGGTTTCACTTGTTGTATCATGGAGTTTTTTTTGTTGTTGTGTGTAAAATGGTATGACTGTAGTTTTATGGTATTTATATTTCAATTTAATGTAGGGTACATCTCATTTATCATGTTTTATTCTCATGATAACAATGCAATGTTAAGTTATGGTTTAATGATAACAATGTAATGTTAACTTATGGTTGAATGATAACAATGTAATGTTAACTTTTGGTTTACTGATAACAATATCATATTAAGTCTTAAACATGAATTGTTATAAGCATTACAAGAAGTGGTACCATTTAAATATATTGTTATAAGCATTACAAAAAGTGGTATCATCTAAAGATATTGTTATAAGCATTACAAAAAGTGGTACCATCTAAAGATATTGTTATAAGTCTTAAAACAAGTTTTAACATAAGCATTACAAAAGGTGGAATCATTACAAATACATTACATAATGGTGTTAACAAAAAGCATAGACTTAGTAACTTCATTCACTTTACTGAGTTAAACTTTTTGCAATGTCTTCCCATGATCTAAGAGTCCTTAGACATGTCCATAGCTTATGCTCTACCACAACCTCAATATGTTCTTAAGTTAAACTTCCATCTTCATACACATAGTCCTCTGGTTTCTGTTGCATATATGTTAATGTTGCACATGCATGTCTACATGAAATACCTACTAAATCCCAAAATCCACATGAACAAGTTCTTTTACCAACACTAACAACAAATTGATGAGTGTTGTATGCATATTTTACCTCCCATTTATCACTCATAGACCAACTTGGAGTCTATTTTCCACTCATATAGACCTCCTTATTCAATCTCTTCCTAGGAATTGGCATAATCCTATGTTCCCACTGTGATATGGTGGGAGAACTGACTTGGGATTTTGCGTTTGTGTTCGCAAATGTTTCGGTTTAGCAAGAGTCGCCACCGACTTTTTATTTTATCCTAAGGAAAGGTCAAAAAAGCACAGGAAAGACCTTTGAGATGTTTTCTTGGGTTCGGGGAGTAGATTATAAAAATGGAAGGTATTAGCACCCTTTCTATCCATGGTTATCCATGAGCTCTTAGTTACTTGTTTAGATCACTTGCTTTGCTTTTCAATTGTTTGAAATGGTGCTTTGTGTGTGGTTTTGAAAGATGTTTTGAAAAGAGGCCATCGTTGTGGCAACCTTTGCAATGATTCTTGTTTGAATGTATACCAAGGTGTTTTTGTCTTTTGAAAAAGTTTTCAATGTTTGAAAGTTGGATTTTGAAGTTATGTTGTGAAGTATGTTTGAAAATAGCAAGGATGTTTTTGCAAGCTTTTGATCAAGTGACTAAGAGATATCTACCCTATTTTACTCAAAGATCTTTCTTATGTTTTTAACCCTTTTAACAGTGTTGTTTCACCATTGTATTTTATGAACAACCTTGTGTTAGGATGTTAAACGGGACAGGCGCAGGTCATCGTATAGACCATGATAGCAATTGTGTCAAGTATCTTTGGCAATTTTCTTAAGGGACTTGGTCATATTGTTTAGGCAACTCAGATAACGTCATGGAGGGACTATGATCGTTTGTTTGTTTTGGTTTTGCCAAAGTACTTAACATGCATACCATGGCCCATTTTTGAAGGCAACAAGTGGATTGTAACCCTAGGGGTGCAAGTGTGCATTGTGTTTGTTTTTCATGCATTTTTGTCTTTGATTAGGTCAAACTATTTGTTGATTTGGATTTTTGCATACAAACCCTAATTTTCTAATCATGGCATAATTGAAAGCGTAAAAGTGCGTAAAAATAAATCTAAGCTATTACAACATGATATAGGGAGGGGGGTACAAGTTTTGAATAGGGAATAATTGACAAGAAATTTAAATCCTAAGTTATTACAACCAAATTGAATTTACAATGCATAATATTTAAATGTACAATATTTAAATAAACATAATAAATATATATAGAATAAAATGTATTATGCAAAAAAAAATAAGTTTTTATGTATGTAAAATATTTTCAATGTAAAGAAATATAAAGAAATAAATAAAATAAAAAAAAAGGTTAATTTTATTTATTTTAGGGTAAATCTTAATTCTTTTAAGAAAATAATATTATATATTATTTATATACAAAAATATATTAATATGTACAAAAATAAAAATATATGAAAAAAAGTATTTTTTAGTATAAAAAATAAAAAGGGTAATATATTTATATTTTTACTCTAATTATTTAATAAAATAAAGGTATATATGTATATGTATATATATATATTAAATATATTAAATATGTATGAAATAAAATAAAATATTTACAAAAATAAAATATATTCAAGAAAATATTTTCAATGTGAATAAAAGTAAGAAATGAAAATAAAAGTATTATTTACATTATTTTTTTTATTTAAACAAATAATTTAAAGTATTTAATATGTTTTCTATATTAGAAAAAATAAAATAAAATGCCAAATAAATGTGAAAAAATATAAAAATATTTTTGGAGCATTTTTTATGTTTGAATATTAAAGTCAGAAAAGAAAATAAAAATGCAAAAATGTCAAAATACAAAAAAATGGGCCAGGGGGTGTGAAAAGCAAGCATAGGGGTGCAAAAAGTAGGACAAGGCCAGGCCCAACCCATTTCCACTTCATCCCTAACCTTGTGACAAAGGATGCGCGCGCCCTGTGTTCAAATCCGTATCTCCTGCGTTTGTGATCTTTTGCCAAAACTCAAAACATGAAACTTGTAGAGCATTAAACAACGATTTCAACCATATAAAAGATTAAATCTAACTCCCAAAGACCAGAGAGAATTTCTCTGGCCCTAAAATTTAACCTAACTTTTTCAACATGTTCATGGATGAAATTCTCCTAGCACGATTAATATAAATGAAAACTGAGCATATGTATGGTTTCAGGGCAATGAGTACAACATCTTTTATTCACAAACCTAAGGCTAAATGTTCCTAAATAGAGAGATAGAAGTTCATGAAAAACTTGTTTCAGTTGGACACGAGTATGGCAATGCAACAACTTTCAGTGAGGCCTGAGGTTCTTTTGAGCTTGCTTGATGTTCCCTGGACCTTTCTCAATGCTTAGATTGTTTTGAAGTGGCCTGAATCTTTCTATAGAACTCAACCTGCAAAGCTTCCAAACAAAAATGGTGAACACTGTAAATGGAGTTACAATTGGCAATGGAGGTTTGGGATAGCTTGAGTGAGTTGAATGGAAGGTGTTTGAAGTGGAAAGGAGCAAAACACACGAGCAAAATGAGCTATGGCACTCAAGTTGCAGCAACTGCCCTATTTTGCAAGTTTTTGGTGTTTTGGTGTTCAAGGGTGTTTTAGGGGTGATTGGCTCGTGTTTCTGGCTTACAAGGATGTGTAAAACTTGTTTCAAATGTTGGCTTAAGTTGATTTTTTTAGATCTGTCAGTTATGGACTTTTGGCACAATGACTTGTTTTGAAAGAAAAGTGTGAAGTGAAATGAGATAGGCTTGTACAGGCTATCTCCAAGCATGAACAAGTTCCTTGTACCTTTGCCTGAGTTTGTGGAACTTTCTGCTGCAAAGAAAGAAGTCCAAGGCTCAAGAAATATAATTTGACATAAAGTTGCCTTTATGAAAATGGAAGTGCCATCTTTATGCCAAAAATGGATTTGTTCATTGTATAATGCTCCCTTGATCAGAACAAAGCCTCTAAAAAATGTGTTTGCATTCAATTTTTGAGTTTTGAAGGGTTTAGAGACCTGTAATTATGTACTAAGCTAGTTTGGTCAGATTTTGCAACTTGTATGAACATGTATTGGCCATGGTTACAAAGTGAGTTTTTGTCAACTTCAAGCATTCGATTCTCCCTAACCACAAATGTGTTTGAGGAGTTCTTGGACAATTTGGAAAGCTTGCAACAAGTACTATAATCCATATTTGAAATGAAACTTGAGACTACTACAAGTGGAACTATGTGAAAAATGGCCAAGAAGATGGGTCAAAATCCCGCCTAAACTAGGGCAAAATTTCTCTAAGTTAAAAGTTTTATGGATCCTTGTTCCAAAAATCATAAATTGAGATACAAGCTTCCTTTTAAAAAACTTTGTGAATAAAAGTTGTAGACTTTGTAATGGACTATAACTTTCATGTTTTAAGTTTTGTTTGAATCCATTTTCATCTTGGTGAAAATGTGGGGCAAAGTTAGGAGAAATTAAGAAAATTTCATAACTTGGAAAATTTCTAAGTTATGAAAATTTTCAATTTCAAACCCTAATTTGCAATTTTGGGTTTCTTGATGAACAAGTTTCATAATTTGACACATCTTGATGAAAAATGACCCTTGGCAAATGATTTTGACCAAAAAGTCAAAGTTTGACTTTTCAGTGTATAGTCAAATTTTGATCAGTTGACTGAAAAATTCATCTGTCAATCCTATGCATTTGAGATCTTTTGAACTTGTTGCATAGTACAAGATAATGTCATTGAGTCCTTGAGTCCATTATTGAGCTTAATTTTCCATTGGCTAGGTCAAACAGTCAAAAATTGCCTTTGTACAGTCAAAACCCTAAAAATGACCATTTTGCCCTTTTGGTGATCTGATCAAATTTCTTGTGGAATTATGGTACAAACTTGATCAAATGGTTCATATTAGTTCATAATGTTGATGTGGGTAAAAATTCATGAGGTTTGACTGTAAATAGGTCACAATTGACTTTTTCCCCAACATAGTTGATTTTTAGGTCAATTGTCCAATTGACTGGGCAAAAATTTGATTCAAGGCTTGAAACTTGGTATGGAAAAACTTATGAGTCCAACATGAAGTATGAAAGTAAATTTGGGCATTGAAGGTCCAGAAATCTCTGTGTAAACTCAAACCCTAATTTAGGTCAACAGTGCAAGGAGGTGTCTTGAGCAGAGCAAACCATAGCTTGGTCTTGAGTTCCAAGAGTCTTGTGATGAGAAATGTTGATAAAATGAGAGGGAAAATTTTGGGGTATAACAGTTTCCCCTGTTCAATCTTCTTGAACCTGAAGAGTTAGATTGGCAAGTTTGCCTTTCGCGACTCGAAGGTAAAAGAGGATTGGACACTAGAGTGCCCGTAAATTTGCGCTTGTCAAAAAATTGTTGAAGGAACGGGCTTAAAGATGCCATTTGGAGATGGTAGAATCTTGCTGGAGATGGGCTTAAAGATTCCATCTAAGATGTTTTTTGAACTGCAACATTGTAGGTCAGAAGAATGAGCATCAAAATGGTATCCGTGTCTGGAATGCATTTGAACTGTATCTGGAGACTGAGTCTGTATGAGCAAAGGAATGGCGTCCGTGTCTGGAGCGTATCTGAGTTGTAACTATATTTGATCTTTGAATGAATATCAGAATAACTACCGTGTCTGGAGTGTATCTGTATTCTGAATGGGTAACAGAGAAATATATGTATACGGAGCATCTAGGTGCTGGGGATAAGTTCAATGAGTGGCAGAATGGAAACCGTGTCTGGAGCATATCTAGACTGTATCTGAAATTTAGATATGTATGAGTAGCATAATGACTTTCGTGTCTGGAGTGTATCTGAAACTGTAACTGGGATCTGAATAAGTGACAGAACGACTTCCGTGGCGACTGCACTGGGGAGAATCAAACTCCTGGTGTAAGGGCCAGAAAGGCATCCGTGTTTGGAGCGTATCTGAACTTCGAAGTTGATAGTTGAATCTTAATGAGAGATAGAATGGCCGCCGTGTCTGGAGCGTATCTAGTCTGTATCTGATTGCTGAAGTCTGAATGAGTAGTAGAATGACCTCCGTGTCTGGGGTTTATCTGTACTGTATTTTGACTTGAAATTCTGAATGAGTAATAGAATGACCACCGTGTCTGGGGTGTATCCATATTGTATCTGATATCTTTGAATAGTTGTTTGAGCAATATCTTTTTAATCTTATCCTGAAAAGGGTAAAATGTTAGCTAAAAAACAGAGTTATATTGCATGATATGTATGATGCAATGAACTGTGTTTCATTAATGTTTATGATATATGAATGTAATGGATGTGTACGTAAGCTGAGTAGCTGTCTTGTTGAGGAAAATAAATCCTTGATAACTGGAGATAAAGAAATCTTTGACTGCTGCCGGAGAAAATAAATTCCTGACCGATGCTGAGGATCCAAAAATCTTTGATTATTGAAGATGAGAAATCCTTGCTGACTGCTTGGGGATTAAAGATCTTTGATTATTGAGAATGGGTAATCATGGGACCACCGCTGGGGAAATGAGAATCCTCGGTAACTTGTGGGGATAAGGGAAATTCTGAAAATCTCTACCGGGGAATTAAAACCTGGGAGGCTTCTGCTGGAGAAATGAGACCGAGAATCTTCGATCTGCTGGGAAATAACTTTGTGGGGAGAATGTTTACTCGGCCAGTGAAATCAGGAGCTTGGGTTGTACGCCAATCTACTGGGGAAGCTGGGGAACACTGAATGGTTCTCACTGGGGGTTGATAGTTGGAAATTTGACTTTGCTGGGGAAGAAGATTTAGAACATTCTAGCTCTGCTAAAGATACGTATTTCAGGGTTTTCGGGCTCCACTGGGGATCGGGAGTTTGAACTCTAAGGGGAACTCTGAAACTTAACTCCGCTGGGGGATAAAGTTTAGAACATCCTGACTCAGTTGGGGATTTTTAAATTTAACTCTGGTGGGGATACATATTCCAAGGTTTTAGCTTCGTTGAGGATCTGAATGGTGTACGGTAGGGGATTTCTTCTGGAGTAGCACAAATATATCTTCATACACCTTCAACCCATCAGTAATTATCCTTTCTCAATTTTGTTTTATTTGTAAGCAGTGATTATATTCAAATGCATATTCCTATTTAACAAAACATTGGACGTTTTCAAATAAAACATAAGTGTAAAAAAGAATGAAAGGCAAGAAATTTTTTGTACTTTGAAGTATCTTTGTATTAACTTTTGTAAGTATCTTTGCACAAAGGAGACAAACATCCTAGTAAGAGAATGTTGTCGTAAAAATCGAGAAAAATTTTATACAAAAGAAAGATGGCTATGTGTAATAATTCCATGGGGTTCCCATTCTGCTATAGCCTTCACAACTCTGAGTATCTTGTCCATTCGCTGCTTCGTCCGCCGATGATTGGATTGATCAGAAGCTGGGAGCTTGTTGGTGAAGAGATTGTTCTTAAAGTGATTCGACGAGACACATTCATACGCTTTAATTCCCTAACTTTTTCCTGGACCGCCCTTTCGGGTTTTCGATCCACCGGGAAACCCTTTTTTTCCCAAGTCGCTCTTTCGGGTTTTCAACTTGTCGGGTGTACATATTTTTTGTTTATCCCTAATTTTTTCCTGAACCGCCCTTTCGAGTTTTCGATTCACCAGGATACCCATTTTTGCCCAAATCGCCCTTTTGGGTTTTCAACTTGTCGGGTCGTTTTATGCGTAGTATCTTTTGACTATGTCTGCGTTCGCAGGGTGCGGCAAGTCATCGCCATCCATGGTGGTCAGAATCATTGCCCCACCAGAAAAGATGCTTTTGATCACAAATGGTCCTTCGTAAGTAGGAGTCCACTTGCCCCTGGGATCGCTTTGCGGCAAGATGATCCGCTTGATTAGAAGATCTCTGACTTGATATACCTGACGCCTGACCTTCTTGTTGAAAGCCCTGATCATCCGTTTTTGATACGTCTGACCATGACAAACAGTATTAAGTCTCTTCTCGTCGATCAAGTTAAGTTGATCAAGCCGGATCTGAATCCAATCGTCTTCACTCAAACCAGAATCCTTCATAATCCTTAAGGAGGGAATCTGAACTTCCATAGGTAAAACAACTTCCATGCCATATACAAAAGAAAAAGGGGGTTGCCCCTGTCGAAGTACGTGCCGTGGTACGATATCCATGCAGAGCAAACGATAACATCTCATGCCAGTCTTTGTAGGTGACTGTCATCTTTTGAATGATCTTCTTGATATTTTTGTTCGCGGCTTCAACAACACCGTTCATCTTTGGCCGATAGGGAGATGAATTGTGATGATAAATCTTGAACTGCTCGCACAGAGCGGTGATCATAGTGTTGTTCAAATTTGTACCGTTGTCCGTGATAATCCTGTCGGGGATACCGTACCAGCATATGAGATTCTGCTTGATGAAGCGGGCAACCACATTCTTTATAACTGAGGCATAGGAAGCTGCTTCGACCCACTTGGTGAAGTAATCAATAGCCACCAGGATGAAGCAATGTCCATTGGATGCCGTAGGCTTGATGTCTCCAATCATGTCAATGCCCCACATTGCGAATGGCCAAGAAGCTGTCAGAATGTTGAGAGGAACATGAGGAATATGTACTTTGTCGGCGTAGACTTGACATTTGTGACAAGTACGAGAATGTTGATGACAATCAGCTTCCATGGTAGACCAGTGATAGCCTGCCCTTAGAATCTTCTTAGCCATCGTATGCCCGCTTAAGTGGGTGCCAAAGGTGCCACTATGTATTTCAGTCATGATTAACTCCGCTTTAACCTTGTCCACACAACGAAGTAGAACACAATAATGGCTGCACTTATAAAGGATGCCATTTCTTAGGAAGAACTTGGCAGCAAATCTCCTTAAGAACTTTTTGTCATTGACGGAAGCTCCTTCGGGGTATTCTCGAGTCTGGAGATACCTTTTGATTTCGTGAAACCAGGGTTGTTCCACTACTTCTTCGGTATTAATCTCATGACAGTGCGCGGGTTCGTCCATTCGCTCGATGGTGATATGAGGAGCCTCATTATCCCAGTTGAGTTTAAACATGGAAGACATTGTAGCTAGAGCATCTGCTAACTGATTTTCTTCTCGCGGAAAATGCTCGAAGGTAATCTGCTCGAAACGAGGCAACAATGTCAGGACATGTTCTTTGTATGGGATAAGATTAGGATGTCTAGTGTCCCACTCTCCTTTGATTTGACTGATAACCAAATCTGAGTCCCCAAATACAACCAAAGATTTAATTCCCAAGTCTATAGCAGCCTTGAGACCAAAGATGCAAGCTTCATATCAGCCATGTTGTTGGTACAGCTGAAGCAAAGTCGGGCAGTGAAGGGTGTATGGCAACCTTCCGGAGAAATGAGTATCGCACCGATACCGTTACAAAGTGAATTTAAAGCACCATCAAAGTACAAGGTCCATCGGGATCCTTGTTCAGGTCTGTCATACGGTCCGTTACCTTCAATGTTGTCCAATGTCATGATGTCCTCGTCAGGGAAGTCGAATCTCATAGATTGGTGATCTTCGACGACTTGATGGGCTAGATGGTCAGCTAGTACACTCCCCTTTATAGCTTTTTGGGTAGTATACTAGATATCATACTCAGTCAGGATCATTTGCCATCTAGCGATTAATCCAGATAAAGCAGGCTTCTCGAAGATATATTTAATCGGATCCATCTTGGAAATCAGCAAAGTGGTATGAGTCAGCATATACTGCCTTAGCCGGTGAGCAGCCCATACCAAAGCGCAACAAGTTTTCTCGAGCAGTGAGTAGCGAGTCTCACAGTCGGTAAACTTTTTGCTAAGGTAATAAATGACATGCTCTTTTCGGCCAGACTCGTCATGTTGTCCCAGTACGCACCCCATTGAGTTACCCAAAACAGTCAGATACATGATTAACGACCTTTCTTCGACGGGTGGCATCAAGATAGGAGGTTCCAACAAATACTCCTTGATCTTATCAAAAGCAACTTGACAATCATTGTTCCATTCAACTACCTGATCTTTCTTCAATAGTTTGAAGATTGGCTCACAGGTAGATGTTAGGTGAGATATGAACCTCGCAATATAGTTTAAGCGTCCCAAGAAACCTCTAACCTCCTTTTCAGTGCGGGGGGCAGGCATTTCTTGTATAGCCTTGACTTTAGCAGGGTCAACTTCAATGCCTTTGTTGCTGATGATAAATCCCAAAAGTTTACCAGACCTAACTCCAAAAGTGCACTTGCTCGGGTTTAGTCTGAGCTTATACTCCTTCAACCTGTCAAACAGATTTTGTAGATGATCAAGGTGTTCTTCTTCTATCTGTGATCGGGCTATCATGTCGTCTACGTAGACTTCAATCTCAAGATGTATCATGTCATGAAACAAAGCTACCATGGCGCGCTGATAGGTTGCCCCGGCATTCTTCAGTCCGAATGGCATCACTTTGTAGCAGAAGGTACCCCATTGCATAACAAAAGTAGTTTTCTCCATGTCCTCGGGGGCCATTTTGATCTGGTTGTATCCCGAGAATCCATCCATGAAGGAAAATACCTTGTGTTAAGCTGTGTTGTCAACCAAGATGTCGATGTGTGGCAGTGGAAAATCGTCTTTAGGGCTAGCCCTGTTTAAATCCCTATAGTCCACACACATTCTGACTTTGCCGTCCTTCTTAGGTACGGGCACAATGTTAGCAACCCATTGTGGATAGGAAGTAACACCCAGAAAGCCAACATTGAATTGCTTCATTACCTCAACTTTGATCTTCTCAGACATGTCGGGCCTCATTTGGCGGACCTTTTGCTTGATCGGTGGACAGTCTTCTCTTGTAGGGAGACGGTGAACCACGATATCTGTGTCTAATCTCGACATGTCTTCATAGGACCAAGCAAAGATCTCAACATATTCGTTCAACAACTGCACTAAGCGCTCTTTGACACCTGGTTCCAGGTTGGCACCCACCTTAACCTCTTTCTTGTCTTCCTCTGTTCCCAAGTTGATGGTTTCTAGCAACTCTTCATGAGGCAGAATAACCCTCTCTTCTTGTTTCAAAAGTCTGGCTAACTCTCCCGGCACTTCACAGTCTTCGTCAACTTCGTACTCAACATGATTGACCAAATCTTCAGAATCACCGAAGGCTAAAGCAGAATAGTCACCCATGGAATCCGGAGTGGATGGGTACCTGCATTTTGTGAGTGTGGGTGTATGTAAGGGATATCCATCCTTAAACAAAACAAAATGCAAAAGGAAAGAAAATGAACACACAGTTTATAGATGAAAACGTCCAATGATTCATTAAAACATGACATATGATAATGAAGAAAAATCAAGCCCTTACAAATGGACCTATATGCCCCGGGAAAGGCATAAGGTGAAAATAGTGTACGAATTATTTAGTTATTACAGACCAAAATAGGAAATTGTTCAAAGATAAATTACTGGTTGATGAAAGTGATGGGAATAAATTCCTTTGCTTCCCAGTTGCTTAATCCTCCTTCGACGGTTGGAAAGATCCAATATTCAAAGCTGTCTTCTTCATCATCATCTTCTAAGGCATTAATTCCATGGTGAGTGATTTTTACAGGTGGTTCTCCAGCCTTGGAGCGATGCATAGCTTTCTGGCCAGCAGCAGTAAAACCTAGTCCGAACTTGTCCGTCTTGTGAGGAAAATCAGGCAGTTGCCCCCACACTGTACTCCTTCCTTCTTTGATTACGGCCTCTGCATCCTTGAGAGATGCCATCCTAGACACGTGCTTGGAAACGATAGGCACATCAACCATTGTCTTCGCAACTGCGACCTCAGGAGAAACTTCCTCAAAATGTTGGAAAGGCGTTTCTATGAATTCGCCATCCAACTCCACATAGCGGAAGGAGTTAAGGTGACTTATCATGTACTCTTCCTCGCTGTGCACTGTTATAATCTTACCCTGAACAGGATACTTTAGCATTTGGTGTAAAGAGGAGGTAACTGTCCCAACATAGTGGATCCACGGCCTTCCCAATAAGCAAGAATATGAAGGACGGATGTCCATCACATAAAAGGTGGAGTTGAAAATTTTTGTGCCCACTTTGATAGGAATGTCCACTTCACCATGAACCATCCTCTTAGAACCGTCGAAGGCTCTAACAACGATGTTACTAGGCTTCAGGGTCAAACCTTCGCAATCCAGTCTATCTAACGCCTTTTTCGGCAGCACATTCAAGGATGAACCGGTATCAACTAAGACATGGGCAAGTGTGTTTCCCCTGCATTCTACTGAAACGTGCAGCGCGTCATTGTGCTTCCTTCCCTTGGGGGTCAAATCAGCATCGGAAAAACCAAGACCATTATCAACAGTAAGGCTGGCCACGCACTCTTGAAACTGGTCAGCCGAAGTTTCTTGAGGCACGTGTGTCGTCTTTAAAAATTTGATCAAGGCCTTAGCATAGGCCTCAGAGAAGAGTAGAAGAGCCAACATGAAGATTTTAGAAGGGGTCTGCCCTAGCTGTTCCACAATGTCGTAGTCGCTCTTTTTGATTATCTTTAAGATTTCTTCCATTTCTTTCTGGGTCGTTTCGGGGATTACCACAGTCTGAGCCTTCATCCTAACAGGCGCTTCTAGTATCCCCTTACCCTTATCGGTAGTAGCATCAGAGCGTCTAACTTCAGGTACATCAATTTCTTCAATTATCGGGCCTTGCACAGATGGCTTAACAGGCACAAAAGCTTTCGAGGGTCCTAAGACTGCTCGAGGGGGAGCAATCTCCGGAGAGAAGATCTGTCCGCTGTGAGTTATCTTGCTTGTTCCCGCAATGTTCCCTATATCAGGGGTTTCATCATCAGAATTCTCTTGGACTGATTCAATTTGTTTGATACCATGATAGAAGATTTCTCCTCCATAGTTCCATGGTATCGTCTTGTTAGATTGGTACGGGACAGGCCCCAGCATGGTGATTTTCAACGACACAAACTTAGGATCATGCATAATCTTGACAGGCCTTTTGCAAGCCTTGGGAATATTGTCGGAGATGGTTATTATTTCAATGTCATTGGTTGAAGTAACAAAGGTAGCAGGAGTAACATGAGTGAAGGTATCAGCAGGAGTCTTTTGGAAGAGTATCTCTTGGGTATCCATCAGGCGTTGGATGCCTGATTTCAACAGTGGGCAGTCAGCTCGTATGTTTAAACAGAAATAACAGTCTTTTCCACAGCCTGGGAATATCTCGGCTCTCATCAAATTCACTTTAATCAATGGTAACAGAGTCAAAAGGTCAGCAACATTGGTAACATGAAGGTCTTCCATAACGACATAAACATTATGACCGTGCTTGGGCATTGGGGCAGAAATCACATTTGGCTTTTCGGGCGCATCGAATTCTACTTCCTTGGCGTCGATCAGGTCTTGGATTTTGTTCTTAAGAGCCCAACAGTTGTTGGTATCATGCCCTACACTGTCAGAGTGGTAAGCACATTTTGCATTGGAGTGGTAATATGGAGAGGAGGTATTAGGGTTCTTTGGCGCTTCTTTCAAAGTGGTGAGATTCAGCTTTAGCAAATGAGGGAGTACTTGAGCTGGTGTCATGTTGATTCGGGTGAACCGCCATTGTGGCCTTTCTATCCGTTGCTGATTAGGTCTTGGTTGATTGCTGCGAGGTTGATCATTTGAAGAGTTTTGGATCATTACAGCCCCTACCGTTGGTCGGCGCCCCATTCCTCCTTGGCTTTTCTGAGAATAAACAGCAGAGGCTTCCTTCTTAGCTGGGAAGGTTTTCTTAACAGCGGTGGATGAAGAGGACTCTTTCTGAATCTTACCACTTTTAATGCTGGCCTCAACCCTTTCACCAGTCAAAATTAATTCGGTGAATCCTGCAGAGGAACTCCCGATTAAATGATTGAAGAAAGGGCCAGACAGAGTCCATAAAAACATGTCAACCATCTCTATCCAACAATGGTGGCTGCACCCTTCCAGCCAGATCACGCCACTTCTAGGCATACTCTTTAAATCCCTCGTTAAAAGCCATACCCATACTCTGTAGTTGAGTACGAGTGGGTGCTAAATCAGCGTTGTATTGGTATTGCCGATAGAAAGCAACAGCTAAATCTTCCCAGTTATGAACCTCAGACCTCTCAAGTTAATAGAACCAGTCCAATTGTGTGCCTGACAAACTTTCTTGGAAAAAATGGACCCAAAGATCCTTATCAGATGAGTGGGGTTGGATCTTTCAGACATAGGATCTTAGATGCATCTTTGGACATGACAGACCGTCATACTTTGCAAATGTAGGAACTTTGAACTTGGGAGGAATGACGATCCCAGCGACCAACCCTAGTTCTTCGAAATCTAAACCAGGTACCCTTTGCAACTCCATGGTTGCCAACCGATCCTCAAGATTTTTAAATTTAACATCCGTCGGGGGATATTGTTGTTCGGAGTAATCTTCGTCTTCTTACTCTTCCTCTTCTTCTCCTTCAACTTCAGATTCATAAGGCATTGCAGCTCCTTTCCCTTTACCAGCCCCTTCATCAGACATCGAGGGGAATTCGAGAACTTTTCTAGCATTGCTTTCAAACCTTCTTCCCATGATGACTACACCAGGTCTTTTCTTCTTTTTCTCTTTATCTTTCTCCAACAGTGCTTTAAGGTCCTCTTGACCCTTTGCTAAGGTCATGAGGAGTTGCTGGAATTGAGAATTTTGTGCTTGCAGATCCTTTACCGTCTGCTCCAAATCCATCTTGCTAAAATAAACAGCAGAAAGATAAGGAAACCTGGTGTGAAGACCTGTTTATGCATATGATGAATGATATGTTATTCATGTAATGCGTTCAAGGATTCAGAAATTCAAATTTGTTGCAAACAAAAAGAACACACGTCATATTAAGAAGAAATTTGTTAGTACATAAGTGCCCCATGGGCAAAATATTACAAAATTCTTAATGTAAAAAGACATTGCGCATCCTCTTTGGTGCGATGTAAGTGTTGAGAGTTTCCTCCTCTTGAAGTCGGCGGGTAAGCTCCAAAACCTTCTTCTCACTGGCATAGAAGCTGGCTTCAAAAGTATTTCGTTCTTCTTTGAGTTGGATCCAACTCTTTTGTAATTCTTCCAATGATGTTGGCATGTCTGGATGTAGGAGAGTGTATGGAACCTCTCCTTCCATAACAGGCTCTTTGATCACTGGGAGAATGTGAGGATATGGCATCATAAGATTCTGGGCGCGGGTTCGTACCCACTTGAGGTAAGGCTCAAGGGGGTGGAATTCTTGTGCCCCAGTGTCTTACTATCCACTTTGTTTGGCATCCTCCAAGCTCTGATTAATCTTTGTCGAAGTCCTTGCGCATCATTGTCGAAGTAAAAAACTAGGTCAGGAATCAACATGTCATGAGGGCCATCCCTCCGAGCATATCCAAACTGTCTTAGGGCTAAACAGGGGTTGTAGGTAATGCCTCCCCTAATTCCAAGTAGAGGGACATTAGGGAATTCCCCACAACGATCAATGATGATGACATTTTCTCTGGACCGAGAACACCAATGAACATCAGAATGTGTGAGGGTCATCAACCGTTGTGACCACCTTATACCCTACTCATTCTTCAAAAATGATTGTGGAAGGTGAGAAATAAACCACCTTGCTAGGAGAGGGGTACAACACATGAGAACACCTCTTTTCCTCATTGTTCGTGTGTAAAATGAGTGTAGGATGTCCCCAAGCAATGTAGGCACAGGATTCTGAGACATGAAAATCTTGACAGCATTCACATCTATAAGCTGATCAGGGTTTGGGAACAAAACCAAACCATAGATGAGAAGTGCTACAATCTCCTCAAAAGCTTGTAGATCTAGAGAATTCCAGCATTCTTGTGCCTTCTCCAACAGGAACTTTGCCAAGAAACCCTTGACACCACTCCTGGTTTCCCAATGTCCTTTGATATCAGATGGTTGCAAGTGTAATGCTTGAGTAACATCTTTAGGCTTTGGTTCTTTTTCCGTACCGTTGTAGGGTAGTTGATGAAGAATAGGAATTCTCAGGAGTTTAGAAAATTCCTCCAAAGTAGGTACTAGTTGGTAATCAGGGAATGTGAAACAGTGGTGTAGGGGGTAAAAGAACTGGAAGAGAACTTTCACCATGTATTCTTCAGTGTTGGAGTTGACCAAGTTGAGAAGTCTACCATGTCTTTCACTGAAGAGAGAATTCTCGAGAATCCTGGAAGTAAGCTCCTTGAGTTGAGGAGAGATTCTCACAAGGTTGACTTGTATTGTTTTCCTGCGAAGAGATTCCATGACCTACAAAACAAGAACAAAGATGAAGATCCTAACCCTTGAAATGGTTAGTGGATGCAAATGATGCTTTATGATGTTCATGATGTATGCACAAGCATATGTACAAACAAGTCACACAAGATCCTAGTTTCAGGCTTGCATGAGGTTTCATAGGTAAGTACCCTCTTGAAGTTAGTTGGCTTAACCTGTCCTATAAATAGTAACCAGGTTCTAAGGAGCTCAATATCACTGGATTATTTTCTGTGTTCATTGTTTTGGTTTAGCCACTTAACTGGCGACCAAAATATTCCAAGAAAACAACCCTCAATGAGTGTAGTATCGAGTATCTACCAACTTCGGACTGCACCAAAGCCGGTCATCGCACTACCCCTAAAAAAGGCCAAGATGGTCAAGTAAGGTTCTAAGAGTTCATTAGTGCTTCATGACATTACTCAGCGGTCCCGTATTCTCTTTGATTGACTCAAAGGCTATCGGTACTCACAAATATGTCGCACTAATATAGTTATTGCTTCAACCATGTCGGTATACCCCACACAGTTTCCACAACGTATTTCTATTTACCTATGAATGTTCCCCAAATCCGGGTGGAGGATTTCAAACCCAAACAAGAGAACCAAATGTAAAGCAATCAAGATAAGCATGCAAAGGTGATCTAAGCCCTAAGGTTACTCCACTTTTAAGGTTATCCCCAACAGAGTCTCCAGTTCTGTGATACGGTGGGAGAACTGACTTGGGATTTTGCGTTTGTGTTCGCAAATGTTTCAATTTAGCAAGAGTCGCCACCGACTTTTTATTTTATCCTAAGGAAAGGTAAAAAAAGCACAGGAAAGACCTTTGAGATGTTTTCTTGGGTTCGGGGAGTAGATTATAGAAAGGGAAGGTATTAGCACCCTTTCTATCCATGGTTATCCATGGGCTCTTAGTTACTTGTTTAGATCACTTGCTTTGCTTTTCAATTGTTTGAAATGGTTCTTTGTGTGTGATTTTGAAAGATGTTTTGAAAAGAGGCCATCGTTGTGGCAACCTTTGTAATGATTCTTGTTTGAATGTATACCAAGGTGTTTTTGTCTTTTGAAAAAGTTTTCAATGTTTGAAAGTTGGATTTTGAAGTTGTGTTGTGAAGTGTGTTTGAAAATAGCAAGGATGTTTTTGCAAGCTTTTGATCAAGTGACTAAGAGATATCTACCCTAGTTTACTCAAAGATCTTTCTTATGTTTTTAACCCTTTTAACAGTGTTGTTTCACAATTGTATTTGATGAACAACCTTGTGTTAGGATGTTAAACGGGACAGGCGTGGGTCATCGTATAGACCATGATAGCAATTGTGTCAAGTATCTTTGGAAATTTTATTAAGGGACTTGATCATCTTGTTTAGGCAACTCAGATAGCGTCATCGAGGGACTATGATTGTTTGTTTGTTTTTGTTTTGCCAAAGTACTTAACATGCATACCATGGCCCATTTTTGAAGGCAACAAGTGGATTGTAACCCTAGGGGTGCAAGTGTGCATTGTGTTTTGTAGTTGTTTAGGTATTGGCTTGCATTTTTGGTAAAACCCAAGTGTATGTGTGAATGTCATGACTGATGTCATAACATTCTAGTTTAGTTTGTACTGATTCATTAGGTACCTTTGCAGAAAAATATTGTCATTCAGGTACTGATGTTTATAAGTGTGTATCTGAGCATTTTGCAAAATGATCACATTTTCCTAAATCAGTAGACAGGTTTTTCAGATGTCATAACAGATGTTAAGACATCCTGTTCTGAACTAACAGGTATGCAGGTTGGTTAATTCTGAGTTTTTTCAGGAAAATAACTCAGTCTTTCCAGAACAGAATCCTGCGGTTTCTTTGGGTTAACCTAGCTCAACCCTAACCTGGTTAATAAAGTCCTGTGACCTAGTCTTAAGGTCAAACGGAATTAACCCTAGGTTTTTGTGGAAACCCTAACTGAAGTTGCAGCTGCTATATATTCAACAGAGCTGCTGTTTTGCAAGTAATCCCTTTTTGGTCAAAAGATCATTTGTAAACTGTATAGGTTTAATTATTGTACTTCAAGCAATTATCATTGTGATAAGTGACTTGGAATAGGTTTTTAATTGTAAGGGTTGTGTAGCACTCAAAGCTTTGAAGCAAGAGTGTTTGAATGTTTCTTGACTAAAGCTGTGAAGCAGAGTCAAGTTAGTTGTGTGTATCACTCAAAGCTGTGAAGCAAGAGTGGTTGTGGTGCTTGATTAAAAAGCTGTGAAGCTTAATCAAGTGTATGTTTTTGAAGAGTGTCTTCATCAATTCATTAGTCAAATTGTTTTATGTATCACTGCTGTGATTGAGGGGGAGTGAGTAGGAACTCAGGTTTAAGTTGTACTTAGATTGAAATTGCATTGGGTAGGTCTTAAGTGAAGGAGATAAACTGGTTGGTTTATTCCTGAATTAACATCTCTTATAGTGGATTTCCTCCCTGGCTTGGTAGCCCCCAGAGTAGGTGTTGTTGCACACTGAACTGGGTAAACAATTGACTGTGTTCTTTACTGTTTTTGTATTTACTGTCATATAGTAAGTCAGATACGATGTCATAACATTGAACGTGACATTGTGTATCTGCAGCCAGAATTTCAATTGGCATCAGAGCAGGCACCCTGCCTGTATTACTGGGTGAGATCTAGGGATATCACTTTCTGGCACTATGGACAAAGAAGGAGTTTTTGGAAATAGACCACCCATTCTGGATGGAACTAATTATGACTACTGGAAACCTCGTATGATTGCCTTCTTAAAATCTCTGGACAAAAAGGCTTGGAGAGCTGCTGACAAAGGATGGATCCATCCCACCATAACTGAGAAAGATGGGACAATCAGTCTGAAGCCTGAGGAAGATTGGAGTAAAGAAGAAGATGAGTTAGCCCTGGGAAATTCCAAAGCTTTAAATGCCTTGTTCAATGGAATTGATAGAAACATTTTCAGACTAGTACATCAATATGAACTGGCCAAGGAAGTTTGGGACACTCTCAAAACTACTCATGAGGGCACTTCTAAAGTAAAAATGTCAAGGCTTCAGATGTTGACTACCAAGTTTGAGAATCTAAAAATGATGGAAGATGAAACCATTCATGAGTTTCACATGAACATTTTGGAGATTGCCAACACCTCAGGAGCACTGGGAGAAAAGATGTCAGAAGAAAAACTGGTGAGGAAGATTCTCAGATCCTTGCCTAAAAGATTTGCAATGAAGGTAACTGCCATAGAGGAAGCCCGGGACATCAGCAAGTTGAAAGTGGATGAACTTATTGGGTCTCTTCAGACTTTTGAGATGGGGATCACTGATAATGGTGACAAGAAGAACAAGAGCATAACACTTGTATCCAACACTGATGTTGAAAACAAGGAGGATGAAGAAGAAAATATTTCAGAAGCTATTGCCATGCTTGGAAGACAGTTCAACAAGCTCATCAAAAGAATGGATCCAAAGTCAAGGTCTAATGTTCATAACATTCCCTCTGACATTGACAGTTCCAGCAGAAGACCAAGGTCAGAAGAAAAGGGAAACCAAGGCAGAGGTATTCAATCCCATGGTTGTGAAGGATATGGACATATTCGAGCTGAATGTCCTACCTTTCTTAAGAAACAAAAGAAAGGAATGATTGTTACTTAGTCTGACTATGATTCAGAAAGTAATTCTGAAGAAGAATCTTCCAAACTAGTTACTGCTCTAACTAGTGTTTGTACCTCTGAAAGTGACACTAGTGATGAAGAAGTGACATTTGAAGAACTGGCTGATACCTACAAGAAATTGTGTATCAGAAGTGCTGAAGTCTGTGTGCAGAATGAGAAACAATCAAAACTCATTATAAAGCTGGAGGCTGAAAAAAAGGCAGATCTTGAAACTATAAGTCACCTAGAAGGGGAAGTTCAATTACTGAACTCACAACTGAACCAAATGACAAAATCTGCCAAGATGTTGACCAATGGATCAGATAAATTGGAAGAGATTCTTCAAGTTGGACAAAATGTGGGAAACAAATCTGGTCTAGGATTTGTGGAAGCTAAGAAATCTGGTGCAGACAAGAAGATCAGGCATGTTAAACAATTGTCAAAGCAGATGTCTCAACACAACTCTCAACATCAGAAATACATGAAGAAAAAATACCAAAGATGGAGATGTCATCATTGTGGGAGGTATGGACACATAAAGCCCTTCTGCTTCAAATTGCATGGATACCCTAATCAAAACTCAGGTGCTAAACCTAAGCCAAAAAGGGTACCACATACTCCTCATTGGAAGAAAAAGGCTACTGCCCTGATAGCCCATACTTCCCTGAGAGTGTCTGCAAAGGAAGGCTGGTACTTTGACAATGGATGTTCCAGACACATGACTGGAATCAAAAACCTCCTCAATAATGTTAAGCCTCACACCACCAGTTGTGTGACCTTTGGAGATGGTGCTAAAGGTGAAATCAAAGGAGTTGGTGATTTGGACTGCCCTGGAGTTCCAAGTCTGAATGAAGTACTGCTGGTAAAAGGGATGACTGCTAATCTCATTAGTATCAGTCAATTATGTGATCTAGGATTCAAGGTCAACTTCTCAAAATCTGAATGTCTAGTAATTAATGAAAAACTAGAAGTTGTACTGAAAGGAATCAGATCCAAAGATAACTGCTACTTGTGGCAGCCTGAGAACACTGATAACTCCACTATGTGTCCAATTACCAAAGAAGAAAAAGAGATGAAACTGTGGCAGCATAAGCTTGGTCATCTTAATCTAAGAAGAATGAAAAGAGCTATCTCTATGGAAGCAGTCAGAAGGACTCCAAAACTACAGGTTGATAATGTCTATGATGTGGCAAATAAACTTGAAGAAGGATGTGTTGTCAGAACCATAAGTTATCATGACAAGGATGTTGGAAATAACAAGTCTAATAAATTCTGTTTCCATGAAGAAATGAGGCTTGAAGTCTCCTCTCCTATAACTCTCCATCAAAATGGACTGGACAAAAAGAAAATCATTCAAGAATCAACCAGAACTATGATTCATATCAAAAGAATGCCTTCCCAACTCTGTGCGGAAATAGTTGCTGCTAGGAATAACTGTTCTCAAAATATCTGGTCAAAACAGATGCTCACTGAGTATAATGTCTCACAAGATGTTGTGACATTGTGTTGTGACAATCTGAATACAATCAATATTTCCATGAACCCTATTCAGCATAACAGGAACAAGCACAATGACTTTGTAGAGAAGAAGTCATTTAAACTGGAACATGGTATCTTTAAGCTTCAGCTGACTGATTCTTCTACCAAGGCTCTTGTTGGAAATAAACTTGAAAACTTGAGGGGCAGGTTGGGTATTTACCAACATGAGAAATTATAGCAATTAATTTTGCTTAAAACAAGGGTTGAAGGAGTTAATTTTATTAAGTCTATTTTTAGTGGGTTAATCATATGTTTTCCCAATTCTTTCAAAATCCTTAAGAAGTTGAAAAGACTCTCTTTTGCCTCCTACCTCTCTCGTCTTTGCAACCTGTTCCCTCCTCTCAATCAAAGTTTTTTCTCAAATTGCTACTGGTACTCAAAGTCAATCAAAATGTCTCAGACATCATCTTCAACCAAGGCGACTTCATCATCCTCATCATCTTCATCATCTGACCAAGACTCTAGAGCAATCACCACATGCATAGAATCTGAAGTTCTTGAGGTCACTCCTCTCAGAGAGATGGCAACTGACCCAACCAAAGTCAAAAAGCTAAGAACTAGACATGCAGAAAGAGCTCAAGCTGCAGCCTCTGGTAATCCTTCTCATCCTTCTTCTTCTGTACCAAATAGAGAAGGATCAGTTCAAGTTCATCAAGCTATTGCTAGGCTTGTTACTAGTATACTAAGCGGAAACCAACCTGTAACGGGGATTTCTGTCCCTTTAAATCAATCAGAAAGCCCAAATGTGGACGTCTCTGAGAATGTAGATGTCTCTGAGAATGTTGTGACACAAAAAGACAACATTCAGAACCCTTCAGAAAGGACTGCTGATCCACCTATCATTGATGTGGATGAGGATTACTCAGATAATGATCTGATTGCCAATGTAAACCCTAGCATAGCTAGGAGATTAATGAAAAGAAAGGGTAATCAGAATGATGCAAAATGTGTGTCCAAAGATAAACCTGTTGTTAAGAAATCCAAGGCTGAAGGCATGGCTGAGGTAGAATCTCTGAAAATTATTCAGACCAAAGGGAAGAAGGCCCAGGTGCATACTGCTAGACAACCAATTTCAAAGAAGAGAAAAGAACCTGAATCTTCTGATTCTGATGAGGAATCAGAATTTGAGATTGATGCTGAAGAAATTCCTATCAGAAGGAAGCTCCCCTCCAGCAAAATTGCTAGAGTTCCTGAAGTTCCTACAGACAACATCTCTTTTCATCATCCTGACAATGCAAACAGATGGAAGTATGTTTGCTTAAAGAGAATAGATTTAGAAAGAGAACTCAACAATGATGCCTTGGAGTGCAAAGACATCATGGACCTGATCAAGAATGCTGGACTGATGAAGACAGTGATAAAGTTTAACAAGTGTTATGAAAATCTGGTCAAGGAGTTTGTAGTGAACTTGTCTAATGATTGTGCTGATGGAAGGTCAGCTGACTTTGAAAGTGTTTTTGTTAGAAGAAGAAGGGTCAAGTTCTCCCCATCAGAAATTAACAAATTTCTTGGAAGAACAAATGAGGATTGTCCTGATCTGGAGGTCACTGACAATGAAGTTTGTCAAACCATCACTGCAAGGCAAGTGAAGTGCTGGCCCTTGAAAGGCAAGCTGAATGCCAGCAAACTCAGCATGAAATTTGCCATCCTGCACAAGATTGGTGCAGCCAACTGGGTGCCTACAAATCATAAATCAACTATCTCCACAGGATTGGGGAGATTTATTTATGCTGTGGGAACCAAGACTGCTTTTGACTATGTCAGGTACATCTTTGAACAAACTTTAAAACATGCTGGTAGTTATGCTGTCAAAGGACCAATCGCCTTTCCCTCCCTCCTTTGTGGAATTATCCTTGCACAATACCCTGATATCCTGGTGGCAAGAGATACAGCCTGCAAAAGAGCTCCTGCCCTTGGCTTGCACTACAAACTGTTTCAGGGATCTCATGCTCCAGATATTGTCATAACATCAGCTGAGACATCGTCTGTGAAGACCCAGTCCAAAACATCTGATGTCATAGCTGTTTTAAAAGAGACCTGCAAAGAGCTGGATGCTAGGAAAAAGACCCTAGAAATCCTAATTGCCAGGTTAGAAAAGGAGGAAGCTGAAGGAAACAGAAGGGAAGAAGGTGTAGAAGCTGAAGGTCATCTCAACATTGAAGAAACTAGCTCCTCTGAGTCTGATGACAATGCTTAAAGGTTGGTTGCTGTTTGGTGGTGTTGCTGGTTCGTGCTGGTACCTGATGGAGTTTGGAAGTGTGTTCAGTTTTTGTTTCTCTGCTGCTGCTCTTATTATTTTTGGATAACTGTATAATCTTTATGAACATGTATCTTTGGCCCATTTGTGGCTAAAGAGGGGGAGAATATTTTGGTACTTACTTAATTAGTACATGCTTAATTAGTCATTCTATTTTTCTGCAGTCACTTATTTCTGCTGCTATCTATCTCTGATTGCTTAGGGTCTTTAGCCAAAAATATGCCAAAGGGGGAGTTTGTAGTTGTTTAGGTATTGGCTTGCATTTTTGGTAAAACCCAAGTGTATGTGTGAATGTCATGACTGATGTCATAACATTCTAGTTTAGTTTGTACTGATTCATTAGGTACCTTTGCAGAAAAATATTGTCATTCAGGTACTGATGTTTATAAGTGTGTATCTGAGCATTTTGCAAAATGATCAAATTTTCCTAAATCAGTAGACAGGTTTTTCAGATGTCATAACAGATGTTAAGACATCCTGTTCTGAACTAACAGGTATGCAGGTTGGTTAATTCTGAGTTTTTTCAGGAAAATAACTCAGTCTTTCCAGAACAGAATCCTGCGGTTTCTTTGGGTTAACCTAGCTCAACCCTAACCTGGTTAATAAAGTCCTGTGACCTAGTCTTAAGGTCAAACGGAATTAACCCTAGGTTTTTGTGGAAACCCTAACTGAAGTTGCAGCTGCTATATATTCAACAGAGCTGCTGTTTTGCAAGTAATCCCTTTTTGGTCAAAAGATCATTTGTAAACTGTATAGGTTTAATTATTGTACTTCAAGCAATTATCATTATGATAAGTGACTTGGAATAGGTTTTTAATTGTAAAGGTTGTGTAGCACTCAAAGCTTTGAAGCAAGAGTGTTTGAATGTTTCTTGACTAAAGCTGTGAAGCAGAGTCAAGTTAGTTGTGTGTATCACTCAAAGCTGTGAAGCAAGAGTGGTTGTGGTGCTTGATTAAAAAGCTGTGAAGCTTAATCAAGTGTATGTTTTTGAAGAGTGTCTTCATCAATTCATTAGTCAAATTGTTTTATGTATCACTGTTGTGATTGAGGGGGAGTGAGTAGGAACTCAGGTTTAAGTTGTACTTAGATTGAAATTGCATTGGGTAGGTCTTAAGTGAAGGAGATAAACTGGTTGGTTTATTCCTGAATTAACATCTCTTATAGTGGATTTCCTCCCTGGCTTGGTAGCCCCCAGAGTAGGTGTTGTTGCACACTGAACTGGGTAAACAATTGACTGTGTTCTTTACTGTTTTTGTATTTACTGTCATATAGTAAGTCAGATACGATGTCATAACATTGAACGTGATATTGTGTATCTGCAGCCAGAATTTCATGTTTGTTTTTCATGCATTTTTGTCTTTGATTAGGTCAAACTATTTGTTGATTTGGATTTTTGCATACAAACCCTAATTTTCTAATCATGGCATAATTGAAAGCGTAAAAGTGCGTAAAAATAAATCTAAGCTATTACAACATGATATAGGGAGGGGGGTACAAGTTTTGAATATGGGATAATTGACAAGAAATTTAAATTCTAAGTTATTACAACCAAATTGAATTTACAATGCATAATATTTAAATGTACAATATTTAAATAAATATAATAAATATATATAGAATAAAATGTATTATGCAAAAAAAAGAAGTTTTTATGTATGTAAAATATTTTCAATGTAAAGAAATATAAAGAAATAAATAAAATAAAAAAAAGGTTAATTTTATTTATTTTAGGGTAAACCCTAATTCTTTTAAGAAAATAATATTATATATTATTTATATACAAAAATATATTAATATGTACAAAAATAAAAATATATGAAAAAAAGTATTTTTTAGTATAAAAAATAAAAAGGGTAATATTTTTATATTTTTACTCTAATTATTTAATAAAATAAAGGTATATATGTATATGTATATATATTAAATATATTAAATATGTATGAAATAAAATAAAATATTTACAAAAATAAAATATATTCAAGAAAATATTTTCAATGTGAATAAAAGTAAGAAATGAAAATAAAAGTATTATTTACATTATTTTTTTATTTAAACAAATAATATAAAGTATTTAATATGTTTCGTATATTAGAAAAAATGAAATAAAATGCCAAATAAATGTGAAAAAATACAAAAATATTTTTGGAGCATTTTTTATGTTTGAAAATAAAATATCAAAGTCAGAAAAGAAAATAAAAATGCAAAAATGTCAAAATACAAGAAAATGGGTCAGGGGGTGTGAAAAGCAAGCATAAGGGTGCAAAAAGCAGGACAAGGCCAGGCCCAGCCCATTTCCACTTCATCCCTGACCTTGTGACAAAGGATGCACGCGCCCTGTGTTCAAATCCGTATCTCCTGCGTTTGTGATCTTTTGCCAAAACTCAAAACATGAAACTTGTAGAGCATTAAACAACGATTTCAACCATATAAAACATTAAATCTAACTCTCAAAGACCAGAGAGAATTTCTCTGGCCCTAAAATTTAACCTAAATTTTTCAACATGTTCATGGATGAAATTCTCCTAGCACGATTAATATAAATGAAAACTGAGCATATGTATGGTTTCAGGGCAATGAGTACAACATCTTTTATTCACAAACCTAAGGCTAAATGTTCCTAAATAAAGAGATAGAAGTTCATGAAAAACCTGTTTCAGTTGGACACGAGTATGGCAATGCAGCAACTTTCAGTGAGGCCTGAGGTTCTTTTGAGCTTGCTTGATGTTCCTTGGACCTTTCCCAATGCTTAGTTTGTTTTGAAGCGGCCTGAATCTTTCTATAGAATTCAACCTGCAAAGCTTCCAAACAAAAATGGTGAACACTGTAAATGGAGTTACAGTTGGCAATGGACGTTTGGGATAGCTTGAGTGAGTTGAATGGAATGTGTTTGAAGTGGAAAGGAGAAAAACGCACGAGCAAAATGAGCTATGGCACTCAAGTTGCAGCAACTGCCCTGTTTGGCAAGTTTTTGGTGTTTTGGTGTTCAAGGGTGTTTTAGGGGTGATTGGCTTGTGTTTCTGGCTTACAAGGATGTGTAAAACTTATTTCAAATGTTGGCTTAAGTTGAATTTTTCAGATCTGTCAGTTATGGACTTTTGGCACAATGACTTGTTTTGAAAGAAAAGTGTGAAGTGAAATGAGATAAGCATGTACAGGCTATCTCCAAGCATGCACAAGTTCCTTGTACCTTTACCTGAGTTTGTGGAACTTGTTTGCTGCAAAGAAAGAAGTCCAAGGCTCAAGAAAAGTAATTTGACATAAAGTTGCCTTTATGAAAATGGAAGTGCCATCTTTATGCCAAAAATGGATTTGTTCATTATATAATGCTCCCTTAATCAGAACAAAGCCTCTAAACAATGTGTTTGAATTCAATTTTTTAGTGCTGAAGGGTTTAGAGACCTGTAATTATGTACTAAGCTAGTTTGCTCAGATTTTGCAACTTGTATGAACATGTATTGGCCATGGTTACAAAGTGAGTTTTTTCCAACTTCAAGCATTCGATTCTCCCTAACCACAAATGTGTTTGAGGAGTTCTAGGAAAATTTGGAAATCTTACAACAAGTACTATAATACATCTTTGAAATGAAACTTGAGACTCCAAGTGGAACTATGTGAAAAATGGCCAAGAAGATGGGTCAAAATCCTGCCAAAACTAGGGCAAAATTTCTCTAAGTTAAAAGTTTTAGGGACCCTTGTTCCAAAAATCATAACTTGAGATCCAAGATTCCTTTGAGAAATCTTTGTGAATAAACGTTGTAGACTTTGTAATTTACTATAACTTTCATGTTGTAAGTTTTGTTTGAATCCATTTGCATCTTGGTGAAAATGTGGGGCAAAGTTAGGAGAAATTAAGAAAATTTCATAACTTAGAAAATTTATATGTTATGAAATTTTTCAATTTCAAACCCTAATTTGCAATTTTGGGTTTCTTGATGAACAAGTTTCATAATTTGACACATCTTGATGAAAAATGACCCTTGGCAATTGGTTTTGACCAAAAAGTCAAAGTTTGACTTTTCAGTGTATAGTCAAATTTTGATCAGTTGACTGAAAAATTCATCTGTCAATCATATGAATTTGAGATCTTTTGAACTTGTTGCATAGGCCAAGATGATGTCATTGAGTCCTTGAGTCCATGATTGAGCTTAATTTTCCATTGGCTAGGTCAAACAGTCAAAAATTGCCTTTGTACAGTCAAAACCCTAAAAATGACCATTTTGCCCTTTTGGTGATCTGATCAAATTTCTTGTGGAATTATGGTCCAAACTTGATCAAATGGTTCATATGAGTTCATAATGTTTATGTGGATCAAAATTCATGAGGTTTTACTGTAAATTGGTCACAATTGACTTTTTCCCCAACACAGCTGATTTTTAGGTCAACTGTCCAATTGACTGGGCAAAAATTTTATTCAAGGCTTGAAACTTGGTATGAACAAACTTATGAGTCTTAAATGAAGTATGAAAGTAAATTTGGGCACTGAAGGTCCAGAAATATCTGTGTAAACTCAAACCCTAATTTAGGTCAATAGTGCAAGGAGGTGTCTTGAGCAGAGCAAACCCTAGCTTGGTCTTGAGTTCCAAGAGTCTTGTGATGAGAAATGTTGATAAAATGAGAGGGAAAATTTTGGGGTATAACACCCACCTTTATAATTTTATAGTAGTTGAATAAATTCTATTCATTAAATAAGTCATATTCCATTCACACACTGTCAGAATAGGTTTGTCCCTAGCAGCTAGTGTTGTTGGATTAAAATATTCAGAGATGTTATTCATGAGTACATCACACTTAGGATAAATGTTAAAAGTATGATTACACCATGATTTTTTAGGGACATTCATCAGTCACTCCCAAGCCTTTGGATCCACTTTCTTCAATTCAACCATCTTTTCTTCTCATGCTTGAAAATATGTTGCCTTAGCTACTCTCATCATTAGTATTTGATTAAGGTGCCCCACCAAAATTGTTCTTGAAGTTTGCATACAGATGTCTTAGGCATAATATGTGTTCAATTCTTTCAAAAATCTCTTCAAAAACACTAACCAAACCCTACATAATTCATATTCAAAAATAAATATAACATAAGCAGGAGTTAACATAGTACAATACAAATATATAACAACCACGGACCTTCTGTTGGTCTGAGATGAAAACATATCTTCTATTTTGACCTATGTCTTCCATTAGAAGTTGCAAAAACCATCTCCAACTGTCCTTTGTTTCATTTTCAACCACACCAAATTCCAATGGAAAATATTGGTCATTTGGATCTCTTCCCATAGCTATCAACAACTGACCACCAAATTGTGTCTTCAAATGGCATCTATCCACACCAATAAAGTGTCTACAACTATTAGTAAAATCCCTTTTGCAGCCATCAAAACAAAAGTAGAAAGACCCAAATCTGGGATGAATAGTTGGGTTAGGTCTATGTACATTGATCTTAAATGTATTTACACCACACACTCTTCTTAATTCAGTTACATACCTCCAAACCATTGCTTACTATCTAACTGCATCACCTTCAACTACCCCTTTAGCTATTTCTTTATCCTTTCATGCCCTACTTGGTGTAATACCAACTTAGTAGGTTTTTCTCATTTCCTGAATGATGTATGTAATCCTCACCTTCCCACTACTCTGCATCTTGTTTATCATAACTTTTGCCACCCACTTGGAATTAGCACTTCTATTGTTTAAAACCCTAGCACATGTGTGGGTGCAAACCCATGTATTTATTTGAAAAATATTACTTCCACTTACTTTTGAGCATAGACCCAAAAACCCTAATTTATCTTTGCATTCTACCCCCACTTTGTCCTTTTCATTCTTCACAAAAGTAACTTCCCATCCATTCAATACTAACCACTCAATTAAAGCATCCTTGAAATCTGTTAACGAATTAAATTTCATTCCAAGCTGAAATTCATAGTCCTTTCCTAGTTGCTCCTTCATATATTTTTCATACTTGGGAATTATTTCTTCTTCAGACGGATCTGGATCAGAGCTACCCAACTCATCACTCACATATTGGTCTTCATCCTGTAATACGGTGGGAGAACTGACTTGGTTTTTTTGTGTTTGATCGCAATTGTTGCGGATAGCAAGAGTCGCCGCCGACTTTTCTTTTATCTAATAAAGGAAAGGTTGAAAAGAACAGGAAAGACCTTTTGAGAATTTTCTTGAGTTCGGGGGGTAGGTTATGAAAAGGGAAGGTGTTAGCACCCTTTCATCTGTAGTTATCTACGGGCTCTTAGTTGATATCTCACTTTGAAATGCTTTGTTTAAAATATGTTTGTGATAGTTTTGAAAGCATTTTTGAAAAGTGCCTTCGTTTAGGAGAACTTTGTAATGATTCTCGTCTCTATAAGAATGCATACAAAGTGTTGACTTTTGAAAATATTTCATTAGAAAGTGTTGGTGTGTTTGAAAGATGTTTTTGAAAATGGTTGTGAGCAAGCTAAAGAAGTGAAAAACACAATAAGAGGGGATTTAATTGAAGCTTTAAAATCAAATGCAAATGACACGAAGATTTTTATCCTGGTTCGCTTGATCTCAAACTACTCCAGTCCACCTGCCAAGATGATTTCGCTTCTCTCCAATGTGGTCTTAATTCACTAATCAAACTGATTACAATTCTACTTTGACAACTGCCAAAGTCTTCTTGAGTACAACCACAACCCGATTTATCTCAAGGAAATTCACTAACAAAAGAAAGAATTAATCTGTGTACAAGATGTTTTTTGTTACAAAAACTGGATCACAAACTTGTGATGTATTACACAATTTTAGAGAATAGTATGAATAAGATTTGCAGCATTGAGAGATTGTATGATAGCAGTGATATAAATCGTAAACAATTTAACCTTGATGCTTGTTTAATAGGCGCAATAATCTGTCCAAATGGAAACTTGATAATTGGCAATTAAGGCACTTTCCATAATATGAAGATCCTTGTCTGTTTGTAGTCGTTGCAATTGATACTGCTTTGATAGAATAGTAACGTTTCAGAACATAAGGAATCTGCTTGCTGCTTTGCTTCAGAACTTGGGAAGTCAGAATCAAAATGTTATGTTTTGCAACGTTAGACTTTCGTTCAGAGTTAAGATGTCTTTATCTTAGAGCACGTTCTAATCTTCATTCATCAGAACATTTTGATATCAGTCTGCGTACACAGTATGAATACCTTTGTAGCTTAACTTCTGATCCACTTTCGTCATAACTTCTGTACAAAATAGAACACAAATTTAGAGTGCATATTTGTTCTTTGTGTTTGTTATCATCAAAACTCTTACGAGGGTTATAGAATCAAACTATGTTCTAACACAAGCAACTATGAACGTTCTACCTACTCAAAAATTCTTAGTTCTTCTCCTCATCCTTTAGATATTTCTATCTTACCACTGATTTGATAAGAAGCCTTATCATTGGATGTGAGGGGACGACTGTGGGTCATCGTATAGTCATAAAAAGAAACATTGTAGGATACCTTAGCAACTTTCGTAAGGGTCTAAGATCATTTATAAAGGCAATATTTGAAGGGTCGTCGAGGGACTATGATCTTGTTTTTTATTGTTTTTGCTAAAGTATCCCATCTTTGTGTAACATGATTATTTATTTAAGGCAACAAGTGAGGTTAACCCTAGAGGTGAAAGTGTGCAAAATGTTTGTTTTCATGCTTTTTTATCTTTGAATTAGTGTTTTTTGCTTGTTGATTTTAGTCTTTCCATACAAACCCTGATTACTAGCATTTATATTGAAAACGATAAATTACGAAAATGTAAAATTCTACGCTATTACATCATTTAGGGATGGGGGGTACAAATTTACAAATGGGGATATAGGAGAAATTACACCTAATCACTATTACAACCATATTGAATGATGTCAAATATATGTACAAGAATGTAAAGGCAATATGAAAGAAAAATGAAATTGTTTTTGTTTGAGTTTTTGTATAAGAGGGTTTAACTTAATGAAATTAAAAGGAAAAATAACTAATTAGTCTAAGTTAATTTTAATAAAACTAAACCTAAGTTATTTTGGGGAAGGAAATTGAATTAATCAAGAAATCAAATTTAGGGTTTTTATGAAATGGTTTTATCTTAATTAAACTAGTATAGAAATCTAAGTTAAAAGTCCTAAGTTCTAAATTAATTTTAATTAAAAAATAAAATTAAAAAAAAATCTAAATCTAATATTATTTTAGTTAAAAAAAGAAATTTGTAAAAAGAAAATATTTTTGGTCTTATTGTTTTAAAAGAAATAGAATAAAAATATGCTAAATACCTAAATAAATAAATAAAAATATTTTTGGTATTTTTGGTTAGTAATAATAATAATAATAATAATAATAATAATAATAATAATAATAATAATAATAATAATAATAATAATAATAATAATAATAATAATAAAAAAGAAAAAGAAAGTTAAATAAAATTATAAAATAAAGTCACGAGGTGTGAAAGTGAGAAAGGTGGTTTGGTAGCAAAAACAAATTGGTTTGATCTTAGGCCCAAAGTTGTTTTTTATAGTCAGAACAAAGAAAATAAAAAAAAGTGAAGTGGGTTGCACGGTGTTAGCATGCAGGAGGGTATTGTTGAGTAAATGAGGCAAGGCCCAAATGCTGGAGCCCCAACGCGCATTGTTAAAAAAAAATGAAAACAAAAAGTGTCAAGAAATAAAATAAAAGGTCCTTGGGGTTCGAACCCGGGACCTTATAGGGTAATGCCTTACGCGCGCACTCTCTACCAATGGGGTGGCTATACATCCGGTGTTATAAACAAAACCATAAATACATATTACAAAACTCGTTCTAATGATAAACTTCATCTTCTTCCTCTCGCCAGCCAGAGCCTCTGCAACTCATGCATTTCTCAACCATTCTCAAAAGTATGAACATCAAACTTGTTAGAAATTTCACCAAGATTCCAAAAATGTAAATGTTGTTCCTCAAAATTTTCCCTCCCATTTTTTACAAAGCATATTCCTAGAGGTTCTCAATTGCTCAAGATGACTAAGGATTGACCAAACAAATCCTCCTCCCAAGATAATGAGCCTCAAACTAGGGTTTCACTCCTCATCAAGTTGTTTGAGTTACAAGGGTCCCAAATGATTTCCATTGCCCTAATATGTTCTCAAGATTATCCAGGCCAAGTTTCATGCCTTGCACTACAAGTTTGCTCAGTCAACTGCTCAGATGCCTGAAAATTAACTGTACTAGGGCAAAAGTCAACTGTCGCCCAAATACAGTCAAACTTCAAGATCTTTGGTCAACATCAACATTTTTAGGTGATATACATCATTTGATCAAGGGTTGATCAGGATTCCTCAAGGAATTCTCCTAATTCATCAAAACTCAAAAGTTGCTAAATTAGGGTTTCTACAGGAAAAGTCAACCAAACTTTAACCGGGCATAACTTTCTCATACTTTATCCAAAATTTAGCATCCAAGGCTAATTTTGAAGAGAATCCAATTACCTACAACTCATCTCCAGCCCTCAAGTTCAAGAAATGCACTCAAGAAAAGATATAAATTCAGATATTATAGGTCATTTCAAAAAGTCAACAAAAATACCTTTTCGGTCAAGGCTCCTTACATGAACATGGAAGATCCAATTGAGATGAAACTAAATAGGTTGCTTAGGGGACATCATAAGATTTCTAAAAAGTCCAAGAACACCCTCTTAGGGTTAAAATTGAGACAGATATGAATTGTCAAAGTTGACCAATTTTTGGAAATGTGCATGAAGTAAACATTGATCAAAATGACTTTTTTTTCCAAATGGGCCCATGTTTTTTTGTTTGAAACTTGTTCCTAAGATGGCCCACGACCCTTTAGCTTATCCACCTATTATTCTATCATTTTTATTATTTATTTTGATTTTTATCCATTTAAATCAAAATAAATCAATTTAAATAGTAGAAGAATCAAATCAAATCTCCATAATTTGCAAAGATATGATCAGTTTTTGTTAACCTAATTCATTCCACTATAAGCACATAACATTCCCAAGGCATGAAAAAGGGTTTTGGTCGTGTAAAACAACAAGAACAAAGTTGCAAATTTTGGAAAAAAGTGCAGATCGGGTCCCTCTCCATAGGCCAATTCAAGGAGTTTTGAGTCTTCAGTAATCATCCACGCATACTCAGGAAGCTATTCCCATCATCCACAAGGCCTGAAACGTCCAGAATCGTGCCCTTACAGCATGATGGTTCGTCTCTTTTATCCAACTCGAATTCATTGATTTACCCATCATAAACATGTTTTGATCATATATTCGTGTCTATCATCATATTTGTAATTTTCTGGATTATTTAATCTGAGTTTAAGTGCAGGTATAAGCATTTTCCATGGCTAGGGTTCGTAAGCTCTAATTTGGGGTTTCCTTCTATAGGGAAAATTGGACCATATTATGGGTACCAATGGACTTAGGGCATGATTTCCAGTCCACCTATGCCTTTAGATAGGATTTATTTTGCGTATATTATGTTTTTGAATCTTGCAAGGATGTAGCTACGGACAAAAATTATCACTATAGCCTTTAGTGACGGTTTTTTCCGTAGGTAAAAGTCTAATACTAAAAACAACAATTCTGGGAGGAAGACGATCACGTGGAAGCCACACACTGGCTCATTTGAATTTGGAACGTGTTTCTAGGCAAGGAACTTTGTTTCTATTATATTTTATTTGTTTTATTATATTTACAAATGGTCCAGCTAGCGCAGATGGTTGAGGAGCGTGCATATGAAGAAAACGTCCTGGGTTCAATCCCAGGCGTGTGCTCTTATTATTTTTCTTAACAATTTACTGCAGGTTCAGTACATCACTATTCCATGCCTCCATCACGCGCTCACAAATGCTGCCCTTTGGATCATCCCTTGGTCCAAATCCAGCATCCAGCCACAACAGTCCATGGTGCATTCTCGAAAGCTAATCAACATGGGATCACACGCAAGGAACATGGGCCAACCAATCTGGGCCTTGGAAATTTCAACTTTGCACCCCCAGTTCACTTCCAGCAACAGACTCAGTTTTGTTTTTTCTTTCTTATTTATTTATTTTATTTATTTCAAAAATAAAAAAAACATTTTTATTTACTAAATCATAAAATCATCAAACATTAGAATTAGGTTTTTTTTAATAATTGATTTCATTAATTAATAGATTAATTTAATTAGGGCAATTTAAATTCTTTTTTCCATAATTAAAATCAATTATAAAATTAGGGTTAATTTGAAAATATTTAATTTTTTCAATCAAAAAATAACAAAAATACTTTCTTTGATTTCCTTTGAATTTAGACTTTGATTCCCGTATTGAATTCGTCGCGCGTGCAATATTTTATTTTTAATTCCAATTATTGTATTTTCTTCGACTTTGTAATAACTTTTAATTAGGGTTTATTTTACTGCTTATTATTTTACTGTTCAATCCCCAGTTTTTTAGTTATGTAACCCCCTCCCCGAAGCCTTGTAATAATGTAGATTTACTTTTCCGCATTTAATTTTCTGCAACTATAAACATGTCTAGATGTATGGATAATAGGCTTGTATGCAAAAGATAAATCAAATTAATACAGTAGAAAACCCTAATTGTGCAAAGATAAATAAACTGGAAAATAAACACTTGCACATGCTCACTCTTATGGTTTTCCCACTTCGGTTTCCTTCGATAAACGATCATGAAGTATAGGGAGTCTTAGTGGTTGTCCTCTAGTTCCAAAAGATAAAAAATGACCCATTCGAATGTTTCCTCGGAAATATCTTTAGGACTCTAGGGTAATTACTAAGGTTTCCAAACCATTGCTTTAGTGATCGTAATTGTCCCTTTCGTCCCTTTCAATTGTCCCTTAAACTCCAACGATGGAGCTACCTACTCCTTAATAGTAGGATAGTGCTGTCTAAAGGAAATAAGAAAATGAACAGACTTTTTTCGAGTAGGTAGAAATTTTTAGGTACTTGCTCAAGTAAACTTTTTACACATACACTTTCAAACAAGCTTTTCAAACAAAGTTTTCAAAAACATTTTATCACACCCTTGAGGACTGATACAAGGGTTACCATAAAGTGAAACGCCACACTAAGGCAAATTTCAAAACTTTTCAAGCACACAAGCATACGAAAGCAATTTCAAAAATGAGAAAGTACCTAAGAGCCCGTGGAAAACCACAGATAGAAAGGGTTCTAACACCTTCCCTTTCTATAATCTACCCCCGTACTCAAAAACATCTCAAAAAAGGTTTTTTCTGTTCTTTTCCCTTTTCCTTTGTTGGATGAAATAAAAGTCGGTGACGACTCTTACTTACCATACATTTTCAAACAAAAAATGCAAAACCAGTAGTAACAAAAGCAGTCGGTTCTGCCACCGTATCACAGAACTGGCGACTCTGCTGGGGAGTTATAATAAAGTGGGGTTCACCTTAGGATTTAGGTCATTCTTAATTGCTTCTTTGGTTTGTCTTGTCTGATTTATTTTTAAGGGTATATGTTTGGATTGTTTGGATCCTAAACCCGGATCGGGGAATTCCTTTTAGGTAAGTAGCAATAAACTGTGAGGGAGTTGTGTGGGGTATTCCAACATGGTTGAAACAGCAGCTACATTGATGTGATACTTTGGTGTGTACCTATATCCCTTGAGTAATCAAGGAGAATACGGGGCCGCTGCATGGTATCATAAAGCATCAACTGACCTTAGCACCTTAATTGACCAAATTGGCTTTTAGGACGTAGTGAGATAGCCATCTTTGGTGTAAACCCAAAGTCAGTTGATACTCGATGCTACACTCATTGAGGTTTGACCCTTGAGTTTTGTTTGGTGGCAAGTCAATTGTCTATTGGAACGAAATTTGGGGGAAAGATCGGTGATATTGAGATCCCTTAGAACGCGATTACTATATTTAGGACAGGTTGAACCAACCCAACTTCAAGAGGGTATACCTTAAAATCCATGCAAGCCTTAAACCTAATGTCTCTGTGTGATTTGTTTGTGTTTGCTATATCTTCTATATCTGAGCATAATCATGACATCATAACATAGCATATCATACTAACCATTTCAAGGATTCTTAGGATTTATTTTTGTCTTGTTTTGTAGGACATGGCCCTTGCCCGCAAATTCACTATCCAAGTCAGTCTGGTAAAGGTACCTCCTCAGCTTAAGGAATTGGTATCAAGGGTTCCTGAAAGCTCTCCCTTCACTGAAAGGCATGGTCGACTTCTCAACTTGGTCACCTCAAACCCTGATGAAGAAATGTTAAAAGTGCTCTTTCAGTTCTTTGACCCTCTACATCACTGCTTCACTTTTCCGGATTACCAATTAGTGCCTACTATGGAGGAGTTTTCTCAGTTACTAGGGGTGCCTATCCTTAACAAGGTACCTTTCAATTGTATGGAAAGAAACCATAAACCTGAAGATATTGCTAAAGCTCTGTCCTTACAGCGGTCTGACATAGTAGCAAATTGAGAAACCAAGAGAGGTGTCAAGGGTTTTTGGCTAAGTTCTTGTTTGAGAAAGCTCATCATTTTTGGGATACCCTGGACTTACAAGCTTTTGAAGAGGTGTTAGCCCTTCTCATCTATGGTTTGGTCATGTTTCCTAATCTGGACCAACTCATAGATGTGAATTCCGTTAAGGTTTTCTTGTCACGCAATCCATACCTACTATGCTTGGAGATATCCTACACTCTCTTCATACTCGCACTATAAAGAGAAGAGGGACCCTTCTATGTTGCACACCTCTTTTGGCTAGGTGGTTTATTTCGCACCTACCCCGATCCGTCTTAAAGAATGAATAGGGTTCGAGATGGTCTCATAGGCTAATGACTCTTACACATTCAGGTATTCATTGGTGTCCTCGATCCTCGGAGAATGTTACCATCATTGATCAATGCCAAGAATTCCATAATGTCCCTCTCTTAGGCATTAGAGGAGGAATCACTTATAATCCTTGCTTGGAACTACGACAGTTTGGATATGCGAGAAGGGATGGTCCTCATGATACACTTATCCAAGGAATCGTCTTCGACTAGGAGAATTATGCTCAGGGTTATTGTAAAAGGTTCATGTGAGCTTGGGGCATGATATACAAAGTTGATAGCAAGACATTGGAGCACAAGAATTCCATCCCCCTTGAGCCTTATCTCAAATGGGTATGAGCCCATGCCAAAAGACTTAGGATGCCTTACCCCACCATCCTACCTATGATTATGGAACCGGTTGCTGAAAGAGACACTTCTTATCTTGTTCTTCATCCTGACATGCCAATTGATCACGAGGAGTTACAAAAATACTGGATCCAACTAAAAGAGGAACGGGATACCTTCGAAACCCAATTCTATGCCAGCAAGAAGAAGGTCCTGGAACTCACTAGGTTACTTCATTAAAAGAGGAATATAAATGCCTACATTGCACCAAAGAGGATGCGCTCATAGGAAACCTAATTTTCTTTTTGCTTTAAGTTTTGTTTAGTTTGATTTTAAGCCTAAAAGGAACTCTTTGTAACAATTCAAACTTATTAACAAAGTTAACGTGTGTTTCTTTTGGTTAAGAAAATTTGAGCCTTTAAGAGTCCTTGAAATCATTGCATACGCATATCATCCATGACATTGCATAAACAGGTTTCATAACAGGTTTCTCATCATCTGTGTTATTTATTTCAGCAAAAATGTCTTTTGAACAAAGTACCAAGGACCTCCAGGAACAAAATTCCCAATTTCAGCAAATGTTCGTAGCCTTGGCTAAAGGGCAGGAAGATCTGAAGGCCCTTATTCTGAAAGAGAAAAAGAAGAAGAAGAAGACCGCTGGTGTCCTGAATCTGGGCAGAAGATTCAAGGGACCATTAAAGAAACCGGTTGATCTGACCTCCTTATCCAAAGAAGGGGAGAATCAAGAGGGAGAGACAAGGGAGGAGGACCCTAGCCCAGAGGTTTTTGATAATGACACTGATTACAATGATGAACAGTATCCTCCGGTCGAGGACAAATATAAACCACTAGAGGATCGTCTGAGCATAATGGAGATCCAAAGAATACCAGGGCTGGATTTTGAAGAGCTGGGTTTGGTATCTGGGGTTGTTATTCCACTAAAGTTCAAGTCTCCGGTATTTGCAAAATATGATGGGGGTGTCTTGTCCCAAGCTTCATCTCTGTTCCTATGTGAGGAAGATCCAACCTCACACTGTTGACCGAAAGTTATCGGTCCATTTCTTTCAAGAAAGTTTGGCCAACACTCAACTGGTTTGGTTTTATCAGTAGGAAGGAACCAACATCCATACCTGGGAAGACTTGGCTACTACTTTCTACAAGCAGTACCAATACAATGCTGACCTGGCACCAACTCAAGTGAAACTGCAGAATATTTCCCTGGGCTCGAAAGAAGGGTTCAATGAATATGCACAAAAGTGGAGGGATCTAGCTGGCAGAGTACAACCCCCTCTGACTGATCGTGAAATGGTAGACATGTTCATGGGCACTCTGACAGGACCAATCTCCAATTTTCTAATTGGGAGTTCCTCATCCGGGTTCACGGAGATGGTTTTGATAGGAGAGAGGATCGAAAATGGTATCAAGAGCGGGAAGATCCTGATGGCTGCATCTTCTAGTGTTGAGACGAAGCCATTTGGTGGTAAGAGGGAAGCCAATGTTGTGCAAGGCCAGAAGGGGCGTAATAAGGCAGACTACCACCAATCTGTGGGGGGCAACACTGGTCTCTAATTTGGCACGCACATAATGACCATAACAACGGAACAATCAGCCAAGGGTAGAAAGAACTCAAAGGAAGTTCACCCAAATCAACATGCCATTCTCACAAGCATTGCAACACATGTTGAAGATGAATCTGATTACGGTGATAGACCCTCATCCAAACCCTAAGACTTCCTATCCTAACTACAATTTGGATGCAAGGTGTGCTTATCATTCTGGCAGCCCGGGGCACGATACTAACAATTGTTGGGCGCTGAAATACAAGATTCAGAATATGATTGACGCCAAGGAGATTGAATTCGACCCTTCTGAGACTTCCAACGTGATCACTGCTCCCAACCCAAATCATGGCTAGGATTGAAAGCATTTTTGTTCATTTGAATTCTCAAGTTGTATTTTCTTTGTTTATTCGAACAATTATTGTCATGTCAAAACTTTGTTATTTCATTAATGCATTACACATGTTTGTCCTGAATTAATTTGTTTTCATTATGCTTAAACTGCTTTATACTTCCTTTTCATGATATTCAACTCTCGATTAAAAGCTCTAAGCCTTAGAGGGAGGATGACGAAAATGATACCACAATCTCTACAGTATGCTTTTGAACAGACCCCACTGACGATGTACAGGCATTGTTTCAAATCCTAAACAGTGGAGTTATAAGGAAGATAATCCCTAGTCAACCCCTTCGAGCCAAAGAAGTAAGTCTTTTTCTTTTCACACAAATTAAAACCCTTAATCATAACCGTGGGCAGGGTAGTTTTCTCAGTTAATTCAGAGGCGCATCCAGTCGCAATCTTCCGCTTCGCACACAATGAATGACCTCAAATACGTCCTTCCAAATCAGAAGATGGTGATGGTTCCGCATAATAATTAAAGCAGGAAGTCATTATCTCTCAAAATAAAAGCTCGTTAAGTCAAAACCCATGAAAGAGACCTAAGAAAAACTGGGGCATCCCGCTGACTGTAATCACAAAAATAAACAGTTCAGGAAAAAGAAGGGATAAAAAAAGAAAAAAAGAAAGAGGTCCTATAAATCCTCAATAGAAAGAAGATTACAAAAATGACGGCCTATTAAAAATAAAATTTCAGTATCTGAACCATCACGGGAACATCAAGGACAGTACTCCAAGACTCAACTGGGATTCTAAACACGCAATTAACTGAGCATAAGACTGAAGGACATCATGAAGAACGGTGGGTACAAATAAATTTTGAGCCTTTATCCTTTGTTTCTTAAACCGTAAACTAGGACACGTTATTACCCTTAAAAGTCATATGGGTTAGTTTGAGAGCATACTGTTACAAAGGTATCTTGACTCCTGTAGGACTTGTTATGAATCCCGAGTTGATATCACATTCTTGCAAATTTTGTTTTACTACACAAAACACTTTTTTTTAAAAAAAAAATTCAAGACAGACATGAGTTTTGCATTCTTTAAATGACATTGTTTGCATATGACTAATTGTTTGACAGCAGAGAAATCCGCACAATGGATATTCAATGAATAGACATCGTCTAAATGGAAAGAATCACCTCAGCGGGAAAGACACTTCCAATAACAGGTCTTCCATAAGAAAGGGGGCATGACATGATGTCTAACACACTTGGGGCAGTCTCTCCAAAGGCGCCAAATAACCAGGGGCAAATCTCCATCTGAATCACTTGGGGCATTGAACATGGATTCCAACAACGAACCCTGTACAATCAAACAAACATATTCTGGAAGTGAGGCAACACTTACTACTATGGACAGTGGCAATTCTCCATACCCGGTGAACATGGACATAGTCAGAAAATACTACGCATGAATAAAGACCCGCTAGGTTGACTGGCCTAGGCAAAAATTAGGGATAAAAACAAAAAATTTGTACACCCGGCAATTCGAAAACCTTAAAAGGCGGCTTGGGCAAAAAGGGTATCCCGGTGGACTAAAAATATGAAAAGACAGTCCAGGAAAAAGTTAGGGATTAAAGCGTATGACTATGTCCCATCATCTTGTCACTTGCCTATCAGTAGAAGACTTATCATTCTGATCGGCAGTTACCAAGCACCTCATGAGTTGGGATAACACTTAAGCTATCCACAAAGCCTATGCAGGTACTTTATCCAGCAGGTACAGGGGTAGAAAAGTCCCGATGCAAGGTCATCGTTGTATCCTCAGCATGCATCCCAGTAACATCTACACTCGCCACATCGTAGAGGCAACTAAAGCTTTGACATCGGCTTCCCTAAATAGGAGTTACTATCCCCAGACAAGTTCCTTCAGAGAACTGACATCTATGTTCCTCATCCGAATTTTATAAGTCGCAAGCGGTTCATAAATTTGTCTCCCAAGCAGAGTTTATCTCTCTGAATTGCGGAAGCTCAACCCCCAACAAAGTTTATTCCTCCAGCGACGGAAGTTCATCCCCCAGCGAAATTTATTTCTCCGAATCGGCAAAATCTTCCAGCAAAGCATCTCCTCTCTCAAACAAAGTCATTCCTCCACAGAGTTATTCTCAAGCAGAGTCTCTCCCCGACAGAATATTCATAAATGGAAAAGAGTAAATCCACGGCATAGTCATCTCCGTTTACCATCCCCAACGGAAGTAGAAGAACCACTTTTTCTACAACGGCCAGGAATTCAATTTCCAGTACTCTCCAACAGTAGTCAGAGATTTATTTTCCAAGACTCGGATATGTCACAATAGCATTTCATGATTCATACATCATGACATGCACACACATATTGCATACAACATAATCTAATTTATTTTGAGAACATCATCACACAATGCATTTCATGCATCGCATATAATTAATCCTGTACCTTTTCAGGAAAGATGGTTACCATCAACAATTTCCAACAGGTCCAAGATTAGCTCCTGAAACTAAACAGAGTAATTATCTGTGCGACCAAATGCAGCTTTACACAGGTTCGTCACGAAGCAATCTTACACGGGTTTCTCCTAAATGCAGCTTCACACGGGTTTATCCTAAAAAATCTTACACGGGTCCCTTCTCATACATTTCCAAATTAAGTTTCACACGGACTTATCCCGAAGCAACCCTACCCAGGTTCCTTCCGAAGTTTCACACAGACTTATGTCGAAGTAACCCTACCCAGGTTCCTTCCGAAGTTTTATATGAACTCATCATGAAGCAACCTTACCCAGGTTCCTTCTCGGTTCAGATTCAGTTTTACCCAAACTCATCGCGAAGCAACCTTACCTAGGTTCCTTCTCGGTTCAGATGCAGTTTTACCCAAACTCATCACGAAGCAAACTTACCCAGGTTCCTTCTCGGTTTAGATGTAGTTTTAACCAAACTCATCACGAAGCAACCTTACCCAGGTTCCTTCTCGGTTCAGATGCACTTTTACCCAAACTCATCACGAAGCAACCCTACCCAGGTTCCTTCTCGGTTCAGATGCAGTTTTACCCAAACTCAACACGAAGCAACCTTACCCAGGTTCCTTCTCATTTCAGATGCGGTTTTACCTGAACTCATCGTGAAGTAACCCTACTATCTAGGTTCCTTCTCATAGCCCTACCATCCAGGATTTCATCTCGAAGTAACCCTACTATCCAGGTTCCTTCTCTTTTATCTCCGGACAACAGTTTACAGCACTGTAAAACATGGACCCGACCACACACGGTTAATTTCATATTCCCCAGTAGAGTAATGGATAACTAAAGCTCCTAGTCTCTATTTCCCAGAACATAAGTCAACATTCCCCAGCGAAGTCCCCCTCAATGGCATGTACAAGAATTATCGCAAAGGAATCTCTTATACAACCAATATCTTTTCTGGATGGCATCTTTAATCCCATCTCCGACGAATCTTCGTCGCCTTCCAAAAGGGATCTATAAGCCCATTCCCGATATCACCGATCAATATTACTTCATGCGAGTGCAAATTTCTGGGCACTCTAGTGTTCAATCCTCTTCCACCTTCATATCCCGAAAGGCAGACCAGCCAATCTACATCCTCAAGTTTAAGAAGATTGAACAGGAGCAGCTGTTGTACCCCAAAATTTTCCCTCTCAATTTTTACAAAGCATATTCCTAGAGGTTCTTAATTGCTCAAGATGACTAAGGATTGACCAAACAAATCCTCCTCCTAAGATAATGAGCCTCAAACTAGGGTTTCACTACTCATTAATATGTTTGAGTTCCAAGGGTCCTAAATGATTTCCATTGCCCAAATATGTTCTCAAGATCACCCATGCCAAGTTTCATGCCTTGCACTACAAGTTTGCTCAGTCAACTGCTCAGATGCCTGGAAGTCAATTGTACTAGGGCAAAAGTCAACTGCGGCCCAAATACAGTCGAACTTCAAGATTTTTGGTCAACATAAACATTTTGAGGTTATCTCCATAATTTGATCAAGGTTTGATCATGATTCCTCAAGGAATACTCCTAATTCATCAAAACTCAAAAGTTGTTAAATTGAAGTTTTTACAGGAAAAGTCAACCAAACTTTGATCGAGCATAACTTTCTCATACTTTATCAGAAATTTCTCATCCAAGGCTCATTTTGAATAGAATTAAATTACCTACAACTCATCTTTATCCCTCAAGTTCAAGAAATGCACTCATGAAAAGATATAAATTCAAATATTATAGGTCATTTCAAAAAGTCAACAAAAATAGCTTTTGGGTCAAGGCTCCTTACATGAACATGGAAGATCCAATTGAGATGAAACCAAAGAGGTTGCTTAGGGGACATCCTAATATTTCTAAAAAGTCCAAGAACACCCTTTTAGGGTTAAAATTGATGGAGATAGGTATTGTCAAAATTGACCAATTTTTGGAAATGTGCATGAAGTCAACATTGATTAAAATGACTTTTTTCCAAATGGGCCCATGTTTTCTTGTTTAAAAATTGTTCCTAAGATGGCCCACGACCCCTGAGCTTATCCACCTATTATTCTATCATTTTTATTATTTATTTTGATTTTTTATCCATTTAAATCAAAATAAATCAATTTAAATAGTAGAAGAATCAAATCAAATCTCCATAATTTGCAAAGATATGATCAGTTTTTGTTAACCTAATTCATTCCACTATAATTACATAACATTCCCAAGGCATGAAAAAGGGTTTTGGTCGTGTAAAACAGCAAGAACAAAGTTGTAAATTTTGAAAAAAGTGCAGACCGAGTCCCTCTCCATAGGCCAATTCAAGGAGTTTTGAGTCTTCAGTAATCATCCACGCATACTCAAGGAGCTATTCCCATCATCCACAAGGCCTGAAACATCCAGAATTGTGCCCTTATGGCATCACGATTCGTCTCTTTTATCCAAACTCGAATTCATTGATTTACCCATCATAAACATGTTTTGATCATATATTCGTGTTTATCATCATATTTGCAATGTTTCTGGATTGTTTAATCTGAGTTTAAGTGCAGGTATAAGCATTTGCCATGGCTAGGGTTCGTAAGCTCTAATTTGGGGTTTCCTTCTCTAGGGAAAATTGGACCAGATTATGGGTACCAATGGACTTAGGGCATGATTTCCAGTCGACCTATGCCTTTAGATAGGATTTATTTTGCATATATTATGTTTTTGAATCTTGCAGGGATTTAGCTACGGACGAAAACTGTCATTATAGCCTTTAGTGACGGTTTTATCTGTAGGTAAAAGTCTAATACCAAAAACAACAGTTCTGGGAGGAAGACGATCACGTGACAGCCACACAATGGCTCATTTGAATTTGGCGCGTGTTTCTGGGCAAGGCACTTATTTCCATTATATTTTATTTGTTTTATTATATTTACAAATGGTCCAGCTAGCGCAGATGGTTGAGGAGCGTGCCTATGAAGCAAACGTCTTGGGTTCGATCCCAGGCGTGTGCTTTTATTATTTTTCTTAACAATTTATTACAGATTCAGTACATCACTATTTCATGCGTCCATCATGCGCTCACAAATCCTACCCTTTGGATCATCCCTTGATCCAGATCCAGCATCCAGCTACAACAACCCATGGTGCATTCTCTGAAGCTAATCCACATGGAATCACACGCAAGGAACATGGGCCAACCAATCTAGGCCTTGGCAATTTCAACTTTGCACCCCCAGTTCACTTCCAACAACAAACCCAGTTTTGTTTTTTCTTTCTTATTTTTTATTTTTCATTATTATTTTATTTTATTTATTTATTTTATTTATTTATTTTATTTATTTCAAAAATAAAAAAAAAACATTTTCATTTACTAAATCATAAAATCATAAAATCATCAAACATTAAAATTAGGTTTTTTTTTTAAATAATTTATTTCATTAATTAATTAATTAGATTAATTTAATTAGGGAAATTTAATTCTTTTTTCCATAATTAAAATCAATTAGAAAATTAGGGTTAATTTTCAAATATTTAATTTTTTTCAATCAGAAAATAACAAAAATATTTTCTTTGATTTCCTTTGAATTTAGACTTTGATTCCCGTATTTAATTCGTCGAGTGCATAATATTTTATTTTTAATTCCAATTTTTGTATTTGCTTCGAGTTTGTAATAGCTTTTAATTAGGTTTTATTTTACTGCTTATTATTTTACTGTTCAATCCCCAGTTTTTTGGTTATGTAACCACCTCCCCGAAGCCTTGTAATAGTGTAGATTTACTTTTCCGCTTTTAATTTTCTATAACTATAAACTGTCTAGATGTATGGATAATAGGCTTGTATGCAAAAGTTAAATTAAATTAATACAGTAGAAAACCTAAGTGTGCAAAGATAAATAAACTGAAAAATAAATACTTGCACATGCTCACTCCTAGGGTTTTCCCCACTTCGGTTGCCTTCGGTAAACGATCATGAAGTATAGGGAGTCTTAGTGGTTGTCCTCTAGTCCCAAAAGATAAAAAATGACCCATTCGAATGTTGCCTCGGAAAGATCTTTAGGACTCTAGGGTAATTACTAAGGTTTCCAAACCATTGCTTTAGTGATCGTAATTGTCCCTTTCGTCCCTTTTGATTGTCCCTTAAACTCCAACGATGGAGCTACCTACTCCTTAATAGTAGGATAGCGTTGTCTAAAGGAAATAAGAAAATGAACAAACTTTTTTTCGAGTAGGTAGAAACTTTTAGGTACTTGCTCAAGTAAACTTTTTACACATACACTTTCAAACAAGCTTTTCAAACAAAGTTTTCAAAAACATTTTATCACACCCTTGAGGACTGATACAAGGGATACCATAAAGTGAAACTCCGCACTAAGGCAAATTTCAAAACTTTTTTCAAGCACACAAACACATGAAAGTAATTTCAAAAATGAGCAAATACCTAAGAGCCCGTGGAAAACCACAGATAGAAAGGGTTCTAACACCGTCCCTTTCTATAATCTACCCTCCGTACTCAAAAACATCTCGAAAAAGGGTTTTTCTATTTTTTTCCCTTTTCCTTTGTTGGATGAAATAAAAGTTGGTGGCGAATCTTGATTACTGTACATTTGCAAACAAAAAACGCAAAACCAGTAGTAACAAAAACAGTCGGTTCTACCACCGTAACACAGTAAATAACTTAAACAATGGCTCAAATGTGAGCACAAATTTTAACTAGTACCAATTCTAACCTATTTTTTTCTAGAAAGTTCAGGTTCAAGATTTTCACTACTCAAGCAACATAAATGAATTCTAAGGACATGGTTAGTTTCAGGGCTATGATATCTATATATTTATATTTGAAAATGGAAAGCTAATAATTCCTATATGAAGATTTCAAAAGTCAGAAAATTTACCTTGAAAATAGAATTCATATTTTGAGTTTGAGCTTGTTTCAAGGTGTTATAATGATCAAGTTAGCTTCCTTGAGTCCCTAGGAAGCTAATGCAATGCTTAGCTTGAATGGAGAGTGGCTGAAATGGTCTGGAGAATTCCAACTATAATGCTCTGTTTTTGGTTATGGAAGATGAAGAAGATGGTGTTACACTTGGAAAACAGGGATTGTGATAGCCTCTATATGTATGTGAGAAGCTTTGTGATGGATTAGAAATGAAAACGCATGAGTGGATTTGAAGATTGAGTTTCAAAGTCAGAAATGGAAAGTTTTTGTGCTTGTGTTACAATTTCTAGTTTGAGAGTGAGGGTGTTTTTGGGCTTGTCAAATCGTGTGCTAAGGTGCATAAGAGTGTCTTGATATATAGGAAAAGGTTTGGAGACTTGAGGTGGTCAGAATCACAAGATCACAAGTTATGGGATTTTGACTTGTTTTTTAAGCAAGCTTGACAAGTATGGTTTCAAGGAAAGGTACAAAGCTATATAGAGTGGCTACCAACCTTAAATATGCTTATCTGACTTTATAGAGGAAGCATGTGCAGAAGGAACAAGTGCAAAGCTCAATATAAGTTGACTTTGCATAAAGCTTTCTTTATGAGAATAGAATGGTACATTTCTTCCAAATATGGCAAATTGCTTTGGATAATGGATTAATCACTTGGATCATACCTCAATCAATTGTGTAAAAAATTAATTATAGAGTGATTGATAAGTTAGAAGCCTGCAAAAATAAGATTGTGCAGCATAGGCTTGAGATTTGAATTCTTATTCATCACAAAAATGACCTATAATTCAAGTTTGAAACCCTAACTTCATCTCTTCGATTTTCTTAGCTAAAAAATTATCTCATTGAGTTCTTGGATATTTTTAAAATCTTGGAACATTATCTACAACTTTCAAGTTAGCCATTTTGACAAAATCATCTTGGAGCTTGGTGAAAATTGACCAAGAAGTTAAGTCAAAAATCTGCCTAAACTAGGTCAAATTTTCACTAAGTGTTTAAGAAAAAGTGTCTGACTTTATGGATTCATAAATATAAATCCAATAAGTTATAGGAATTGATCAGTAAAAAAAGTTTTAGATATCATCAAGATATAAAACTTTCATGTTGTAAGTTTTCTTTGAATCATCTTGCATCTTGATGAAAAATTGGCATGAAGTTATGAAATAATCATGTATAAAAACACATAGAAAAATTCTCAGTCTTCAAAAGTTTGACTTTTCAAGATGACTTTTAACTTTATTGATTTCTTGATGATCAAGTTTCATATTTTTCAATGTCTTGATGAAATGTGATATTTGAAACTCAATTTTGATCAAAAAGTCAAAGTTTGACTTTTGGTGTATTTGTTGACTTTTCATCAGTTGACTGAAATTTCAACTATCAATCAATTGATCTTGAGAAATGTTTTGAGCCATAAAATTAGGCCAACATATTTTATTTGAATCCTTGAGATTGTGCTTCAAACCATTAGATCATGTATTAGGTCAAAAACCCTTGATCAGTCAAATACAGTTAGAACCCTAATTTTGACCATTTTGCCCTTTTAATGATTTGAACATTTTCTTGGGGAATTGTGATTAAAACTTGATCAATTGATACATATAACTTAAAAATGTTCATATTGGTCGAAAATATTGATGTTTGACTCTAGGTTGACCACAATTGACTTTTTATCCAATACAACTGATTTTGGGTCATCTGATCAATTGACTGAGCAATTTTGTGATCTAAGACTTGAAACTTGACATGAGTAATCTTGAGAGTCCATAATGATCCATGAAAGTCATTTGAAGTATTAGAAGTCAAATTGTCCTTGTGCAAACTCAAACCCTAATTTGAGGTATCATTTGTTGAGGAGATGGCTTGACCTAGTCAACCATTGTGAAAGCTTGAGCTTTTGAAGATCTTTGTGAGAAATGTCTTGAGAAAAGAGAGGGAAATTTTTTGGTACAACACATCCATATCCCTTGTTTCACTCCCACCTGTTTTAATTCTTTTGGACATACTACTAGGTACATCAACAACAACCTTGTCCTTATTTGCATACAATTTCTTCTTAGGTGACTTGCTATGTGACTTGCTAGCACACCTATTATACCTAAATGAATTTCCATTAACTTCAACTTTTTTATTTTAAAATTTAGTCTTCTCTACTTCAATGAATTCGAAACCATCATCCATGGTAGTTGTTCTTTCCTCCTAAGAATCATCAAACTTAACCTTCCTTGCATCATCATCATCATCATCACTTTCTTCCTCATTTGGATCAGATTCTACACTCATTTTCATGCATTGAGGCTCAACCACACCGACTTTTATGTCCTTCACATTATTCTCAACATATAAATATGCTTCAGTGTTGTTACCAATCGAAAAACTAGCAACATTTGAAGCAAGATCATCCCTTTTAAGTTCAACATAATATTCATATATACCTTCAAGTTTGCTCTAAATCCTAAATGAGTAACTTCATTATCCCCATTCAATCACCAGTTTCAAAATGTATTTAACACCCTAGTTTTCCATTTCAATATCAGACACGTTTGTTTGAACTTCGTCCCTATAAAACATCGTATTCTCTCTAACAAACTCCCCTCCATGATGAAAATAACCCCGAACTTACTCATTTTCTGTTTCAAAACCCCTTTTAATCAGAAACTAAAGAAATAAAAAATGAATCCGCCAAAACAATTTGTAATTCACATACCTTAGGTCACAAATCTTTGATAAATGCAGTGATTCTTCGCTAGAGTGCAGAGCTTCTTTAATGGAGTTCCTTGGAGCTCTTCATTGGTTGTTCACGGCTAGATCAAATGTTAACGTGTAAAACCAGAAAGGTTTTTGTAATATATTATGTCTAAATATGTAATGTGGCATTACATAGATTATTTGACATTTAAAAAACAAGAAAAACACAAATAAATGACACATAGAATGACACATAGGCTCAGGGAGTGTGTCTTTTCATCCCAAGGTTTAAATAGAAATAATGTTTTAATGGCAAGGTTAGTTACACAAAACAAAAGTTTACAGGGGGATAAACCAAATAAGGTCTATATGACAGGGGGAAAAGTGGTAATAACCCTAAGAAAAATTATCTCCCCTTTAACTCAATTGAATTTTTAGGTAACATAAAAAATTTGACTGCGACAATGATCCTATGTGACTTAACAAGAGTGCATCGTATTTCCTTTAAACATTGCAAATAATATCACGCCTAACAAATACAATCTAGACTACATCCAACCTAAAATTATATTCCATTATTTACATAATTTAAAATATAATTTAAAATATAATTTAAAATGTACTTATTATACACAAATATACAAACTCTTTTATATAATAATAATAATAATAATAATTGTAAGTGCCTTTGTTTAGGATTGGCTCATTTCTTGTAAAACAAATAGTAACAACAATAATGTAATGTACAATAGGAACAGCCTGAAAACCCTATTGTAAATGCCTAAACATGTTGTGCTGATTTAAATCAACATCTGGAACAACATGTCTCAAGAGATGTCATAACATCATACCAGACATCAAGCTACTGAACTGTCAAGTCTGATGCAGTTCTGTTCCTGAAGTTATACAGAATATTCTGCCAAATAGAATGCATAACAAGTAGCGAAAATTGAAGGCATATGTGGAGCCCTAGAAGATTCAATCAGAAGCTAAGGATAAGGAGAAAAGCTCGATTGAAGACCTAACTTACAGCAGAAGTTTTCTGCTTACTTTATGCAGGTCGTTAAAGCTGCATTGCTGTCACATGAAGGCCCAAATCCAGTTGGGTAAAAAGGGTTATAAATAGAAGTATTGTAACCTAATTTAGGTAGCCGGGTATTGACAAGATGTAATCATTTAGGGCTAGTTTTGTTGTGAACCACCCGGGCTGTGGGATGGTCACCATACTCCTTGAAACCTGTAGGTTAGAGGATGTATGCATTGTACTTGATTGAAGCTTTTAAGCATGATCAAGATGTGTAATGGAAGTGTATCTTCTGAACAGTTTATAAACTGTAGAAAGTTATCACTGCGGTGATTGAGGGGGAGTGAGAGGGGTCTCATATCTAAGATTGGATCTTAGGTAAAAGTGTCATTGGGTAGTGATTAAGTGAGAAGGCTGTCAACGGGTGTGTTGGCTGTAGGGTCTTTGAATTGATACTACTAATAGTGAACTTTATCCCTGGCTTGGAAGCCTCCAGATGTAGGTTGGTTGAACCGAACTGGGTGAACAATTCTGTGTGTTATTCACTTTCTGCATTGGTTATTTGTTTGATGTCACAACATTCCTCATGACATCAATGTATATGATAAACCTTAACTGTTCTGAACTTCCGTAAATCAGAACCCGCGTTTGTCAAAGGTGTTGCAGGTTCTGGCATGATAGATCAGTGTAAGTTGTAGAACAGATTTCAAAAGTACAGCCTATTCTACCTGTCCAGCTTAATGTCAGATCAGATGTCTTAACATTCCATTAGACATCCTGAGTCTGTGACATACCTGGAATTTCAATTGGTATCAGAGCAGGCATCCTGTCTGTCTCTGGATGAGATCCATGGGGGATACTTTCCGGTTGTGTACAAGGTAGAATATTGTTTGAACCAGTAGTGTTCATATTGTTTGGTCCCTAGGAGTGGAGGATGGACCAATTTTGGAGAAACTAGATCAGCTATGTTGAAGGAAGATGAAAGTGTTTGAAAAAATTCAAAGACCTCATGCGGGAGTGAAGATTTTGGAGTGCATTATTCAATCTGTATTCAGCACAGAGAAGAATATTATCAAAACCTTCATGCGGGAGTGAAGATATTGATAAAGCATCATATGTGCTTATAAAGCTTTCTTTTAACAGGGCGGTAGAGTTGGGTCTAGAAAGTTGCTTGGTGAAGAAGCAAACAACTTGTAGGATTGATTTATTTTCAATCCGTATGTGTCATGCTTGCTATATGGAGTAAGCACTGTGTAAGTTCTGGTGAAGTACTGCTATTCCGCTGCATAGCTTCTGATACAACCCCTAAAGTGAAAGAAGAACTCTAGGGTTATTATTTTCAACAGAATTTGTAAGCAGATTTTGCAATCTATCAATAATGTCAAAGATACTTGATATTTCCTCAAGTCCACTCATAAAGGCGTTTATTATTAGTGTTGATGAGTATCAATTGATCAATGATTCTCATATACATCTGCAAGCTGCTTGAAGACCTTGAAGATTATCAAGGATGATGTGTTCCAAGGAGATGGAACTGATGTTCTTAAGCAACTGCCAGTTGAAGAACAGATGTTCTGGGTGCTAAACACATGTAATGTGAGTACATATGTTTGGAACCTACTCCTGATCTGGAAGAGGAGACATCTGTTTTGAAATAATTGATCAGGACACGATCAACAGGTCATCTACTCCAGTTGTGAGTTTAAGGGAGTATATGTGCTGAGCTAAGTGCACTTAAAAGGACTTTAAAGCTGTGATTTCCAGGTTTCCCCTCATGTGGAACATCATGCTTAGCAAGCATGAAGAAGTAATCAGTCAGGATCCTCTAGTGTGATTAGATATTTCTAACTGAATAAATGATGGAAGCAGAATCTTTATGTGATGAATATGTGGAAATCAGAATCAAAAGTTCTAAAGCTTGTGATGATAAAGGATGTACAACATCACAACTGTTGAAGACATCAGTTGTTGAGGAAAGACAGATAAGTTCCAGATATAGTGAACATCCTCATGATTGATAATGAAGTTACTTCTAGTACAAGTTACAGAATGTGGCAACCTGAAACTTGTACAACAAGCAAACTAAGGACTCTTATGTTGAAACCCGTGGCAAATTCCAAATAAAGAGTACTTACTATGTGTCTAAAGTAAAGAGCTCAACACTGTATCCATAAAGAGGGAAGAGGGAGTAGTATGATCAAGCTGATGTGAAAGGGAGTTCATCTTACCTTGTTCTATAAGATGCTTGAGTTTATTTCTCATGATCTTAGTGATTTCCAAGGAGGATAGGAATAGAACAGGTTATGTCTACCAATCACATAAACTGCAGCATGTGAAGGAGAATTCACTTAATTCTCTACAAGGATCTGAGCTAAGTTTCAGGGGGAGCCCTTAACCTGAAGATCTTGGAAGACATGTCATACAAAATGTCTTGACATCCTGGACCAAAATCAAATGGTGGATATCTGCACTTTGACAAGTCATTCCCATCACCTAGGATGAACTTGTTAGTTGTATGTAGCAAGGAGGAGTTATCTTCAAAAGATCATGGGTTCCTGAGAAGATCCTCTTTTTCATAATAGAACAACTTGGTCCGCTCTTGTCTATAGGAGTATGGTACAATTAACTCCTTTGTACTGTTCAAGGGTCAGCAGACAAGGTGAAGGTGATACATGTTAGTTGCTGCATGGTTATGTGGTTGTTATGGGTCTGATCATAAAGGATGTAAGAAAAGTGTGTTTTGATTGCTATGGATGTTCATCCAAAACCATAGTATAAGCCAGGCTCATATGGTTGAGATCAATGTCAGATCTGATGTTGCAACATCATCTCAAACGAAGGGTCTCTTCAGCAAAGGAAGCTTGTAAGGACCAGTTGGTTCTTCGTGCATGGAGCAGAAGATTGTTAGAATAATTATCCTACCTTGAGAAGATGGCATAATCTAACTAATAATGAATACTTTGACGGGAGACTAAGTATTCATTAGGATCTTGCATAAAGATATATATAAGCACTTTGATGGGAGACTAAATGGTTGTATAATATGCGTGCAAGGCTGTATTCTGAACCTATTTCTCAGAACTTGGTAGAGAGTTTATTTCTCTCTAAGAGTATTCTGGTGAGTAATTATTGCTGAAGATGAAGATCATACCTTTCTTATGGGGAATATAAAAGGGCATCAATCCCCTGGATGTTAACTTCAGAACCCAAGCAGATAGGTTCATGCTGTAACATCATTATTGTTAGAAGTCTGTGGCAGAGACTTGGGACTGTGAATCTTAATATTCTATTGCCTAATTCAGAAGTGGCAGTTCTATTGTTGGTTTGGAATAAGTAGATTCTACTTGTGTTTAAAAAGTAGTATGCTTAACAATGCATAACTACTGTTGTGGTCTGAAGAATTTACTAGTATTAGCAACCACTAGTAAATATATTATACAGAAGGATGACATGATCAAAGGATAATCCTTCTAGAAAGTCTGAATCTTAGTAAAGCTTGTAAGCACACTAAGAAGGTTGGAGGTTGGTTTCAGACTATGGCTACATGATTTCTCAGCCATCCAGAGAGTCATGATAAGTGTGGAAGTGCAAGGGCATGAATCAGAGATGTCCTTACTATTCTACGACTAGTTCAGGGTGCTTGAAGTTACCACCTCAGAGCTAGTGCTACTGGTTTCCACGCTACGGTTTTGATTGGCCTTAACAAGGGGAGTCACTGAGTGTTGCACTTTCCCCAATTACAATATACATTGAAGGGAGACTTTGTATGTGTATTGTTGGACTTAATCTGAAGATCAGAAGTCAGAAGAAGACGGTGGTATGCTGATGTTTATGTGTTCTGATAATATGACATTGTGAACTTCTAAGTGAAGTCATGAATAATGTCTCAACATCAGGAGATTGAAGAATTGCTCTTGTTATCTGTCTGGGCTTAGGAAGAAAATCTCAGAGATTCTTAAAAATCTCATAAGTGGCAGTTTTGATACTTTTGGAGCAATTTGGAAGATTCAGATCTTATCAATAACAACTTGATCTGGCAAATCAGAAATGGTTTTGTGGTAAAGACTTCACTAGCTCTAGCTACTACCAGTGAATGGAAGATCAGAAGAAGTAAATCAGATTAAGAAATCTGATATATTCAGCATATGTTCAAGGGGTCCTTTTACTACAAGAAATTGACTTGGCATCTAAATTTTGTGTATTAGAACTAATCTGTGATGTCTTGTGAAGCATTTTTGGAGCCTTCTTGTTTATTCCCTCCTTCCTTATTTTACTGTCTGGAAGAAGGTAGAAAGTAATTGTGGTGGATCTCAGCAACACTTAAGAAAGCATGATTGATGGCCATGCTACTAGTCTCTTGCTACTAGCTGTTTAAAGTGTTCTTCTCTGTGCCTAACTGAGAGAAGTAAAAAAAAAAAGGCTGTTGTTGTTGAAGAATGTCTAAGTAAGTGTCATGACATTACCAACGACATTACAACCTTGGGGAAATCAAGAAGAATACGTGGAAAATAACTTCACCACGTAATTGTAGCTATTCAGGAGCTATATTTGGTATTCTGTTTCCCAAAAGAATCTTCAACCTTAAAAGTCGGTCAAAGGCTGATTCAGGAATTGCTTTGACCTAAACTTATGCATGTATTAGGACTGGTCCTTTTGGCAGAAACAAACAAATGCGTCTAAATTTCATGCACAGTCAGTCTGAAATATGCAACAACTTTAACAGGTATCCTTGACCAAGATTTTATATTACCATTTTCTTGAACCTGTTATCTCCTTATATAACCTCCTGTCACACATTCTTTTCTCTCACAACCATCATGGGGTTTGTACGAATCTGGGAAAACTGTTCTTGGATCTGGTTTTGTGAGGGCTTTCTTTGTCAATTTTTGGCCAAAAAGGGGGAGAAAGGAGTAAAGGAGTACTGTTACGGTTTGACATTGTCCTCATTGCAGCAGCTACTCAAAATTTTGATCATAAAGACTTGTCACAAATTCAGCAGAAATTCAAATGGCGTGAATTTCTTTGTGACTTGTGATCTGAGTTATGAACACAGTTGTGACCTGTGTTCTGAGTTACAAGGGAGATATTCTAGCCACTCCTTAAAGGTTCTCTGATGCCTCTGAAAGGATAGTTTATCTCCCACGGTCCTCTTTTTCCACCACCAGTGAAAAGAAATGGTTCGTGGTCTAAAAGGGAATGAGGTGCATCCTCTTCCTCCTGTGCTTCAAGAGGTCCTGAATGGTTAGTGTGGTTACAACCAAAGATGTCAAGATCAATGTCAAGACATCCTTCTGTGTGTATCCTGAACACTTTTATTTTTTATTATTGTTGTATTTGTTTTAGCCAAAATTTGCCAAAGGGGGAGATTGTAAGTGCCTTTGTTTAGGATTGGCTCATTTCTTGTAAAACAAATAGTAACAACAATAATGTAATGTACAATAGGAACAGCCTGAAAACCCTATTGTAAATGCCTAAACATGTTGTGCTGATTTAAATCAACATCTGGAACAACATGTCTCAAGAGATGTCATAACATCATACCAGACATCAAGCTACTGAACTGTCAAGTCTGATGCAGTTCTGTTCCTGAAGTTATGCAGAATATTCTGCCAAATAGAATGCATAACAAGTAGCGAAAATTGAAGGCATATGTGGAGCCCTAGAAGATTCAATCAGAAGCTAAGGATAAGGAGAAAAGCTCGATTGAAGACCTAACTTACAGCAGAAGTTTTCTGCTTACTTTATGCAGGTCGTTAAAGCTGCATTGCTGTCACATGAAGGCCCAAATCCAGTTGGGTAAAAAGGGTTATAAATAGAAGTATTGTAACCTAATTTAGGTAGCCGGGTATTGACAAGATGTAATCATTTAGGGCTAGTTTTGTTGTGAACCACCCGGGCTGTGGGATGGTCACCATACTCCTTGAAACCTGTAGGTTAGAGGATGTATGCATTGTACTTGATTGAAGCTTTTAAGCATGATCAAGATGTGTAATGGAAGTGTATCTTCTGAACAGTTTATGAACTGTAGAAAGTTATCACTGCGGTGATTGAGGGGGAGTGAGAGGGGTCTCATATCTAAGATTGGATCTTAGGTAAAAGTGTCATTGGGTAGTGATTAAGTGAGAAGGCTGTCAACGGGTGTGTTGGCTGTAGGGTCTTTGAATTGATACTACTAATAGTGAACTTTATCCCTGGCTTGGAAGCCTCCAGATGTAGGTTGGTTGAACCGAACTGGGTGAACAATTCTGTGTGTTATTCACTTTCTGCATTGGTTATTTGTTTGATGTCACAGCATTCCTCATGACATCAATGTATATGATAAACCTTAACTGTTCTGAACTTCCGTAAATCAGAACCCGCGTTTGTCAAAGGTGTTGCAGGTTCTGGCATGATAGATCAGTGTAAGTTGTAGAACAGATTTCAAAAGTACAGCCTATTCTACCTGTACAGCTTAATGTCAGATCAGATGTCTTAACATTCCATTAGACATCCTGAGTCTGTGACATACCTGGAATTTCAATAATAATAATAATAATAATAATAATAATAATAATAATAATAATAATAATAATTAGATTAGTATACTTAGAAAGTTCATGATATAGTTAGAATAGTGAGATAAGTTAGTTATGCATGGATAAGAGAGTTAGTTGATGATACTCTCTCATTGCATAATTTTTACGAGCATTTTAGATGTAATGAGTTATTTTTGAGCAAAATATGTAGTAAATTGAAGAAGAAATAAGAATAAAGTGAAGAAGTCGAAGACCCTCGAAAACAAAGATTGTAGTCCCTTGATGACCCTTTAATGTTTCCTTTGGTAAACGATCTAGTCCTTTAACGATAACTGCTAAAGTGTCCCTACCAGTTGCCTTCAAAGACTGTATGATGATCCACGCATGTCCCTTCACATCCAACGATAGGGCTTCCTACTAACTAATGGTAGGATAACACTATCTAAAGGAGGGGGAAAAGTACAATAAAGACCTTGAGTAGGTAGACCGCTTGTAATCGCTTGCTCACAAACATTTCAAAACAAAAATATCTTTCACAAACACTCTTCAAAAATATTTTTACACTAAAAAAACACTCTGTACGCATTCTCGAGAACAAAAGCGAGAATCATTATAAAGTCTTGCCTTAAAATTTACATTTCAAAAATATTTTTCAAACACACATTCACAAAGTAATTTTCAAAACGAAATGAGTTAACGATTAAGAGCCCGTAGATAACTACGAATGAAAATGGTGCTAACACCTTCCCTTTTCATAACCTACCCCCCGAACTCAAAAATCTCGAAGATCTTTCCTGTTCTTTTCACCCTTTCCTTATAGGATAAAAGAAAGGTCGGCGGCGACTCTTGCTATCCGTAACGTTTACGATAAAGCACAAAAACAAGTAAGTTTTCCCACTGTTGTACCCCAAAATTTTCCCTCTCACTTGTCAAGAATTTCCCCACAAGAACTCCTTGGGCTCAAGACTGCATTAGGGTTTGATCAGCTCAAGACACCTCCTTATGCTCTGATGACCAAAATTAGGGTTTGAGATTGCACAAGAATTTTTAGACTTCGAATGCCCCATATTATTTTCATGGATCATTATGGACCCCCAAGATTACTTATGTCAAGTTTCAAGCCTTGGTTCACACTTTTGATCAGTCAATTGAGCAATTGACCTAAAAATCAGCTGTATTAAGGAAAAAGTCAACCATGGCCAATTTGCAGTCAAACCTCATAATTGTTTATCCACGTCAACATTATGAACTCATATATGTAATTTAATCAAGTTTGGACCATAATTCCTCAAGAAATTTGATCAAATGTCCAAAAGGGAAAAATGGTCAAAATTAGGGTTTTGATTGGAATAGGGAAATTTTTGATTTTTGACCTAGAAAATGGTCAATTGGTTTAAGGCATGATCTCAAGAGTCCAATTGCATCATTTTTACCTAATTAAATGGTTCAAAACATTGCAAATCCATTGGATTGACATGTGAATTTTGTAGTGAACTGATCAAAAGTCAACTGTATACTGAAAAGTCAAACTTTGACTTTTTGGTCAAATTCAAGTGCCAAAGATCATAATTCATCAAAACATGTCAAAATAAGAAACTTATTCATAAAGAAATAAAAAATTCAAGATTTCATTTTGAAAAGTCAAAATTTCTAAACTTAGAAATTTTTCGAAGTTTTGGAAATTTCATGTTTTTTTATAACTTTGAGCCAAATTTTCACCATGATGCAAGATGATTCTAGAAAAACTTCCAACGTGAAAGTTGTAGATCTCCATGATATCTACAACTTTGATTTACAAAACTCCTTCCAAAAATTCTCGGATCTCAAGTTATAATTTTATTAACATATGGTCATGAAACTAAACACATATTGAAATTTTGCCCTAATTTGGGCAGGATTTTGACCTAACTTCATGGCACTTTTTCATATCATTCCAAGGGGATACTTCAAAAGAAATTCAAAGATGGTTTGTAGAGCACATTGAAAGCTTTCCAAAATGTCAAATAACTCCTTGAGAACATTCTTGAGGAGGGAGAATCAAAGAGATGAAATTAGGGTTTTCTCACTTGAATTACAAGTCATTTTTTATGAACACTTAAACCAAATCCATGCTAGGCTACATAATCCTTGCTTTTCAGGCCTCAAACTTGTTTTTCACTCCATAATTAAATGTTAACACAACTGTTTGGGCTTTGATCCAAGCAATTGAGCTATTTTCCAAGTTGCATTTCCATTTATTGCACAAAGTTAACAATGCCATTCTTGTAAAGAAAGCTTTTTGCATAAAGTTCACATTGAGCCTCTAACTTGTTCCCTCTGATCACACTCCATCCAAAAAGTCAGAAGCAAGCTTGTTTAAAGCAGAACCACTCTATCTTAGCAAATACACAAGGCATGGAAAGTTGTTTTGTCAAAAAATCACATGTTTAACTTAAACATGTAAATTTGAATTCTGATCAACTAGAGCATTCCAAACTTGTTTCTTATAAATAGAGTCACTATTTGTGAGCTAGAACACGAGCTTGAGCACCTTGAAATACAGGAAAACTCTCTCAAATCAGAAGTTTCCCAAAACCTCCATTGTTGCACAGTTTCTAACCTTGAACCTCAAACTCACATTTCCCTCGTGTGTTTCTTGGCCTTTTAGTTTCTAAAGCTTCCTTACATCAAGTGTAACTTATCCTTGTACCTATTTCATTTCTGTAACATCATTTACCCTATCTTCCATAACCAAAACCAGAGCATTTCACATTGACTTCTCCAAGTTATTTCAGCCACTCTCAACTCAAGCAAACCATTGCACTAGCTTCCTAGGACCTCAAGGAAGCTAACCTGATTATCACCATCACTTGAAACAAGCTCAAACTCTAAACACGATTTCCAGTTTTGAAGTAAGTTTTCTCAACTTGGAACTCTTCATACAGGCATCATCAATAGTTTATTTGTGAATAAAACATGTAGATATCATTTCCCTGAAGCTAATTGTGTCCTTAGTTTTCAATAATTTTGCTTGAGCTTAGAGAATTTTGAAATTGAAACTTATGAAATTTTTAAGGTTCAGATTAGGGCCATTAAAATTCTTGCTTATCTTTGATCTATAGTTATAATACTTTAGATTTCTGTAATCGTGAGAAAATTTGCTACAAGTTTCATGTTTACAGTTTTCATTTTTGATGAGAAATGAGTAAGTTACAGTTGGTCTGGCCGGAGGTTGAAGATGAAGTCTTCACAACACGTTTTGCATTACATATTCATTGTTTCATTTGTATTAACGGATGTATAGCCACCCCAGTGGAAGAAGCGCGCTCCTGTAACCTATGGGACCTGGGTTCGAGCCCCAGTGGTACCCTTTTTCATTTTTTCACATTTTTCTGACTTTATTTATTTTTTGGCAGGCGCTGGGCCCCTTTGGGCCTGAGTTGCTTTTTTGTTTGTTTTTGCTCACTAACCTCCTTGTTTCCTCTTGGCACCCCCTGGCCCAAGTTATTTATTTATTTATTTCATTTATCTTTTCTTAAATATATATTTTCTAAATACTAAAAAAAAAATCATAAAATACAAAAAAATGATATATATATATATATATTTATATTTTGACTTATTTTATTCTATTTTTCCACAAAAAATATTTTTATATATTATACTTTATTTATTTTATTAAGTAAATCTTATAGACTTAATTAATATTATTTTATTTATTTTATTTTATTTTCACACCATTTAAAATACATTATTTTAATATAAACAAGACTAAAAATATTTTATAATACTATAAATATTTTCAAGATAAAAAATACTAAAAAAATACTTTTCTTAAACTTATTTTCTTTTGATTTATAGAATTAGGGTTTTCATTTAAAATCTTTTCTTAATAAATTCAAACTTAATTAACTATTCTCTTAATTTAATTAGGTTAAGACAATAATCTTCTTTTCATGAAAACCAAACAAATTCATTTTTTCCACATTTTGCATCCTTGTACATTTATTCTTATACTTTGTATTTATTTAAATTCCCTATATATTCATACCAATTCAATTTGGTTGTAATAGATTAAATAGGTTTAATTCTTGCAATCCCAATTCAACTTGTACACCCCTCCCCACAAAAGTTGTAATAGCGTAGTAACTTTAAATTTCACAATTTATCGCTTTTATATAACATGCTAGTAATTAGGGTTTGTATGGAAAGACTAAAACCAATGATTAGAAAACCTAATTCAAGACAAAAACAAGAATGAAAATAATACACTTGCACACAAGCACCCTTAGGGTAAAATCCACTTGGTTGCCTTATACAAAATGGCCATATTACGCATGTAAGGTATCTTAGCAAAAACAAAGCAAATACAAGATCATAGTCCCTCGATGACGATATCTAATTTGCCTTTCAAATGATCTTAGTCCCTAAAAAAGAATGCTAAGATACCTTGAAACATTGCTAATCATGGTTATACGATGACCCACGTCCGTCCCGTTTACATCCAAAGATAGGGTCGCTTACCAAATCAATGGTAAGACAACAATGTCAAAGGAAAAGAAAATGAACATGAAAGACATTTGAGTAGGTAGATTGCTCCTAATTACTTGCTCCATTTCAAAACAAACATCCTTTCTATTTTCAAAAACAAACACTTACACTTTCAAAACATCTTACAAAAAATTGAAAACATTTTCAAAAGATCAAACATCTTTGTATACATTCTTACAAACAAGAATCATTACAAAGATTGCCTAAACAATGGCCTCTTTACAAAATAATTTCAAAAAACCACATCAAGCACAATTTCAAACAAAAAGAAAGTGATCTAGCAAATAACTAAGAGCCCGTGGATAACCATGGATGAAAAGGGTGTGTGATCGGTGGATCTGGAACTGACTGTTTAACGCTAGTTCGCGAAATGTCGCAGAAGCAAGAGTCGCCACCGTCTTTTATTTTCTCCAAATGGAAAGGACAAAAGCACAGAAAAATTCCTTATTGAGATTAGTTCTCGGTTCGGGAGGTAGATTTATAGAAAGGGAAGGTGTTAGCACCCTTTCTATCCATGGTTATCCATGGGCTCTTAGATACTTGCTCATTTGTGTTTTCAAAATTTGTTTGTTTACTTTTCAACTGTGGGTTTAAAAAGTTTCTTTGAAAATTTTAGTTCGACTCTTGTATCAGTCCTCAAGAGTGTTTGAAAAGTTGCTTTCGAAAGCTTTTTGAAAAGTGTCGGTGTGAAAAGTATTTTTTTGATTTGTTTTGAAATTAGAGCAAGTATCTAGAGTCGTCTACCTACCCTAAGGAATTCGTCTGTGTAAATGTCCTTAAAGTAGTGCCATCCCACCATTGAGAGGTAGGCAGCACCACCGTTGGAGGTGTTCGGGTCAATTCGGGGTTTGGGACAGTATGGTCACCGAGCAACGGTAAGATACCTTAGGAGCTACCCTTATGCCATTGATCTTTTATTCCGAGGCAACAATTCCGAGGCAGCTTATTTTGAGGCAGCTTATTTTGAGGCAACCAGATCAATGGGACATAAGGACTCACTAAGATGTCCTATACTCGACGACCACGTTTCGAGGGACGAGGCAACGGTGTGGTCACCAGAGTAATAGGAGACACCTTAGAAGCTACCCTCATGCCATGTTCATGGACATGAGGACTTACTGAAACGTCCTCTACTCGACGACCACCTTTCGAGGGGCAAGGCAACAGTGAGACGTACCCTAGGGGTGGTGTGTGATTTGTGTGTCGTTTTCAGGTATTTTTGTCTTGTCATGCATTGGTGATCTACGCGTTGCTTTTATTTTGACATTCATTCTTTCATGCAAATTAATTAACAGTTAAAAAAGATGCGGAATTAAAAGTCCTACGTTATTACAAAGGCGCGGGTCTACATCGCCAAATTAATCCAAGACCCGATTTGAAATAGAATAAAGTGCGGAAAGAATAAATACCCTAATTGATCTATTACATGGCTTTGGGATAAATACATTATATTTACAAAAAAGGAAATAAGAATAAAATGCGAGAATAAGTAAAATCGGGAATGCGAGGGCGTTGAACCCTTTTAAGGAAATTAAATTACAATTATGAAATTAATTAAATTTAATGAGAAAAAAGAAGTTATTTTTTGAGGTTTTTTGTATTTATGGATTTTAGTGAGAAAATTAAATGAAATTAAAAAAGAAAAGTCAATTAACCCTAATTCTAAATTGTTTTTAATTTATTAAGAAAATTATTTAAATTAGACCTAGTTTAAATTAATTATTTACATGGCAAATTTTATTTACAAAAATAATTAATATTTAATAATGATAAAAGAAAAGAAAAAAGGATATAAATATTTAAAACCCTAATTCTACATTTTTTAATTTATTAAAAAAACATTTAAAATTAAACCTAAAATTAAAACTAAATCAATTAATAAAATTTATTTACAAGGAAAATATTTAAATAAAATATATATTTTTATTTTTTATAGTTTCTGAATTTTTTGGATATTTTTTTTATATTAGGAAAATATTAATTTATGAATTAAGAGGAAATAATTAAATTAAACAAATAATAAAAAAAAATAGAAAAAGAAAAATAAAAGAAATACAAACATTTGGGGGGTGTTGACCCCAATTTGGAGGTATTTGGCCAGCAATTAGGCCCAATCATTGGAGGCCTGTTTGACTTCTGGTAGTCACGTGTAGCTTCATTGACCAGTGCATAGGGTGCTCCTCAGATCCTGGCCAATGGATTGAGATTATTGGCCATGTGGCAAGCTTGGAGGGTGGGTGTATGATGAACCCCTGGACGTACACTGCATGAGATCAAGTGAAAACGAAATTCATTGAAAAATATAGGGGACCTGGGAATCGAACCCAGGTCCCAGTACCTATTGGACAACGCATCAACCAACTGTGCCAGGCGCTTTCTTTGTAACATTAATGGAATGCAATTAACATATAAAAAACAAAACGCTAATGCTGTTAATTCAAAAAACGCGCTAAAACTTGAATTGTCCAATCACCGGTTGACAGCATGCCTTCTTCTTCGTTGATTCGTTTTGCCCTGAAAAAAAACAGTTAGATAGCGGGGGTTTTAAACCCCCACTAAATGATAAACATGAAAATAGCGAATAGGCCCTGGTTGCTCATAAATTGAGCACGACCTGTGCAATGGATTCGTATGAAGCTTCTGGTTCTAATGGCCCTGGTCTCATGTCCCAATTTTTCCAGAATAAGGAGTTCCCAATTTGAAACCTCTGCAACCCTAAAAGACATTAATGGTAGGTTCTCGTATAGGGCATGAAAATCCAATTAAATGACATCATTAGCTTTAGAATGGTTAGGTTAGTCCAAATCAACAGAAAGAATGCAATGAGGATGCTTATAAATTGAAACACGAATATCAAAAATGTTCAGAACAGGACGGCATCATATTACCAATTCTTTGCGTTAGAAGCTGTGATTTTGATCCAGAAACTTTCCTTGTGTCCTTGGCGAGCGATTGGAATAGTTATCTTGCCTTGAAACCAACTCTAAAGGCGTTTTCAATTTTCAATTTTTTTCACAAAAATGTCAAGGTTGTTCTTAGGTTTGGGCGCAGCTTCCAGGTTCCAGCCATTAGGTTTGCATTCTGACTTATGTATGGGATGAATTAGGGTTGAATTTTGAGCTAAAAGATCAATGCATTGATGTATCAAATATTTGATTTTCAATGAATATTTTTTCAATCTTTTTCATGTGTTTTTGATTCCAATCATGGCCAAATCCTTCCTTTTTTGATGTGCACGAATCTTGAGTATCCAATGAGAGCAAATGCTGCATAAAAAGATTCACATACATTTGATTTAGTATTTTTTTCATATTTTATTTGATTAAATGAATTAATGGTGATTAAAAATTCAAATAAATAATAAAAAATGATGAAATAAATCCCCTTTGGGCCAAATGGTCGTGCATAGTCTTTGGATGATGAATCTTGGAAGAAAATATGGCCCATTAGCAATTTTGAGGCATTTGAAGTAAAGTTGACTTTTCAAAATTCTCAAAAATTTCCCAACTTCCACAAGGCATATCTTGCTCAATTTTTAAGCTTTGATCATGTTCTTGGACATTTTGGAAATGTCTTGAAGTCCTCTAACCAATGCCTTTGGTCCCATGTCATTTTGATTTACCAATATAAAGTTATGGTCTTTGACTTAAAGTCCCTTTTTGTTGACTTTTGAAAATGACCTATAATGTTGAGATTGATAACTTTTTGTGAGAGCATTTCTTGGACTTGAAGTGTGAAGATGAGTTGTAGGAAATGTCATTCTCTTCAAAATGAGCTTTGGATGGAATTTTTCTGATAAACCATGTGGAAGTTATGCCTTGGTCAAGTTACAGTTGACTTTTTCAACTGTCCAAATATGGAAACTTTTGCATCTTTAGACTTTTTGAGCCATGCTTTGAGAATCATGATCAAGAATTGATCAAATGATGTTTGTGGCTTCAAAATAAGATGTTGACCAAAAATTTGAACTTTTGACTGTCAAATGACCATTTTACCCCTACAGTTGACTGTTGAGCAATTAGGGTTTTTGACTGTGCAATTTTGTGCTGTAAGTCTTGAAACTTGGTATGAGGATGCTTGACCATGTTTATATGCATGTGGGACTTGATTGGACCCTTGAAAACTTCAATTTCTTTGACAACCAAAACCCTAGTTTTTGACTGTTAGGAGGCCCTTGAACTGTGCAACCCTTGGGGAGATTTTGAAGCATGCTCTTTGCAAATCTTAGAGAATATGGGAGGGAAAATTTTGGGGTACAACAGGGTGCTAATACCTTCCCTTTTCATAATCTACCCCCCGAACTCAAGAAACAATCTCAAAGGTCTTTCCTGTGCTTTTTCACCTTTCCTTTTGGATAAAAGAAAAGTCGGTGGCGACTCTTGCTAACCGCAATATTTGCGATCAAACGCAAAATATTCAAGTCAGTTCTCCCACCATATTATAGAACTGGTGAATCTGCTGGGGAATATTCTAAAAGTGGGGTTACCTTAGGGCTAGATCACATTTACTTGCTTACATTGTTTGACTTGTATGCTTTACGTTATGGTTCTTTGTTTGGGTTTGAATCCTCTACCCGGATTTAGGATACATTATAGGTAAGTAGCAATACATTTTGGAAGTTGTGTGGGGTATACCGACATGGTCTAAGAAATTGCTACGTTAGTGCGACATATTTATGGGTACCAGTAGCCTTTGAGTTAATCAAAGAGAATACGAGGCCGCTGAGTGATGTCATGAAGCACTAATGAACTTTTAGAACCTTTACTTGACCAACTAGGCCTTTAGGATGTAGTGAGATGACCGGCTTTGGTGCAGTCCGAAGTTGGTAGATACTCGATACTACACTCATTGAGGTTTGGTTTCTTGGGATATTTCGGTTGCCATTAAAGAGGCTTGTGCTGAAACAATAACCAAGAAAACAAACCAGTGATATTAAGCTCCTTATAACCTGGTTACTATTACTAGGACAAGTTTGAGCCAACTAAACATCAAGAGGGTACTTACCTATAACATTATACACATTCACTAACCATTTCAAGGATTTTTTGGATTCATCTTTGTCTTGTTTTGTAGGATATGGATTCACTTCGCAGGAAAACTATTCAAATCAAACTTGTAAGGATCCCTCCACAAATTAAGGAGCTAGCTTCAAGGATTCCTGAAAACTCTCCATTCACCGAGAGACATGGTCGCCTACTCAACTTGGTCACCTCCAACACAGACGAGGACATGATAAAGGTGCTCTTTCAGTTCTTGGATCCTTTGCACTATTGCTTCACATTTCCCGACTATCAATTTGTGCCTACTTTGGAAGAATTCTCCCGACTCTTGAGGAATCCCATTCTCAACCAACTACCTTTCAACAGTACAGAAAGAAACCCAAAGCCAGAAGAGATTGCTGAAGCTCTCCACTTGCACTCATCTGATGTGACAACTCATTGGGAAACAAGGAGTGGTTTCAAGGGTTTCCTAGCAAAGTTCTTGTTTAAGAAAGCCCAAAACTGTTGGAATTCTTTGGATTTGCAAGCCTTTGAGAAAATTGTGGCTCTCCTCATCTATGGGATGGTTTTGTTTCGAAATCCTGACCAACTCATAGATGTGAACACCGTTAAAATCTTCATATCCCGCAACCCGGTGCCTACATTGCTAGGGGATATCCTACACTCTTTTCACACTCGCACAATGAGGAAAAGAGGTGTCCTTATGTGTTGCACTCCTCTCTTGGCAAGATGGTTTATTTCACATCTTCCCCAATTTTTATTAAAGAACGAATAGGTTCAAGGTGGTCACAAAGGTTGATGATGCTCAAACATTCAGACATTCATTGGTGCTCCCGATCCACAGAGAATGTTACTATCGTCGACCGTTATGGAGAATTTCATAATGTCCCTTTACTGTGAATTAAGGGAGTAATCACCTACAACCCCTGCTTAGCTTTAAGACTGTTTGGTTACGCCCGAAGGGATGGTCCACACGAGATGCTGATTTAAAGTTTGGTATTTGACTACGACAACGACGACCAAGGTCTTCGCCATAGATTTATCCGAGCTTGGAGGACGTTAAAAAAGGTAGATAGAAAGACTTTGGGGAACAAGAATTCCATCCCTCTTGAGCCTTACCTCAAATGGGTACAAACTCGTGCTCAGAGTCTTATGATGCCTTATCCCTCCATTCTCCCGATAATCATTGAGCCTGTCATGGAGGGAGATGTTCCATATACTATCCTACATCCTGACATGCCTACCTCTCTTGAAGACCTACAAAGGGATTGGATACAACTCAAGGGGGAGCGAGATACCTTCGAAGCCTAATCCTACTCAAGCGAGAAGAAGGTTTTGGAACTCACTAGGCTACTTCATGAGGAACAGACTCTGAATGCCTACATTGCACCAAAGAGGATGCGTACTACATTTTTATCTTAGAATTTTTGTATTATTTTTCCCAAGAAGGGATTGATGTACTCAAGCTTTAATATATTAACATGAAGTGTGTTTCCTTTTTGTCTAAAACAAATTTGAATCTTATAATCCTTGAAAACATTGCATATGCATTTACCATTCATCATAACATAAGCAGTTTTCTTGCAACAATTATCCTCATCTCTCTACTGTTTATTTTTGTAAGATGGATCTCGAGCAAACGGTGAAGGACCTCCAAGTTCAGAATGCACAGTTTCAACAGTTTTTATTGATCCTAGCTAAAGGACAAGAAGAGTTGAAGACTTTGCTGGCTGAAGAGAAGAAAAAGAAGACGAAGAAGATAACCAGAGTTCTAAACATGGGAAGAAGATTCCTAGGGCAGACAAGAAGGGCCCTAGACTTTGCAACAACATCCGGTGAGAAAGACAACCAAGAGGGGAAGGGCACGGAAACAATTGTCTAGTCGGAATCAGAAGAGGAAGAGGAAGAAAAAGACTATTCTGAAGAATAATACCCTCAAGCTGATGACAAGAATAAACATCTCGAAGCGAGGTTGAGTGCAATGGAAATCCAAAAAGTGCCTGGCTTGGACTTTGAGGAGTTGGGGTTAGTATCGGGGATTGTCATTCCTCCAAAAATTCAAAGCACTTATGTTCGCCACATATGATGGAGTTTCATGTCCTAAAATGAATCTCCGGTATTATGTGAGGAAAATCCATCCCCATACCGCTGACAAAGATTTATGGATACACTTCTTCCAAGACAATTTGTCTGGAACTCAACTTTATTGGTTTTATCAGTTAGAAAGAGCCAATGTTCATAACTGGGAAGATCTTGCTGCAGCCTTTTACAAAAAATACCAATACAACGCTGATCTTGCGCCAACCCATACTCAACTCCAGAATATGGCCATGGTTTCAAGTGAGGGCTTCAAAGACTATATGCATAAATGGAGAGACTTGGCTGGAAGAGTTCAACCTCCCCTATCTGAAAGAGAATTAGTAGACATGTTTTTGGGCACCTTGTCTGGTCCCTTCTTCAATCACCTAATTGGGAGTTCATCGGCAGGTTTTACTGAACTGATATTAACCGGAGAGAGGGTAGAAGCTGGGATAAAAGTGGAAAAATGCAAAAAGATACATCCTCTGCTGCTATAAGGAAACCATTTATTAGAAAGAAAGAAATGATTATTGTTTATCCTCAGAGAAATCAAGATAGGGCTGAACACTGTCCAATGGTGGGGGCCGTTATGATTCCTAAACCTGCGCCTGATCAGCAAAGAAACAATCAGCCAAGATTGGAAAAACCAGTCAGACAGTTCTCCAGAATTAACATGACCCTGTCTCAAGTATTACCACACTTGCTAAGATACAACCTAGTGACTTTGAAAGAAGCTCCAAAGAACCCTAACACGACATCTCCTCACTATCATCCTAATGCCCGCTGTGCATACCACTCTGAGAGTCCCGGCCATGAAACTAACAACTGTTTAGCTCTAAAGAATAAAGTATAAGACCTCCTTGAAGCCAAAGAGATTGAATTCGATGCGCCAGAAAAGCCCAATGTCATGTCTACCCTTATACCCAAGCACGGCTATAATACCAACGCCATTGAGGAAGATATGTTTGTTACTTCAGTTGATGACCTTATGACTCCACTCCTGACTATCAAAGAGAACTTATTAAATGCTAGTGTATTCCTAGGCTGTGATGAAAGTTTCCATTTCTGTTTGTCCTCACCAACCAGCTGTCCTTTGTTGAAAGCATGCATTCAGTGCCTAATAGATAACAAGGAAATTTTGTTTGAAAAGACTTTCTGTTTCACCTGTTCCTTATAATGATGTTTCTATCATTACCATTTTTGCTGATTCTTCCAGGGTCTCCACCAAAAGACCCCTTAGAATTACATCAGTTCCAAAAGCAGCTCCTTTGATAATTATAATGCCTGGACCAGTCCCATATTCATCAGACAAAACCATACCATGGAATTATGGAGGGGATGTCTACTACCACAGTATCAAGAAAGATTGTCCAGCTGCCAAAGATTCAAGTTCTGAGAAAATTGGCTCCGATATCAGTAAAATTGCAGGGACTAACAAGATTACCCGAAGCGGAAGGATATTCTCTCCAGAAATTGCTCCCCCAAAAGAAGTTTCTGGACCCGTAATCATTCATGTTGTTGTTGCTCCTCCAAAGGCTATTCCCAGTCCCACAATCATCTCCACCAATGCTCCAACTGAAAAAGCTGTTACAATCCCGGCTATCACTCATACTGACATTCCTGCTACCAAGTTCACCGAGACTCGAGGTAAAGGTATTCTTTTTGAGCTTGTCCGGAAGAAGGGGCAATCATTGGCTATCCCTGAGACCTCCCGGAAAGAGATGGAGGAAATTCTAAAGATCATAAAAAGAAGCGACTACGACGTAGTTGAAAAATTGGGGAAAACTCCATCCAAAATTTCCATGCTGGCTTTACTACTATATTCTGAGGCGCATGCAATGGCCTTGGTAAAATTCCTGAAAACTGCCCATGTGCCCCAAGAAACATCTATCGATCAGTTCCTAGACTGCATAGCTAGCTTGACTGTAGATAATGGTCTAGGTTTTTCGGGTGCTAATTTAACGCCAAGAGGAAGGAATCATAATAAGGTATTGCACATCTCAGTGGAATGCAGGGGCACAGCCTTGGCTCATGTTTTGGTGGACAGCGGCTCATCTCTGAATGTATTTCCTAAAAAGGCTCTTGATAGGCTTGACTGTGAGGGATTTATATTGAAACCAAGCAATATAGTAGTGAGGGCCTTTGACGGCTCAAAAAGGATGGTGCATGGGGAAATGGATATTCCCATAAAGGTTGGAACCCAAACATTTGATTCAACTTTTTATGTAATGGATATCCGTACTTCATATTCCTGCTTGCTAGGCCGACCATGGATTCACAATGTTGGAACTGTTACTTCTACGTTGCACCAAATGTTGAAGTATCCAATTCAAGGGAAGATTATCACCGTTCATGGAGAAGAAGAGTATATGATCAACCATCTCAATTCCTTCAGATATGTGGAATTAGATGGTGAATTTATTGAAACTCCATTCCAACAATTTGAAGAAGTCCCGCAAGATATGGCAGTGACCAAGGCTATTCCCAAGATCACAGGGCCTCCACTCAGGATGTCATCTTTGAAGGACACAAAAGCAGTGATAAAAGAAGATGGGTGCACTATTTGGGGACAACTCCCAGATATCCCATACAAATCTAACAAGTTTGGCCTAGGTTTCACTTCGGGTGCTCAGAAGACTGTACGTCGCACTCGTGCTAGAGGACCACCCCTGAAGATCAATAACCATGAAGTCAACACGGTAGAGGATGATGGAGATGTCTACAACCTGGAGGATTGGATCTTCCCTACTGTCCGTGGAGGGCTCAACAACTGGGAGGCTAGAGATTTCGTCCCGATCATTTTTATCCCACAGTAATTTGTCTTCACATTTTCTTGGATCTATAATATTAAAACAATTCAAACTCTTAAAATCTTGTGTCTTACCCGAGGCACAATGGTCCATTTGTATGGGTTATTATCTCATTTCCATATGACATCAATGAATCATGGACATTTTGCATACAAACTTTGTGCTCATTGTTTTTCTTTCTTACATTTTCATTTCTTTCAAAGATAGTTATACCCTTACACACACTCACAATCATAATGCAGATCTACATCCGTTCGGGATCCCATGGGTAACAGTTCTACTATGGCCTTTTATGACTCTAAAAATCTAATCCACCAAGCCAAAGACGGAGGTGAAGAAGATTGTGAAGCACCAGGGGAACTTGCCAGATTACTATTACAAGAAGAGAAAACCATTCAGCCTCACGAGGAACTCGTGGATATGATCAACCTAGGTACCGAGGAAGACAAAAGAGAAGTCAAGATGGGTGCCAATCTGGAACCCAGTGTCAAGGAGCGTCTGATTCAGTTGCTACACGAGTATGTTGAGGTCTTTGCCTGGTCGTATGAATACATTCCAGGACTTGATGCAGATATTGTGGTGCATCGTCTACCTACAAAAGAGGATTTCCCACCAGTAAAACCAAAGGTCCTTCGCATGCGCCCAGATATGTGAGAGAAGATTAAAGCTGAAGTCATGAAGCAATTCAATGCTTGATTCTTGGTCGTCACCTCTTATCCGTAATGGGTTTCCAATGTTGTTCCCGTTCCCAAAAAGGACGGCAAGATACGAATGTGCGTGGACAACAAAGATTAAAATAGGGCGAGCCCTAAGGATGATTTCCCACTTCCCCATATTGACATCCTAGTTGACAACACGGCACAACATAAAGTGTTTTCTTTCATAGACGGTTTCTCGGGTTACAACCAAATCAAAATGGCTCCTAAAGACATGGAGAAGACAACCTTTGTCACACAATAGGGAACATCTGCTACAAGGTTATGTCGTTCGGACTGAAGAATGCTGGGGCAACCTATCAGCGTGCCATGGTAGCTCTATTTCATGACATGATACATCACGAAATAGAGGTCTATATGGACGACATGATAGCTAGATCTCAAATAGAAGAAGAGAATCTTGATCATTTACAGAAACTGTTTGATAGATTAAAGAAGTACAAGCTGAGGTTGAACCCAAATAAATGCACATTTGGAGTAAGGTCTGGTAAACTCCTAGGCTTTGTCGTCAGCAATAATGGTATCGAAGTAGAACCTGCCAAAGTGATAGTGATATAAGAGATGCCTGTTCCTCGTACTGAGAAGCAAGTCAGAGGGTTCTTGGGACGTTTAAACTACATTGCCAGATTCATTTCTCACATGACAGCTACTTGTGAGCCAATCTTCAAACTATTGAAGAAAGATCAAGTAGTCAAATGGAATGATGAATGCCAAACTGCTTTCGACATGATCAAAGATTACCTGTAAGAGCCTCCTATTTTGATGTCATCAGTCGAGGGAAGACCATTGATTATGTATCTGACTATTTTAGAGAATTCAATGGGGTGTGTGTTGGGGAAGCATGACGAGTCTGGCCAAAAAGAGCATGCTATTTATTACCCGAGCAAAACGTTTATCGACTGTGAAACAAGATATTCACTGCTCGAGAAAACTCGTTGCGCTCTGGCATGGGTTGCTCGCCGGCTAAGACAGTTTATGCTGACTCATACTACCATGTTGATATCTAAAATGGATCCAATAAAATAAATCTTAGAGAAACCTACTATCTCAGAGAGGATAACGAGATGGCAGATGATCCTAACAGAATATGACATACAGTATACTACTCAAAAAGCAATAAAGGATAGTGTATTAGCTTATATCCTTGCTCACTAAGCTGTAGAAGACTACCAGTCCATGAAGTTTGAATTTCTAGATGAAGAAATCATGATGGCAAACAACTGTGAAGAATTCGGGCCATATGACGGACCTGAACAAGGATCCCGATGGACCCTGGTTTTTGATGGGGCATCTAACGCACTCGACATTGGTATTGGTGATGTACTCATATCTCCTGAAGGATGTCATACTCCTTTTACGGCAAGACTCTGCTTCAATTGTACAAATAACATGGCAGAATATGAAGCATGCATCTTTGGTCTCAAAGCTTCCATAGACTTGGGGATCAAATCTTTGAATGTATTCGGAGATTCAGCTTTGGTTATCACAGATCAAAGGGTAATGGGACACTAAGCTCCCTAACCTTATCCCGTACAAAGAACATGTTTTGACATTGATTCTACATTTTGAGAAGATTACCTTTGAGCATTTCCCGCGAGAAGAAAATCAGCTAGCTGACGCACTAGCCACAATGTCATCTATGTTTAAACTTAACTGGGATAATGAAGCTCCCCAGATCACCATTGAACGAAGGGATGAACCAACACACTGTCACGAGATTAATTCCGAAGAAATAGTGGACCAATCTTGGTTTCACGAAGTCAAGAGGTATCTTGAGGCTTAAGAATACCCAGAAGGAGCTTCAGTCAATGATAAGAAGTTCTTAAGGAGATTCTCTGCTAAATTCTTCCTTAGTAATGGCATTCTTTACAAACGCAACCATGACTCCGTATTACTTAGGTGCGTAGACAAGGTTGAAGCTGAAATGATCATGGATGAATTACATAAAGACACTTTTGGCACCCATTCCAGTGGGCATACAATGGCAAATAAAATCCTACGGACAAGCTATTATCGGTCTACCATGGAAGCAGATTGCTATCAACACTCTCGAACTTTCCATAAGTGTCAGATCTATGCTGACAAGATGCACGTACCTCCGGTTCCTCTGAATGTCTTGACGGCTCCTTGACCCTTTGCTATGTGGGGGATTGATATGATTGGGGAAATCAAGACAACAGCCTCTAATGGACACCACTTCATCTTAGTTGCCATTGATTATTTTACAAAGTGGGTGGAGGCAGCTTCATTCGCTTCCATTAACAAGAACGTTGTCGATCGGTTCATCAAATAGAATCGCATATGTCGTTACAATATCCCAGAGAAGATCATTACAGACAATGGTACAGACTTGAATAATATTATGATCACCTCCTTGTGTGAGCAATTTAAGATCCAGCGTTACAATTCTTCCCCTTACCAGTCGAAGATGAATGATGTTGTCGAAGCCGCAAATAAGAACATTAAAAAGATCATACAGAAAATGAGAGTCACATATAAAGACTGATATGAAATGCTACCATTCGCTCTCCACGGATATCGTACCACGACACACACATCAACTGGGGCAACACCCTACTCTCTGGTATACGACATGGAGGCTGTCTTGCCTATTGAGGTCCAGATCCCCTCTCTGAGAATTATGAAGGATGCAGGGATGAATGAAGAAGATTGGATCCAGACTCGACTTGATCAAATAAACTTGATTGATGAGAAAAGGTTTACTGCTGTTTTCCATGGTCAAATGTATCAAAAACGGATGATCAAGGCTTTCAACAAAAAGGTCAGACGCCAAGTGTATCAAGTTGGAGATCTGGTGATCAAACGTATCATACTTCCGCAAGGTGATCCTAGGGGAAAATGGACTCCTACATATGAAGGACTATTTGTAATCAAAAATATATTCTCTGGTGGAGCAATGATCTTGACCACCATGGATGGTGACGACCTGCCACACCCTGCGAACGTAAACATAGTCAAAAGATACTACGCATAAGAGACACGCTAGGTTGATGCACCTAGGCAAAACAAGGGAATCCCAGCGAACCAAAAATGTTCAGGCATAAATTATGGATAAAAAAATATGTACACCCGGCAAGCTGAAAACCCGAAAGGGCGGCTTGGAAAAAAAAAGGTATCCCGGTGGACTGAAAACCTGAAAGGGTGGTCCAGGCAAAAGTTAGGGAATTAAAGCATATGACTATTTCCCGTTGGACCACCTTATGGATAACTTGCAAACTCGACATTTCTGACCAATTCAATCATCTCCAGACAAGGCAACAAATAGACAAGATGCTCAGAGACACGAAGGATATAGCAGAATGGGAACCCCATGGGATTATTGCACATAGCTGTCTTTTCTTTGTATTAAAATTTTCATTTTTTACGATGGTATTCTCTTACTAGAATGTTTGTCTCATTGTACAAAAATACTTACTCAAAGTCAATATAAAGATATCCCTTTGAAAGTGCAAAAAACTATCTGTTTTTTTTCCGCTTGTGTTTTGTTTACAAAAACGTCCAATGTTTCATTGTTGAGCATATGCATTTGAACATAATTATTGTTTACAAATAAGCAAAATAAAAGACAATCGCTGATGGCTTTAAGAGATAAGGGAATCTCTCTAAATTTATCTACATAAAATTCCCCATAGTGAGTAGTTTAATCCCCAGCGGAACAAAGCTTCCAGTTTATCAATCCCCAATAGAAGTCATCCAAATTGCTCAAAATTCCCCAACCAGGATTTTTCAAACAATGCACGGCTTTCCCTTGACAAAAGAGTTTATTTCTCTAAGGGGAAATTCATCAGCACTCCAACTTCATAACATGAAGACTTATACTCCATATCCTCAGCAGCGAACAGGGATTTATTTTCCCAGTCCTATAGCAGTACAACAGAATTAGCTCACATGCGCATACATCACATCCATATATCATAAACATTGATAAAACAAATGCATCATACCATGCATTTCATACAACATGACTTTGCATTTTAGCTAACATTTTACCCTTTTCAGGATAAGGTTAACAGCTACCGTTGACAATGTTTAAAGTTTTCAGATACAGTTCAGATACACTCCAGACACGGATGCCATTCTAATACGCATTCAGATTCCTTCTCAAATATAGTACCGATACGCTTCAGACACTGACGCCATTCTGATACTCATTCAGAGTCAACTTTTAGATATAGTTCAGATACGCTCCAAACACGGATGCCATTCTGATGCTCATTCAGAGTCAACTTTCAGATACAGTTCAGATACGCTCCATACACGGATTCCATTCTGATAACTCATTCAAATTCAACTTTCAGATACAGTACAAATACGCTCCAGACATGGACACCATTCTGATACTCATTCTTTCAGCTTACAAATTATAATTCAACAATCACTCTTGGATGGCATCTACAAGCCTATCTCCAAAAACTTTCTACCACCTCTCCAGATGGCATCTACAAGCCCATCTCCAACAACTTTCTATCACTTCTCCAAATGGCATCTTTAAGCCCATTCCATCTACCATCACATTGTCGAGTGTAAATTTCTGGGCACTCTAGTGTCCAATCGTCTTCCACCTTCGAGTCACGAATGGAAAAACATGCCAATCTAACTCTTCAGGCTTAAGAAGATTGAACAGGGGCAGCTGTTGTACCCCAAAATTTACCCTCTCACTTATCAAGAATTTTCCCACATTATCTCCTTGGGCTCAAGACTGCATTAGGGTTTGATCAGCTCAAGACACCTCCTTATGCTTTGATGACCAAAATTAGGGTTTGAGATTGCACAAGGATTTTTGGACTTCCAATGCCCCATATGATTTTCATAGATCATTATGGACCCCAAGATTACTTATGTCAAGTTTCAAGCCTTGGATCACACTTTTGATCAGTCAATTGAGCAATTGACCTAAAAATCAGTTGTATTGGGGAAAAAGTCAACCATGGCCAATTTACAATAAAACTTCATAATTTTTTATCCACATCAACATTATGAACTCATGTATGTAATTTAATCAAGTTTGGACCATAATTTCTCAAGAAATTTGATCAAATCTCTAAAAGGGCAAAATGGTCAAAATTAGGGTTTTGACTAGGAAAGGGCAATTTCTGATTTTTAACCTAGCAAATGGTCAATTGGTTTAAGGAATGATCTCAAGAGTTCAATTGCATAATTTTTACCTAATGACATGGTTCAAAAGATTGCAAGTCCATTGGATTGACAGATGAATTTTGTAGTCAACTGATCAAAAGTCAACTGTATACTGAAAAGTCAAACTTTGACTTTTTTGGTCAAATTCAAGTGCCAAAGATCATAATTCATCAAAACATGTAAAAATATGAAACTTATTCATCAGGAAATCAAAAAGCCAAGATTTTATTTTGAAAAGTCAAAATTTCTAAACTTAGAAATTTTTCTAAGTGTTGGAAATTTCATGTTTTTTTATAACTTTGAGCCAAATTTTCACTATGATGCAAGATGATTCAAGAAAAACTTCTAACACGAAAGTTGTAGATCTCCATGAAATCTACAACTTTTATTTACACTACCCCTTCCAAAAATTCTTGGATCTCAAGTTATAATTTTATGAACATATGGTCATGAAACTAAACACTTAGTGAAATTTTGCCCTAATTTGGGCAGGATTTGGACCTAACTTCATGGCACTTTTTCATATCGTTCCAAGGGGAATATTCAAAAGAAATTCAAATATGGGTTGTATATCATATTGCAAGCTTTCTAAAATGTCCAAGAACTCCTTGAGATCATTCTTGAGGAGGGAGAATCAAAGAGATGAAATTAGGGTTTTGTCACTTGAATTACAAGTCATTTTTTATGAACACTTGAACCAAATCCATGCTAGGCTGCATAATCCTTGCTTTGTAGGAATCAAACTTGTTTGTCACTCCATAATTAAATGTTTACACAATTGTTAGGGCTTTGATCCAAGCAATTGAGCTATTGTCCAAGTTGCATTTCCATTTATGGCACAAAGTTAACAATGCCATTCTTGTAAAGAAAGCTTTTTGCATAAAGTTCACATTGAGCCTCTAACTTGTTCCCTCTAATAACACTCCATCCACAAAGTCATAAGCAAGCATGTTTAAAGCATAACCACTCTATCTCAGCAAGTACACAAGGTATGAAAACTTGTTTTATAAAAAAATCACATGTTTAACTTAAACATGTAAATTTGAATTCTGATCAACTAGAGCATTCCGAACTTGTTGCTTATAAATAGAGTCACTATTTGTGAGCTAGAACACGAGCTTGAGCACCCTGAAATACACCAAAACCCTCTCAAATAAAAAGTTGCCCAAAAATTCCATTGTTGCACAGTTTCTGACCTTGAACCTCAAACTCACATTTCCCTCGTGCGTTTCTTGGACTTTTAGTTTCTAAAGCTTCCTTACATCAAGTGTAACTTATCCCTCTACCTGTTTCATTTCTGTAACATCATTTACCCTATCTTCCCATAACCAAAAACAGAGCATTGCACATTGACTTCTCCAAGTCATTTCAGCCACATCTTAACTCAAGCAAACCATTGCACTAGCTTCCAAGGACCTCAAGGAAGCTAACCTGATCATCACCATCACTTGAAACAAGCTCAAACTCCAAACACGATTTCCAGTTTTGAGGTAAGTTTTCTCAACTTGGAACTCTTCATACAGGCATCATGAATAGTTTATTTGTGAATAAAACATGTAGATATTATTGCCCTGAAGCTAACAGTGTCCTTAGTTTCCATTAATTTTTCTTGACCTTAGAGAATTTTGAAACTGAAACTTATGAAATTTTTAGGGTTCAGATTAGGGCCATTAAAATTCTTTCTTATCTTTGATCTATAGTTTTAATACTTTACATTTCTGGATTCGTGAGAAAATATACTACAAGTTTCATGTTTACAGTTTTCATTTTTGATAAGAAATGAGTAAGTTACAGTTGGTCTGGCTGGAGGTTGAAGTTGAAATCTTCAGAACACGTTTTGCCTTACATATTTATTGTTTCATTTGTATTAACGGATGTATAGCCACCCAAGTGGTAGAAGCGTGTGCCTGTAATCTATGGGAATTTGGTTCAAGCCCTAGTGGTACCCTCTTTCATTTTTTTCACATTTTTCTGACTTTGTTTGTTTTTTTGCAGGTGCTGGGCCCCTTTGGGCCTGGCTTGTTTTTTTGTTTGTTTTTGCTCACTAACCTCCCTGTTTCCTCTTGGCACCCCCTGGCCCAAGTTATTTATTTATTTATTTATTTCATTTATCTTTTCTTAAATATATATTTTCTAAATACTAAAAAAAATCATAAAATACTAAAAAAATGATATATTTATATTTTGACTTATTTTATTCTATTTTCCATAAAAAAATATTTTTATATATTATACTTTATTTATTTTATTAAGTAAATCTTATAGACTTAATTAATATTATTTTATTTATTTATTTTTTCACACCATTTAAAATACATTATTTTAATATAAAAAGACTAAAATATTTTATAATACTATAAATATTTTCAAGGTAAAAAATACTAAAAAAATACTTTTCTTAAACTTATTTTCTTTTGATTAATAGAATTAGGATTTTCATTTAAAATCTTTTCTTAATAAATTCAAACTTAATTAACTATTCTCTTTATTTAATTAGGTTAAGACAAAAATATTATTTTCATGAAAACCAAACAAATTCATTTTCTTCACATTTTACATCCTTGTACATTTATTCTTATACTTTGTATTTATTTAAATTCCTTGTATATTCATACCCATTCAATTTGGTTGTAATAGATTAAATAGGTTTCATTCTTGCAATCCCCATTCAACTTGTACACCCCTCCCCACAAATGTTGTAATAGCGTAGTAACTTTAAATTTCGCAATTTATCGCGTTTATATAACATGCAAGTAATTAGGGTTTGTATGGAAAGACTAAAACCAATGATTAGAAAATCCTAATTAAAGAAAAAAAACAAGCATGAAAACAATACACTTGCACACAAGCACCCTTAGGGTAAAATCCACTTGGTTGCCTTATAGAAAATGGCCATATTACGCATGTAAGGTATCTTAGCAAAAACAAAGCAAATACAAGATCATAGTCCCTCTATGAAGCTATCTAAGTTGCCTTTCAAATGATCTTAGTCCCTAAAAAAGAATGCTAAGATACCTTGCAACATCGCTAATCATGGTTATACGATGACTCACGCCTGTCCCGTTTACATCCAAAGATAGGGTTGCTTAGCAAATCAATGGTAAGACAACAATGTCAAAGAAAAAGAAAATGAACAAGAAAGACATTTGAGTAGGTAGATTGCTCCTAATTACTTGCTCCTTTTCAAAACAAACATCCTTGCTATTTTCAAAACAAACACATACACTTTCAAACATCTTACAAAATTGAAAACATTTTCAAAAGATCAAACATCTTTATATACATTCTTACAAACAAGAATCATTACAAATATTGCCTAAAAAATGGCCTCTTTAAAAAATACTTTCAAAAACCACATAAAGCACAATTTCAAACAAAAAGTAAGTGATCTAGCAAGTAACTAAGAGCCCATTGAAAACCATGGATGAAAAGGGTGCTAATACCTCCCCTTTTCATAATCTACCCCCCCCCCCCCCCGAACTCAAGAAACAATCTCAAAGGTCTTTCATGTGCTTTTTCACCTTTCCTTTTGGATAAAATAAAAGTCGGTGGTGACTCTTGCTAACCATAACATTTGCGATCAAACGCAAAACCCTCAAGGCAGTTCTCCCAGCGTATCACAGAACTGGTGACTCTGTTGGGGAATATTCTAAAAGTGGGGTTACCTTAGGGCTAGATCACATTTACTTGCTTACATTGTTTGACTTGTATGCTTTATGTTATGGTTCTTTATTTGTGTTTGAATCCTCTACCCAGATTTGGGATACATTATAGGTAAGTAGCAATACATTGTGGAAACTATACGGGGTATACCGACATGGTCTAAGAAATAGCTACGTTAGTGCGACATATTTGTGGGTACCGATAGCCTTTGAGTTAATCAAAGAGAATACGGGGCCGCTGAGTGATGTCATGAAGAACTAATGAACTTTTAGAACCTTTACTTGACCAACTTGGCCTTTAGGATGTAGTGAGATGACCGGCTTTGGTGCAGTCCAAAGTTGGTAGATACTCGATACTACACTCATTGAGGTTTGGTTTCTTGGGATATTTCGGTCGCCATTAAAGAGGCTTGTGCTGAAACAATAACCAAGGAAACAAACCAGTGATATGGAGCTCCTTAGAACCCGGTTACTATTACTAGGACAGGTTTGAGCCAACTAAACTTCAAGAGGGTACTTACCTATAAAACTCCATGCAAGCCTAAACCTAAGGATTTGTTAACTTTGTTTGTATATACATACTTGTACATAACATCATGAACATCATAACATCATACACATTCACTAACCATTTCAAGGATTTGTTGGATTCATCTTTGTCTTGTTTTGTAGGATATGGATTCACTTCGCAGGAAAACTATTCAAGTCAACCTTGTAAGGATCCCTCCACAACATAAGGAGTTAGCTTCAAGGATTCCTGAAAACTCTCCATTCACCGAGAGACATGGCCACCTACTCAACTTGGTCACCTCCAACACAGATGAGGACATGATGAAGGTGCTCTTTTAGTTCTTTGACCCCTTACACCATTGCTTCACATTTCTCGACTATCAACTTATGCCTACTTTGGAAGAATTCTCCCGACTCTTGAGAATTCCCATTCTCAATGAACTACATTTCAACGCGACAGAAAGAGACCCAAAGCCAGAAGAGATTGCTCAAGCTCTACACTTGCACTCCTCTGATGTCACAATTCATTGGGAAACAAGGATTGGTGTCAAAGGTTTCTTAGCAAAGTTCTTGTTCGAGAAAGCCCAAAACTGTTGGAATTCCTTGGATTTGCAAGCCTTTGAGGAAATTGTGGCTCACCTCATCTATGGGATGGTTTTGTTTCCAAATCCTGACCAACTCATTAATGTGAACACCGTCAAAATCTTTATATCTCGCAACCTGGTTCCTACATTGCTATGGGATATCCTACACTCTTTTCACACTGGCACAATAAGGAAAAGAGGTGTCCTTATGTGTTGCACTCCTCTCTTGGAAAGATGGTTTATTTTGAATCTTCCCCAATCTGTATTAAAGGACGAGCAAGGTTCAAGGTGGTCACAAAGGTTGATGACGCTCAAACATTCAGACATTCATTGGTGTTCCCGATCCATAGAGAATGTTACCATTGTCGGCCGTTATGGAGAATTTCCTAATGTCCCTTTACTTGGCATTAGGGAAGGTATCACCTATAACCTCTGCTTAGCTTTAAGATAGTTTGGTTACGCCCGAAGGGATGGCCCGCATGAGATGCTGATTCAAGGTTTGGTATTTGATTACGACAACAACGATTAAGGTATTTTCCAGATATTTATTCGAGCTTGGAGGATGTTAAACAAGGTAGATAGCAAGACTTTGGGGCACAAGAATTCCATCCCTCTTGAGCCTTACCTCAAATGGGTACGAACTCATGCTCAAAGTCTTATGATGCCTTATCCCTTCATTCTCCCGGTAATCATTGAGCGTGTCATAGAGGGAGATGTTCCATATACTATCCTACATCCTGACATGCCTACCTCTCTTGAAGACCTACAAAGGGATTGGATACAACTCAAGGGGATCGAGATACCTTTGAAACCCAATTCTACACAAGCGAGAAGAAGGTTTTGGAACTCACTAGACTTCTTCATGAGGAACAGACTCTAAATGCCTACATTCCACCAAAGAGGGTGCGTACTACCTTTTTATCTTAGAGTTTTTGTATTATTTTGCCCAAGAAGGAATTGATGTACTCAAGCTTTAATCTATTAATTTGACATGTGTTTCCTTTTTGTCTAAAACAAATTTGAAGCTTAAAATCATTGAAAACATTGCATATGCATTTATCATTCATCATAACATAAGCAGGTTTCTTGCAACAAGTCTCCTCATCTTTCTATTGTTTATTTCAGTAAGATGGATCTCGAGCAAATGGTGAAGGACCTTCAAGCTCAGAATGCACAATTTCAACAGTTGTTCTTGACCCTAGCCAAAGGATAGGAACAGTTGAAGACTTTGCTGGCCGAGGAGAAGAAAAAGAAGACAAAAAAGATAGTCGGATTTGTAAACATGGGAAGAAGGTTCTAAGGGCAGACAAGAAGAGCCCTAGACTTTGAACAACATTTGGTGAGAAAGACAACCAGGAGGGGAATGGCAAGGAAACAATTATCCAGTCGGAATCAGAAGAGGAAGAGGAAGAAGAAGACTATTCTGAAGAACAATACCCTCCAGCTGATGACAAGTATAAACATCTCGAAGAGCGGTTGAGTGCAATGGAAATCCAAAAAGTGCCTGGCTTGGACTTTGAGGAGTTGGGGTTAGTATCGGGGATTGTCATTCCTCCAAAATTCAAAGCACCTATGTCCGCCAAATATGACGCAGTTTCATGTCCTAAAATGCATCTCCGGTCTTATGTGAGGAAAATCCATCCCCTTACCGTTGACAAAGATTTATGGGTACACTTCTTCCAATAAAGTCTGTCTGGAACTCAACTTGATTGGTTTTATCAGTTAGAAAGAGCCAATGTTCATAACTGGGAAGATCTTGCTGCAGCCTTTTACAAACAATACCAATACAACGCTGATCTTGCGCCAACCCGTACTCAACTCCAGAGTATGGCCATGGTTTCAAGTGAGGGCTTAAAAGACTATGTGCAAAAATGGAGAGACTTGGATGGAAGAGTTCAACCTCCCCTATCTGAAAGAGAATTAGTAGACATTTTTTATGGCACCTTGTCTGGTCCCTTCTTCAATCACCTAATTGGGAGTTCATCGAAAGGTTTTACTGGACTGATATTGACCGGAGAGAGGGTAGAAGACGCGATAAAAAGTGGAAAGATTCAAAAAGATACATCCTCTGCTGCTATAAGGAAGCCATTTATCAGAAAGAAGGAAGTGGTTGTTGTTTATCCTCAGAGAAATCAAGATAGGGCCGAACGTCGTCCAATGGCGGGGGTTGTTATGATTCCTAAACTTGCGCCTGATCAGCAGAGAAACAACCAACCAAGGATGGAAAGACCAGTCAGACAATTCACCAAAATTAATAAGACCCTATCTCAGGTATTGCCACATCTGTTGAGATCCAACCTAGTGACCTTGAAAGAAGCTCCTAAGAATCCTAACACAACATCTCCTCACTATCATCCCAATTCCCACTGTGCATACCACTCTGAGAGTTCCGGCCTTGACACTAAAAACTGTTGGGCGCTGAAGAAAAAAGTAGAAGACCTAATTGAAGCCAAGGAGATTAAATTCGATGCACCCGAAAATCCAAATGTCATTTCTGCCCCTATGCCCAAACATGGCCATAATACCAACCCCATTGAGGAAGATATGTTTGTTACTTCAGTTGATGACCTTATGACTCCACTCCTGACTATCAAAGAGAACTTATTAAATGCCAGTGTATTCCCAGGCTGTCATGAAAGCTTCCATTTCTGTTTGTCTTCACCAACCAGTTGTCCTTTGTTGAAAGCAAGCATTCAGTGCCTAATAGATAACAAGGAAATTTTGTTTGAAAAGACTTTTGTTTCACCTGTTCCTTATAATGATGTTTCTATCATTACCATTTCCGCCGATTCTTCCAGGGTCTCCACCAAAACACCCGTTAGAATTACATCAGTTCCAAAAGCAGCTCCGTTGATAATTATAATTCCTGGACCAGTCCCGTATTCGTCAGACAAAACCATACCATGGAATTATGGAGGGGATGTCTACTACCATGGTATCAAGCAAGATTGGCCAGCTGCCAAAGATTCAAGTTCTGAGAAAATTGGCTCCGATATCAGTAATATTGCAGGGACTAGCAAGATTACCCGAAGCGGAAGGATATTCTCTCTAGAAATTGCTCCCCTAAAAGAAGTTTCTGGACCCATAATCATTCATGTTGTTATTGCTCCTCCAAAGGCTATTCCCAGTCCCATAATCATCTCCACCAATGCTCCAAATGACAAAGCTTTTACAATCCCTGCTATCACTCCTACTAAAATTCCTGATGTCGAGTTCACCGAGACTCGAGGTAAAGGTATTCTGATTGAGCCTGTCCGGATGAAGGCGTAATCATTGGCTATCCCTGAGACCTCCCGGAAAGAGATGGAACAAATTCTAAAGATCATAAAAATAAGAGACTACGACGTAGTTGAACAATTGGGGCAAACTCCATCCAAAATTTCCATGCTGGCTTTACTACTATGTTCCGAGGCGCATGAAAAAGCCTTGGTAAAATTCCTGAAAACTGCCCATGTACCCCAAGAAACATCTGTCGATCAGTTCCAAGACTGCGTAGCTAGCTTGACTGCAGATAATGGTCTAGGTTTTTCGGATGCTGATTTAACGCCAAGAGGAAGGAAGCATAATAAAGCATTGCACGTCTTAGTGGAATGCATGGGCACAACCTTGGATCATGTTTTGGTAGACATTGGCTCATCTCTGAATGTATTGCCTAAAAAGGCTCTTGATAGGCTTGACTATGAGGGATTGACATTGAAACCAAGCAATATAGTAGTGAGGTCCTTTGACGGCTCAAAAAGAATGGTGCATGGGGAAGTGGATATCCCCATAAAGGTTGGAACCCAAACATTTGATTCAACTTTTTATGTAATGGATATCCGTCCTTCATATTCCTGCTTGCTAGGCCGACCATGGATTCACAATGCTGGTGTTGTTACTTCTACGTTGCACCAAATGCTGAAGTATCCAATTCAAGGGAAGATTATCACCATTCGTGGAGAAGAAGAGTATATGATCAGCCATCTCAATTCCTCCAGGTATATGGAATTAGATGCTGAATTTATTGAAACTCCATTCCAACACTTTGAAGAAGTCGCGCAAGATATGGCAGTGATCAAGGCTAGTCCCAAGATCACAAGGCTTCCACTCAGGATGTCATCTTTGAAGGACGCAAAATTAGTGATAGAAGAAGGTGGGTGCACTATCTGGGGACAACTCCCAGATATCCCATACAAATCTGACAAGTTTGGCCTAGGTTTCACTTCAGGTGCTCAGAAGACTGTACGCCGCGCTCGTGCTGGAGGGCCACCCCCGAAGATCAACAACCGTGAAGTCAACACGGTAGAGGATGATGAGGATGGATGCAACCTGGAGGATTGGATCTTCCCTACTATCCATGGAGGGCTCAACAACTGGGAGGCTAGAGATTTCTTCCCGATCACTTTTATCCCATAATAATTTGTCTTCACATTTTATTGGATCTGTAACATTAAAACAATTCAAACTCTTAAAACCTTGTGTCTTACCTGAGGCACAATGGTCCATTGTAAGGGTTATTATCTCATTTACATATGACATCAATGAATCTGGACGTTTTGCATACAAACTTTGTGCTCATGGTTTTTCATTTTTACGTTTTCATTTCTTTCAAAGATAGCTATACCATTACACACACTCACACTCACAATGCAGGTCTACATCCGTTCGGAATCCCATGGGTAACGGTTCTGCTATGGCCTTTTGTGACTCTGAAAATCTAATCCACCAAGCCAAAGATGAAGGTGAGGAAGATTGTGAAGTACCAGGGGAACTTGTCAGATTACTATTACAAGAAGAGAAAACCATTCAGTCTCATGAGGAACCCGTGGACACGATCAACCTACGTACCGAGTAAGACAAAAGAGAAGTCAAGATGGGTGCCAATCTGGAAACCAGTGTCAAGGAGCGTCTGATTCAGTAGCTACACGAGTATGTTGAGTTCTTTGACTGGTCGTATGAAGACATGCCAGGACTTGATGCAGATATTGTGGTGCATCGTCTACCTACAAAAGAGGATTGCCCACCAGTAAAACAAAAGGTCTGTCGCATGCGACCAGATATGTCAGAGAAGATTAAAGCTGAAGTCATGAAGAAATTCAATGCTGGATTCTTGGCCGTCACCTCTTATCTGTAATGGTTTACCAATGTTGTTCCCGTGCCCAAAAAGGACGGCAAGGTACGAATGCGCGTGGACTAAAGATATTTAAATAAGGTGATCCCTAAGGATGATATCCCACTTCCCCATATTGACATCCTAGTTGACAATTCGGCACAACATAAAGTGTTTTCTTTCATGGACGATTTCTCAGGTTATAACCAAATCAAAATGGCGCCTGAAGACATGGAGAAGACAACCTTTGTCACAAAATGGGGAACATTCTGCTACAAGGTTATGCCGTTCGGACTGAAGAATGTTGGGGAAACCTATCAGCGTGCCATGGTAGCTCTATTTCATGACATGATACATCACGAAATGGAGGTCTATGTGGATGACATGATAGCTAGATCTCAAACAGAAGAAGAGCATCTTGATCATTTACAGAAACTATTTGAGAGATTAAAGAAGTACAAGTTGAGGTTGAACCCAAATAAATGCATGTTTGGAGTAAGGTCTGGTAAGCTCCTAGGCTTTGTCGTCAGCAATAAGGGTATTGAAGTAGATCTTGCCAAAGTAAAAGAGATACAAGAGATGCCTGCTACTCGTACTGAAAAGGAAGTCAGAGGATTCTTGGGACGTTTGAACTACATTGCCTGATTCATTTCTCACCTGACAGCTACCTGTGAACCAATCTTCAAACTATTGAAGAAATATCAAGTAGTCAAATGGAATGATGATTGCCAAACTGCTTTCGACAAGATCAAAGAGTACCTGCAAGAGCCTCCTGTTTTGATGCCACCAGTCGAGGGAAGACCGTTGATTATGTATCTCACTATTTTAGAGAATTCAATGGGGTATGTGTTGGGGAAGCATGACGAGCCTGGCTGAAAAGAGCACGTTATTTATTACCTGAGAAAATTTTTTACCGACTGTGAAACAATATATTCACTTCTCGAGAAAACTTGTTGCGCTCTAGCATGGGCTGCTCGCCAGCTAAGACAGTATATGCTGACCCATACTACCCTATTGATATCTAAAATGGATCCAATAAAATAAATCTTTGAGAAACCTGCTCTCTTTGGGAGGATAGCGAGATGGAAGATAATCCTAACAGAATATGACATACAATATACTACCCAAAAAGCAATAAAGGGTAGTGTATTAGCTGATCACCTTGCTCACCAAGTTGTAGAAGACTATCAGTCCATGAAGTTCGAATTCCCGGATGAAGACATCATGATGGTAAACAACTGTGAAGAATTCGGGCCATATGACGGACCTGAACAAGGATCCCGATGGACCCTAGTTTTTGATGGGGCATCTAACGCACTTGGCAATGGTATTGGTGTTGTACTCATATCTCCTGAAGGATGTCATACTCCTTTTACGACAGGACTCTGCTTCAATTGTACAAATAACATGGCGGAATACGAAGCATGCATCTTTGGTCTCAAAGCTACCATAGACTTGGGGATCAAATCTTTGAATGTATTCGAAGATTCAGCTTTAGTTATCATCCAAATCAAAGGGGAATGGGACACTAAGCACCCTAACCTTATCCCTTACAAAGATCATGTTTTGAAATTGCTCCCACATTTTGAGAAGATTACCTTCGAGCATTTCCCGCGAGAAGAAAATCAGCTAGCTGACGCACTAGCCATAATGTCATATATGTTTAAACTTAAATGGGATAATGAGGCTCCCCAGATCACCATTGAACGAATGGATGAACCAGCACACTGTCACGAGATTAATACTGAAAAAGTAGTGGACCAACCTTGGTTTCACGAAGTCAAGAGGTATCTCGAAACCTAAGAATATCCAGAAGGAGATTCAGTTAACGATAAGTAGTTCTTAAGGATATTCTCTGCTAAATTCTTCCTTAGTAATGACATTCTTTACAAACGCAACCATGACTCCGTATTACTTTGGTGCGTAGACAAGGTTGAAGCTGAAAGGATCATGGATGAATTACATGAAGGCACTTTTGGCACCCATTCCAGTGGGCATATGATGGCAAAGAAAATCCTACGGGCAGGCTATTACTGGTCTACCATGGAAGCAGATTTTTATCAACACTCTCGAACTTGACATAAGTGTCAGATCTATGCTAACAAGGTGCACGTACCTCTGGTTCCTCTGAATGTCTTGACGGCTCCTTGGCCCTTTGATATGTGGGGGATTGATATGATTTGGGAAATAAATCCAACAGCCTCTAATGGACACCGTTTCATCTTAGTGGCCATTGATTATTTTTCAAAGTGGGTGGAGGAAGCTTCCTTCGCTTCCGTTACCAAGAACATTGTCACCCGATTCATCAAGCAGAATCTCATCTGTCGTTACGGTATCCCGGAGAAGATCATTACAAACAATGGTACAAACTTGAATAATAATATGATCACCTCCCTGTGCGAGCAATTCAAGATCCAGTGTCACAATTCTTCCCCTTACCGGCCAAAGATGAATGGTGTTGTTGAAGACACAAATAAGAACATTAAAAAGATCATACAGAAAATGACAGTCACATACAAAGACTGGCATGAAATGCTACTGTTGTACCCCAAAATTTGCCCTCCCATATTCTTCAAAGTTTTGACAAGCATCACCCCAAATTACTCAAGTCTACTCAAGGGTTACACAGTCAAGCATCCTCCTAAGCCAGTCAAATTAGGGTTTTGGTTCTTGCAAGGAAGTTGAGGTTTTCAAGGGCTCAATCAAGTCCCATATGCTCATACACATTGTCAAGCACCATGTCAAGTTTCAAGGCTCACAAGGTCAAGTTGCACAGTCAAAAACCCTAATTGCTCCACAGTCAACTACAGGGGCAAAATGGTCATTTGGCAGTCAAAAGTCAAAATTTTTGGTGAACATCTTATTTTGAAGCCACAATCATCATTTGATCAAGTCTTGATCATGATTCCTCAAGCATGGCTCAAAAATCATCAAGGTGTCAAAAGTTTCTATTTTTGGACAGCTGAAAAATCAACTGTAACTTGACTAAGGCATAACTTTTTCATGGTTCATCAGAAAAATCCCATCCAATGCTCATTTTGAAGGGGATGACATTTCCTACAACTCATCTTCACATTCCAAGTCCAAGAAATGCTCTCACAAAAAGTTGTCAATTTCAACATTATAGGTCATTTTCAAAAGTCAACAAAAAGGCATTTTAAGTAAAAGACCATAACTTGAGATTGGTAAATCAAAATGACATGGGACCAAAGGCATTGGTTAGAGGACTTCAAGACCTTTCCAAAATGTCCAAGAACATGTTCATAGCTTCAAAATTGAGCAAGATATGCATTGGAAAAGTTGGGAAATTTTTGTTAAATGGCCAAAGTCAACTATCCTTGAAACTTCATTTTTTGACAAAAGGGCCCACTTTTTCCACTTGATTCATCCTTGTCATGCCTCCCACGTGTCCCAAAATTTATTTCAAGATTAAAAATTAATTTTTCCATTTTATTTAATTTTATTTGATTTAATTCATTTTAAATCTTTAAAATTCAAATAAAAAATCAAGAAAATTAATTGAGGGATATCTTGGAGTTTGAATAGCCTTGATACATCATGATTCACATGCCAGTTTCGTGCAAGACCTATTTCAAGCATAAAATTCAAATTTGGAGCAAAAAAGGCAAGTTGTTCAATGGTGGTTATGGAGGAAATCAAAACTTCATTGCAAGGCTTCAAGGCTCCTTATGGTGATTGATTCTCATTCATATACACATATGCAAGCCTCTCCAATAGGATTCACGACCTGAACATTACACAAACGGCCAGAGAAAAATCCAAAAAGTGTCAAAAAAAGTGTGAGATCAAAAGGAGTATTGCAAGCATTTTCAGGCCAAAAGGAGAACGCGACTCTCTTCTTTGCCATCCCCTGAAGCTAAAGCAACCCTTAACATGTCCTAAGGTCTATCATACTGCGCTGTAAGTTTTCCCAGGTCCCCCCAAGTCTCAATATTATTTTTTCTAACAAAATTCCATGCAGCTTCCTAGACGCGTTCCACTATAGGCATCATACAGATGCGCGCCAAGTGTCTACACCCAACAATCCAGTGGCCAGGAAATGATGAGCACCATGCTCTTCAGTCAACCATACGCACATGATTCCAGGAGTCAACGTGACTTTGTGCAAATGGGCCACATCAATGCTAAACAAACCCTCAATTCTGGCCCAACACCCGTATGGTCCTATTTTATTTTCTTTTGTTTTCTTTTCTTTTTTTATTTTCTTTTAACTAATTTTTAATTATTATCATTATTGTTAATTAACCTAACATAATTAATATTTTTCATAAAAAATCAAAAAAAAAAGAAAACACTTTATTATTTATTAACTTATCTTGTAAAAAATTTATAATTAATTAATTAGTTTAAATAGGCAACTTTAATCTTTTTTTTAACAACTAAAATAAATTTAGAACTAGGTTTTTTCTTTTTTTAATTTTAATTCCTCTTGTTTTATTTTCATTAAAAACATAAAAATACAAAAAAAAAAAACATTTTTTTCTCTTAATTAATTAATTCATTAGTACTAGGTTTTTTCTTCTTTTAATTTTAATTCCTTTTGTTTTATTTTCATTAAAAACATAAAAAACACAAAAATATTTTTCTTTTAATAATTAATTAATTAGTTCTTATTTTTAATTCTAAAAAAGGGTCAAAACCCTTACGACGTTCCCGATTAAATTTCCATTCGCGCGTATTTATTTATTCTAATTATATTTATGTATCTGTACAGAGGATGTAATAGTAATTAGGATTTTATTGCTTTCTTTAATTTTCTGCATTTACTTTTCCAAACGGGTTTTGTTTTTTTGGCAATGTATAGACCCGCGCCTTGTAATAGTTAGATTTATCTTTCCGCAATTTACTTTCCGCACTCCTAACTGCTAATATGCCTGCAAGAATGTATGTAAATAAAATTAATCAGTAGCTCACAACTAACATGTACAAAGACAATTAACTGAAAAACAACACACAAAGCACATGCCACTCCTAGGGTACGCCTCACTGGTTGCCTCGAAAGTGGTAATCAAGTATAGGGTGTCTTAGAGGTCGCCCTTCTATCCAAAAGATCCAGTTGCCTCGAAACGGTTGCCTCGGATACAAAGGACCTAGGACATTAGGGTTACTTCTAAAATATCCTACCATTTCTTCGGTGACCACACTGTCCCGATAATCGAATTGACCCAAACACCTCCAACGATGGTGCTACCTACCTCTCAATGGTGGGATAGCATTATCTAAAGGACCCTTACACAGCTTAATTCCTTAGAGTAGGTAGATTTCTCTTAAGTACTTGCTCTTTTAAAAAACAAACAAAAACAACTTTTCGCACCCACACTTTCAAAAGTTTTCAAACAAATTTTTCATACACTCTTGAGGACAGATACAAGAGTTACTTAGAAATCTTTCAAACAAAACTTTTTTTCAAAACCCACACACACTTGAAAAGCAAACAAATTTTGAAAACATAAGAGCAAGTACCTAAGAGCCCGTGGATAACCACAGATAGAAAGGGTGCTAACACCTTCCCTTCCTATAAATCTACCTCCCGAACCGAGAAACATTCTCAAATAAGGAATTTTGCTGTGCTTTTGTCCTTTCCATGTTGGAGAACATAAAAGACAGTGGCGACTCTTGCTTACCGCGACATTTCGCGAAACCAGCTAAAAAACAGTAAGTTCTCATTCCCACCGATCACAGCTACCATTCGCCCGTCTATTGAGGTCCAAATCCCATCTCTAATAATTATGAAGGATGCAGGGCTGAATGAAAAAGATTGGATCCAGACTCGACTTGATCAACTAAACTTGATTGATGAGAAAAGGATTACTGCTATCTGTCATGGTCAAATGTATCAAAATGGATGATCAAGGTTTTCAACAAAAAGGTCAGATGGCAAGTATATCAAGTTGGAGATCTAATGATCAAGCACATCATACTACCGCAAGGTGATCCCAGGGGCAAATGGACTCCCGCATGCGAAGGACCATTTGTAATCAAAAACATATTCTCTAGAGGGGCAATGATCTTAACCACCATGGATGGCGATGACCTGCCGCACCCTACAAACGCAGACATAGTCAAAAGATACTATGCATAAGAGATCCGCTAGGTTGACGCACCTAGGCAAAACAAGGGCATCCCGGCAAACCAAAAAAGGTTCGGGCACAAATCAAGGATAAAAACAAAAAAAATATGTACACCCGGCAAGCTGAAAACCCGAAAGGGCGGTCCAGGAAAAAGTTAGGGAACTAAAGCGTATGACTATCTCCCGTTGGATCTTCTTACGGATAACTTGTAGACTTGACATTTCTGATCAATTCAATCATCTTCGGACAAGGCAACAAATAGACAAGATGCTCAGAGACACGAAGAATATAGCATAATGGGAACCCCATGGGATTATTGCACATAGCTATCTTTTCTTTGTATTAAAATTTTCATTTTTTTTACGACGAAATTCTCTTACTAGAATGTTTGTCTCATTGTACAAAAATACTTACTCAAAGTCAATACAAAGATATCCCTTTGAAAGTACAAAAAACTATCTGTTTTTCTTTTCGCTTGTGTTTTGTTTACAAAAATGTCCAATGATTCATTGTTGAACATCTGCATTTGAACATAATTACTGTTTACAAATAAACAAAATAAAAGACAACCGCTGATGGCTTTAAGAGATAAGGGAATATCTCTAAGTTTATCTCCATAAAATTCCCCACAGTGTGCAGTTTAATCCCCAGCAGAACAAAGCTTCCAGTTTATCAATCCCCAGTAGAAGTCATCCAAATTGCTCGGAATTCCCCAACCAGGATTTTTCAAACAAGGCACGACTTTCCCTTTACAACTGATTTTGTTTCTCTAATGGGAAATTCTTCAGCACTTCAACTTCACAACATGAAGACTTATACTCCATATCCTCAACAGCAGACATGGATTTATTTTCCCCAGTCCAATAGCAGTACAACAGAATTAGCTCACATGCGCATACATCGCATCCATCTATCATAAACATTGATAAAACAAGTGCATCATACCATGCATTTTATACAACATGACTTTGCATTTTAGCTAACATTTTACCCTTTTTAGGATAAGGTTAATAGCTACCATTAACAATGTTCAAAGTTTTCAGATACATTTTAGAAACGCTCTAGGAACGGATGCAATTCTGATACTTATTCAGATTCCTTCTCAGATATAGTACAGATACTCTCCAGACGCGGATGCCATTCTGATAACTCATTCAGATTCAACTTTTCAGATACAATTCAGATACGCTCCAGACACGGATGCCATTCTGATACTCATTCAAATCCTACTTTTAGATACAGTTCAGATACGCTCCAGACACGAATGCCTTTCTGATACTCATTCAGATTCAACTTCTGAGATACAGTTCAGATACGCTCCAGACACGGACGCCATTCTGATACTCATTCAGATTCTCTTTCAGATTCAGCGATCACTTTTGGATGGCATCTACAAAGCCCATCTCCAACAGCTTTCTATCACTCCTCCAAATGGCATCTCTAATCCCATTCCCTTTATCATCACATCACCGAGTGAAAATTTCTAGGCACTCTAGTGTCCAATCATCTTCCACCTTCGAGTCACGAATGGCAAAACTAGCCAATCTAACTCTCCAGGTTTAAGAAGATTGAACATGGGCAGTTGTTGTACCCCAAAATTTTCTCTCTCATTTATCAAGAATTTTTCCACAAGATCTCCTTGGGCTCAAGACTGCATTAGGATTTGATCAGCTCAAGACACCCCCTTATGCCCTGATGACCAAAATTAGGGTTTGAGATTGCACAAGGATTTTTTGACTTCCCATGCCCCATATGATTTTCATGGATCATTATGAACCCCAAAGTTTACTTATGTCAAGTTTCAAGCTTTGGATCACACTTTTGATCAGTCAATTGAGCAGTTGACCTAAAAATCAACTGTATTGGGGAAAAAGTCTATTATGGCCAATTCACAGTCAAACTTCATAATTTTTGGTCCACATCAACATTTTAAACTCATATGAGTCATTTTATCAAGTTTGGACCCCAACTCCTCAAGAAATTTGGTCAAATCTCCAAAAGGGCAAAATGGTCAAAATTACGGTTCTGACTGAGAAAAGGGCAATTTCTGATTTTTGACCTAGAAAATGGTAAATTGGTTTAAGGCATGATATAAAGAGTCCAATTGCATCATTTTTACCTAATGGCATGGTTCAAAACATTGCAAGTCCATTGGATTGACATATGAAATTTTCAGTCAACTGATCAAAAGTCAATTGTATACTAAAAGGTCAAACTTTGACTTTTTGATCAAATTCAAGTGCCAAGTATCACAATTCATCAAAACATGTCAAAATATGAAACTTATTCATCAAGAAATTAAAAAGTCAAGATTTCATTTTGAAAAGTCAAAATTTCTAAACTTAGAAATTTTTCTAAGTGTTGGAAATATCATGTTTTTTTTCATAACTTTGAGCCAATTTTTCACCATGATGCAAGATGATTCAAGAAAAATTCCAACATGAAAGTTGTAGATCTCCATGAAATCTATAACTTTTAGTTAAACAACTCCTTCCAAAAATGCTTGGATCTCAAGTTATGATTTTATGAACATAGGGTCATGAAACTAAACACTTAGTGAAATTTTGCCCTAATTTGGTCAGAATTTTGACCTAACTTCATGACACTTTTTCACATAGTTCCAAGGGGAATCTTCAAAAGAAATTCAAAGGTGAGTTGTAGAGCATATTTCAAGCTTTCCAAAATTTCCAAGAACTCCTTGAGATCGTTCTTGAGGAGGGAGAATCGAAGAGATGAAATTAGGGTTTTGTCACTTGAGTTACAAGTCATTTTTGATGAACACTTGAACCAAATCCATGCTAGGCTGCTTAATCCTTGCTTTTCAGGCCTCAAACTTGTTTTTAACTCCATAATTAAATGTTTACACAGCTGTTAGAGCTTTGATCCAAGCAATTGAGCTATTGTCCAAGTTGCATTTCCATTTATGGCACAAAGTTAACAATGTCATTCTTGTAAAGCAAGCTTTTTGCATAAAGTTCACATTGAGCCTCTAACTTGTTTCCTCTGATCAAACTCCATCCACAAAGTCATAAGCAAGCTTTTTTAAAGCATAACCACTCTATCTTAGCAAGTACACAAGGCATGGAAACTTGTTTTGTCAAAAAATCACATGTTTAATTTAAACATGTAAATTTGAATTCTGATCAACTAGAGCACTCCAAACTTGTTGCTTATAAATAGAGTCACTATTTGTGAGCTAGAAAACGAGCTTGAACACCCTGAAATTCACCAAAATTCTCTCAAATCATAAATTGCACAAAAACTCCATTGTTGCATAGTTTCTGACCTTGAACATCAAACTCCCATTTCCCTCGTGCGTTTCTTGGCCTTTTAGTTTCTAAAGCTTCCTTACATCAAATAAAACTCATCCTCATCCTTATTCCAGAACTGTAACACCATTTTCCATAACTTCCATAACCAAAAAACAGAGTCTGCAACTTTACTTCTCTATGACATTTCAACCATCCATTGTTCAAGCTAACCATTGCATTAGCTTCCTAGGACCTCAAGGAAGCTAACCTGATCATCACCATCACTTGAAACAAGCTCAAACTCAAAACACGATTTCCAGTTTTGAGGTAAGTTTTCTCAACTTGGAACTCTTCATACATGCATCATCAATAGTTTATTTGTGAATAAAACATGTAGATATCATTGCCCTGAAGCTAACCATGTCCATAGTTTCCATTGATTTTGCTTGAGCTTAGAGAATTTTGAAACTGAAATTTCTAAAAATTTTAGGGTTCAGATTAGGGCCATTAAAATTCTTTACATTTCTGGAATCGTGAGAAAATTTGCTCCAGGTTTCATGTTTACAATTTTCATTTTTAATGAGAAATGAGCAAGTTACAGTAGGTCTGGCTGGAGGTTGAAAATGAAGTCTTCAGGGGGCGTTTTCCTTACATATTTATTGTTTCATTTGTATTAACGGATGTATAGCCACTCCAGTGGTAGAAGCGCGCGCCTGTAACCTATGGGACTTGGCTTCGAGCCCCAGTGGTACCCTTTTGCATTTTTTTCATGTTTTTTTGCAATTCTGACCCTTTTTTGTTTGGCATGCGCTGGGCCCTTTGGGCCTGGTTCATTTTTGTTTTTGCTAGCTGACTGCCATACTGACTCTTGGCACCCCTTAGCCCAAATTATTTTATTTATTCATTTATTTCATTTTTTATTTTATTTTATTTTTCTTTTCTCAAATATATTTTTTCTAAAATACAAAAAAAATCATAAAATACGAAAATTGATATATTTATATTTTGTCTTATTTTATTTTATTTTTCTCATAAAAATCATTTTTATTTATTATACTTTATTTATTTTATTAAATAATCTTGTAAACTTAATTAATATTATGTTTTTATTTATTTATTTTTCACACCATTTAAAATACATTATTTTTAATATAAAAAAGACTAAAAATATTTTATAATACTATAAATATTTTCAAGATAAAAAATACTAAAAAAAAAACTTTTCTTAAATTTATTTTCTTTTGATTAATTAATAGAACTAGGTTTTCATTTAAAATCTTTTCTTAATAAATTCAAACTTAATTAACTATTTTCTTTATTTAATTAAGTTAAGACAAAAATCTTTTTTTTCATGAAAACCAAACAAAATTCATTTTCTTTACATTTTATATCCTTGTACATTTATTCATTTTTATACTTTGTATTTATATATTTCCTTGTATATTTATACCAATTCAATATGGTTGTAATAGATTAATTAGGGTTTAAATTCTTGCAATCCCCATTCAACTTGTACACCCCTCCCCACAGATGTTGTAATAGCGTAGTAAATTTAAATTTCGCAATTTATCGCTTTTATATAACATGTTAGTAATTAGGGTTTGTATGGAAATACTAAAACCAATGATTAGAAAAAACCTAATTCAAGACAAAAACAAGCATGAAAATAATACACTTGCACACAAGCACCTCTAGGGTTATTCCACTTGGTTGCCTTATACAAAATGGCCATATTACGCATGTGAGGTATCTTAGCAAAAACAAGAAAAAATACAAGATCATGGTCCCTCGATGACACTATCTAAGTTGCCCTACAAATGATCTTAGTCTCTAAAAAATAATGCTAAGATACCTTGCAACATTGTTAATCATGGTTATACGATAACCCACGCCCGTCCCGTTTACATCCAAAAATATGGTTGCTTACCAAATCAATGGTAAGACAACAATGTCAAAGGAAAAGAAAATTAACAAGAAATATATTTGAGTAGGTTGATTGCTCCTAATTACTTGCTCCTTTTCAAAACAAACATCCTTGCTATTTTCAAAACAAACACATACACTTTCAAACATCTTACAAAATTGAAAACATTTTCAAAAGATCAAACATCTTTGTATACATTCTTACAAACATGAATCATTACAAAGATTGCCTAAACAATGGACTCTTTACAAAATACTTTCAAAAACCACATCAAGCACAATTTAAAACAAAAAGCAAGTGATCTAGCAAGTAACTAAGAGCCCATGGAAAACCATGGATGAAAAGGGTGCTAATAACTTCCCTTTTCATAATTTATCCCCCGAACTCAAGAAACAATCTCAAAGGTATTTCCTGTGCTTTTTCACCTTTCCTTTTGGATAAAAGAAAAATTGGTGGCGACTCTTTCTAACCGCAACATTTGCGATCAAACGCAAAACCATTAAGTCAGTTCTCCCATCGTATCACACACATGCAGCCCTGCAATTTACAATTGAAGCTGCAACATGTTAGTTCGATACCAAAACCTGTTTCCAAGATAAACTTGTAAACAATACAAACTATCCTAACAAACTAAACAAAAATTAATAGCCCTGACCAGAACTTATAATTGTAACCGAGCCATGACAAAAAAAAAGAAGAGAAATAAACTAACAACTCCAACTAACGAAATTTCCTAACCGCTTCTAACCATTTTCCTAACTGCTCCAGCTGTCAAAATATAATTTCTAACTTCCTCTCCAAACAGTCCAGCAAACTCCAACTAACCTTTAACACTTTTCTAACTAACTGTAACCAATGCTAACAACTTTTTATAACTCCCTAACTTCTAATAGAACTCTAACCGAACTTCCATTGCCAGCTGCCCCTAACTATTTCTAACAGACTATTAACAGCAACTAACCTCTAAAAACGTCTAACCAATTTCTAACTGTCAAAACAAACTCTAACAAACTTATTAAAAGAAAACAGAAATAGTCTAACAGAAACTCCTCTAACTGACACCTAACTATCCTAACAAATACCGAAACTAACCTCCCCTCTAACCGATTTTCCAATTCACCTCTTAACTACCATAACAGAATTTCCTCTAAACTTCCTAACCAACTCCATAACTGTCCATAACAAAACTTCTTCTTACAAAAATGCCGCAACTGTCTAGCTAATCTCCTCTCCAACAGAAATAGTACTCTAACATCCTAACTCCTCTAAACTAAAAACAACATTGCTAACCGACAAAACCAAAAATAGACCCTTCACTAGTCCAACTAATTTCCTAACTATTTTTCTAACCTATAACAAACTTCCCTAACCAACCAACTGTCAAGTAACTAATCCTAACCGATTTCATAACTCCCTAACTGCTCTAACTATCAACAAAAAATATGAACTAACTCCTAACAGTCCAACTCACTCCTAACTATAAAAAAACTCTAAAAGAAATTTCTGGGGAGAGGAAGAGATAACAGAAGCATATAACAGATAAAAAGAGAAAAAAAATCACGATTCATAAACAAGAAAAGTTACAAAAAAATCACCTTCATCTTTTTTTCAATTGGCGGCATCTTCTTCGATCTTCATCTCTCATTCTTCAATTCTGCAGAAAAAGTTACATCTCCAATCTTTGCACTCTCTCTGCAGCGACCATCACCAACCTTCTCTTTCTAATCTCTTCTTCATCAATCAATTCTCTCTCTGGACCTTCTTCTTTAACCTCGCCTTGAATTTCATCTTCGCCAATATGCAACCTTAACCAGAAGGATCTTCATCAACTCGTTTCATCTTCATCCTGTAACATCCATCACCAATTCACATGCTCCGATATCCTTCGCATAATTTGGAATTCAGGAACCTCCATCAGCGCGATAAAAGAAAAGCCTCCAATCTTCATCACAACTACAACCGGCGTTTCAATATTTGTAGCAACTGGTTTTTTAATCAAGAGTCGCCACTATTAGTTTTTATCCTAGGGAATGGAATCTAACAGAAAACCCTAATTTGCAGACAGAGATTCTAGGTTTCAGACTTCTTTAGACGAAAGGAAGGTGTTAGACACCTTTCATCTACCTTTTTCACAAGGATACTAGGTTTTAGGTTTGAATTGGGGAAACAGGATTTAAATTTTATTAGGGGAAAGGGTTTAAATTTTTTATAGGGGAACTCGTTACGATTTTTGATCGTATGCCTACGTATCCTCGAGGAATCAGAGTTCCAATTCGTAGTTTGTATGGGGTTGGTATTTTTAGGGGGTTGCAAACGTATTTTGAATCACCCCGCACTTTGGTCGAGAATAGTGATTGCGGAGATTTTGACTAAATGCGCGGTAAGTCACAATCTGTTTGAAACCCTTTTGCAAAAATAGTTGATTAGCTTAGTTGATTTCAAAAAATAATTTGATGATTTGTTAGTATTTTTTAACTGTTAATTGCAAAAATATCTTGATTAATGCATGATTAAAAAATATTTTAATGCAAATAATATAGTACAATAATGTATGCAATTTTCAAATAAAAATAATCTATTTGTTAGTATATAAATAATAATGTATACATATAATAACTAAAATTAATAATAATAATTATAAATAATAATGATAAGAAATTGAATAATTATAATAATAATATATAATAATAAAAATGTTAAAATATAAAAAAGAATATAATTGTAAAAACAATAGTAAATAATATAAAGGGAGAAATAATAATAATAATAATAAAAAACAGAAAAAATAATTGATTAAATTATGGGGTGTATTTCTAGTTATTAAGTAAAACTGGGGGGGTGCTAACAGTCAGGCTGGCTTTAACGAACCCCCTGTTTCCGTTCTCTTCTCCCTTTTGCAAATCTTCTTCACAGAATTTATATGCGTTAGTATTTAGGGTCGTTACAAATTTGTAGTTACAAATTACTTAGATTTAGGGATTTAGATTTAGGAATTAGGGATTTTGTTTTATTTCAATTTTTGTAATAGATTCAATTTTCATTTTTGGATTGTGATTGATTCAGTAATGTTAGAATTGTTTTGCAATAAGAGATTTATGGGATTTTTTGATTTGATTTTGTTTGAATGTGATTGATACTTTAATTTTGGGATTACTTTAATGAAGTTTCTGGATATTTGATTAGATTCGATTCAGTTGAAAACTTGATTTCAACAGTAGCTGTTAGTGCAAAAAAAACGCGCAAATTTGTTGGCAAATTGGAACAGTACGTGTTTCTAATATTTGGGCCAGCATAGTTGTTATTTCATTCAGCAGGCGTTTACAACAAAAGTTTTTTAAATTTAATTGGGCCTGAGCAATATCCAACAATATATTTTTTTAATTATAGAAAAAAAGATTTTTTCAATTGGGCCTAAATGGCATTTTCCCAAAACACACAAATTTAAGAAGTCCATTTTACCGGTAATAAAAACGTTTTAGTTTTTTTTCCTTTTAAATATACATTCTTTATTTATTTAAGATAATAGTAACAAATATTTCATGTACCCCATTTTCAAAAAACAACAATAATAATAACTAGTTTTCTTTTAAATAATCAGACTTAACGGGCCTCTAATTTGATGATCACACCCCCTATTCTCTGTTTAACACCACATACGCTTAAATGGGCTTAACTCTACTCAAATTCAACCTCTCCTAATAACAACTTTTGAATGGGCTGGCTTTAATTTAATTTAACTTCAAACAACTTAAACTTAAGGACTCAATAGTTTAATAACTTAGTAATTATTAATTTTTTGAAATGAATTTTCATTTTCGAATCTCATGGGCCATAGGCCAACATGCTTCGCGAATAAGTTTATTGGTCTTTTTGATTCAAAAAGCCCCACCTTCCTGAATTAAAATACACCTCTGATTGTCTTGAATAAAGATGAGTCATCATATACTATTGTACCATCTTAAATTAAATATTTTTTCTACTTTAATCTCGAAAAATAAAAAATCATTGAGGTAGGACAATTGGGGTACGACAGCTACCCCTCTTCAATTATCTTCCAATCGAATAGCGCGAGAAAATGCGTGTCTGAAGCATTCTAATTTGGAGTTTATTGAATACTAGGAATATCCAAAATTTGTCCGACCAATCATAAGGTTAGGCTGATATAGCATACCCTTACGAATCTTGAAGAGAATAGGCAAAGCTGATGATGTATCGCTTACTAGGGTTTGATAATGAGGCAGATAGTATTTGATCTTAAAAGCGCAATCTTGTATGTCTTGGTTTTGCTTTAGCTTATTCATCCATTTAGAGAATGAATACAACAATAATTTATGATGCATGGCTGCTTAAAGACTAAGGCCATGAGTTATGTTCACGAATCGCTGCATGACGTCTGAGGCGATAGGCTAGAGTTTTGTTTTCTTTCGAGTGTCACATCATGAAGTCTGAGGCGATGATCGGTGTTACGGAATAAAGACGCAATGCTGCATGAAGTCTTAGGCAATGAGCTTAAATTTGTAAATCGCTACGTGAAGTCTGAGGCGATAAGCTAAATTTGATTCTCGAACATCGCTACAGGAAGTTTGAGGTGATGGTTTGTGTTATGGAATAAAGAAACACATTGTTGCATGAAGTCTAAGACAATGGGTTAGGTTCGCAAATCGTTGTGTGAAGTCTGAGGCGATAAGCTAAAATTGTTTTTTCGAGCATTGCTGCATGAAGTCTGAGGCAATGGGTTAGGTTCGCAAATCGCTGCATGAAGTCTGAGATGATAAGATAAATTTGTTTTTTCGAGCATCGCTGCATGAAGTCTGAGGCGATAAGCTAAATTTGTTTTTCCAAACATCGATGCATGAAGTTTGGGGCGATGATCTGTGTCACGGAATAAAGAAACACATTGCTGCATGAAGTCTGAGGCAATGGGCTTGGTTCATAAATCGCTGCATGAAGTCTGAGGCGATAAGCTAAATTTTGTATTTTGTGAGCATCGCTGCATGAAGTATGAGGCGATGGTCTGTATCATGGAATAAAGAAACACATTGTTGCATGAAGTCTGAGGCAATGAATTTGGTTCGCAAATCACTGCTTGAAGTCTGAGGCGATAACCTAATTTTGTTTTCGAACATCACTGCATGAATTCTAAGGCAATGACTTGGGTTTGTAAGGAACTCATCACTGCATGAAGACTTAAGTGATGGGCTGAACATGTCACGGCATGAAGACTGAGGTGATGGGTTGAATCGTAGGAGAAATGTTTTGTTGGTTGGCCCTTAGATAGCTAAATCGAGGGAGAGACTGTTTGTTTGTTGTATGATACATCCGTACGATGTCTGATATTGAGATGTTTGGATGTATGCAAAATGTATGATGTTTGATGTGTGGAACCCTGAGTATATGCGTATTGTATGCAAAAATGTAGTGTATGTATTCTTTGGATATGCAAAATGTATGTATGAAATGTGTGTAAAATGCGTGTATGCCTTGAAATGATATGAAGACTATTTCTGGCATTCTCTCCTTTAATCCATTGGCTTAGAGTTACCAATCCCCCAATGTTGTATATTGTATTATCGTGGCATCGTTGAATTTGAACACAGTGAACAATGTTAGAAAAATTTGGAACATTGATTTTCTGTATTGTAAGTGCAGGTGTAGACGTAGATGTAGACGTAACTAATGGAATATGCGTAAATTTGTATGTTGTAAGTGCAAGCTTAAGTGTAGACGTATGTATTGTCATATGTGTATCCTTTTATGTTATAAGTGCAGGCGTAGACGTGGACATGTGTATAGACTTTGTATTGTGAGTGCAAGCATAGGCGCAGACGTATGTGCAGATGTAGTCTTTTTTGCGTTGTGAGCATAGACATAGGCGTAGGAATGTGTATAGACTTCTGTGTTGCGAGATGTAGGAGTAGCCATGTGCGTGGACGTAGACGTTGATTTTCTTTCAATATTTTTCTAACCAGAATGTTTTTTTGATGTTTTGTCAAATGCTTTTATTTTGCTAATTCCCCTGAAATGATTTCGAGACAATATTCACATGTAATGATCGTAGTATTTTGTAAACAAGTCTGTGAAAAAAAAAACACAATTTGAAAGATGAAAAGAAAGAAAATGTTTTGTTGATATGCCTCTGAATAGGCAAGGTTATAAGATGTAATTCCTAGAAAGAGGTAATTACAAAAAAAATTAAAACTGTAAATGGAAATGAAAAATGATAATTGCTGCTGCTGTTCCCCAATATCCTTTTAATGGCTCTTATCTCCTTTGCTTCTGAGTAGTATGGTTCAAATCCATCTCTCCCTTCTTGGTTCGTAGTCGCTGTTCTTAGATCATAGTCTTTTTGTTCTTTATTTCTTTTTGAATGATCCCTAATTTGTGCCTGGTTTGCCCTTTAGAGTTTTCAATCCACCAGGATAATTTTTTTGTTATATGCCCCTAATTTTTGCTTGGATCTCCCTTTAGGGTTTTTGATCCACCGGGACACTCCTTTTTTCCTAAGTCACCCTTTTAGGGTTCGAGCTTAGCGAGATTTTTTATACATAGTATTTTTGACTGTGTCTGAGTTTTCCGTATGTGATAGCTCTTCCCCATCCATTTTTGTGAGGATAAGACTACCACCAGCGAATGTTGTTTTGACTACGTATGGACCTTCATAGTTGGGTGTCCATTCACCATGTGAATCGAGGCGAGGTAGCAGAATCTTCTTGAGTACTAGACTATGTCGTGGTTCATCTTGTGCAGTACACTGTTACTCTGAAAGAATTCTGATGCTAATTTACATAGAGTTCGTTTTTCGATGCTCGAGGCATTTTCTGGATGTCCTAAAACCAAGGCTTGTCATCCTATCCTTCTTTGATAGCAAGACTAAGTGTGGGCTCTTGGTTGTGTCTGTTTGTGATGCGCGGTTCGTGGTTTGACCAAGCTACTTTGAACATAGGCGATATAGTTGCCAGGGCGTCTGTCATTTGATTTCCTTTTCGTGGGATGTGACTGAAAGTGATCTTTGAAAATTCCGCCGTAAGTTTTCAAAACATAATCCCGATATGGAATCAGTTTTAGATGTTTAGTATCCCATTTGCCATTGACTTGGTATATGGCTTACGAGCGTTCTTTGGAGGAGTCAAAACTTCCCCTATATCGTGCCCCAGTGCATTTGAAGCCCCGTCGAACGTGGGTATCCAACGTGCCCTTGGCTCGGGTCTTTTGTCAAGTCCTGGTATTTTGTAGTCGCTTATTTTTGCCTAACTCGCAAACAACCTTCTTTGAAGAGGTGATTTGTCCACCATCATGTCTGTATCTAACCTTGGCCTGTTTCTATAGGAACAAGCAAATATGTGTAATCATTTGATCAGCTTCTTTGTGGCTCCACTCTAACATTGCCCCTTAGCTTGGTTTCTTTAGGATCTTCCCCTGTGCTCAGATTAATGGTCTTAATAACCTCTTGATACAGTTTCATATTGTTAGCCTTTCATTTTATTTCCCTCGCCATTTTCTCAGATAGTTCAAGATCTTTATCATATTCCTCTTTAGCTTGGTTGATAGGAGCATCAAAATTATATCGGGTCGCAGCAGTAACATTATCAGTGGCTTTGGGCATGAACTTGCACACTTATCATGTTTTGGTGCAGATTTAGTATATGAAATGTGAAGATGCATACGCAGAGAAAGTATTGAAATTTTTAAATTTAAGATATATATGCAAGAGAAAGAAAGGGATCTTAATTGAAAACAAAATATAACTTTTATTAATTGTAAATGTTGTCTGAAACAAAACTGGGAACCCTTACAAGAAATCCATATGCCTCGGGTTTGACATAGGTTCTTTCAAAAACAAGAAAAATAAATTAGGAAAGAAAAAGATCTCAGGAATCTCCATGATAGTCCATCTTTTGAGTTCTTCTCCTGGGGTGCATTCTCGGATGAATTCAGTTTCCCCTTTGGTGTTGACTTTGTTGGATATCTTTGCCACATGTCCTCCACGCTCTACTCCCTTGTTGGCAAAGGTCTCTTGGATTGGAGTAAAATGCGCTTCGCCCTTCAGAGAAGCTTTATATTTTTCTTCAGGGTATGGTCTGAATTGGACAATGCCCTGGTCCCCTAGCCTTTGTAGAGTTCTTTCAAAGACTTCATTGTGTTCTGGCGGGAATCCATATCCCAACAGATATTCTTTCAGCAAATTTATCGGGGTTTTTGCTTGTCTTCTTGCCCCAAAGTCAGTGACTACTTCAACTGCATTTATTATCGGCTCATCATGCAGATGCATGGGTTCTGATTTGATGTTGGGCTTCTCAAAAGTGATGTCCTGAGATTCCAACAAATCCTGCACCTTGTGTTTGAATGGCCAAAAATGTTATATGGTATGTCCAGGAGAATTAACATGATACTCACATTTGGCATTGGCATCGTATCTTCGTCGGAGTGACCTGACTCGGGGAGCTAGAGGCTTAAGTTCCACTAAGGATGCCTTAACTAGCTGTTGTAATAACTGACTAGATGGCATCGGGAGTGGATCAAAATTTCTTCGCAGCCTTCTGCCTTATTGTTGTCCTTGTGGGATCACCAATGGTTGTTGTACCCTGGGTTGTGACGTTACAGCATTAATTTCCCCCTCTTTTCCTTTGGGGATGTTTGAAGCAGGCCTTCTTGAATTGTAGAGAGTATTTGATGGTCCCCCTGATATCTTCCCACTTTTCATTCCAGTCTCGATTCTTTCTCTGATAGTTAGTAGGTCTGAGAATCCCGAAGAGATACTTCCGACCATCTTCTCATAATACAGCCCTTGCAAAGTCCCCATGAATGTATCTACTAATTCTTTTTCTAATAGTGGTGGTTGCACATGAGATACCAACTCCCTCCATCTCTGAGCATACTCCTTGAAGGACTCTTCTTTCTTCTGGGACAAATTATGGAGTTGCATGCGGATAGGCGCCATGTCCAGGTTATATTTGTAATGCTTTAGAAAAGCATTAGCGAGATCTGCCTAGGTTTGAATATGTGTTCGCTCCAATTGCATATACCAGTCTAAAGATGCCCCACTCAGACTATCTTGAAAATAGTGAATCATCAGCTTTTGATCGTGGGCATGGGCATGCATCTTCCTGCAATACATACGAAGATGATTTCTTGGACAAGTGAGCCCCTTGTATTTTTCAAAGTCAGGTACTTTGAACTTCGGTAGAATCACCACATCAGGAACTAGGCCCATTTCGAGAGCGTCTACTTCGAAAGCGTCAAAACCCTCCACATCTTTTAATCTTTCCTCCAGAGCTTTATACTAATTTATTACCAATGGATTATCAACGACATAAGTACCAGTCATCTTTAAGGGCACTTGGTTGGCATCCTTTGGTTTATGGTCTCTGTATTGCATGTCCAATTAGTTGTCTGCATTATTGGTTGGAATCTGTCAGGTATGTGATGCCCCTTCTTTTGGTGGTGGTGGGATAAACCATTCAGTTTCAACTTCTTGTTGGGCCATGACGGACTTTTGGAGTCCTGCTTCTGGCTCTTTCCTTAGTTGGTGACTGCTTGATGCACCAATCTTTTGGGCTACTTCTTCGAAAGCTACCCTGGGAATCTGGTCTTGCCTGTCAATAATGTTCTTCAAATCTAGGAGAACTTGACTCAAATCTCCTTTCATCGAAGTAACATCACCCTTTACTTGGTCGAGATCCTCTTTGAATGCAGCCTGAGTTTCCTTGATTTTCTCCATTGCTTTTTATTGATAGGCCCTGGTTTGATATGGAGGCCAAGGAGGTGGAGATCTTATTCTACCAATGGTTTACTGGAGAGGTTTTTTTACAAAATAAAAAAAGATGAGTTTCGATATGATATGCAAGTGTTTATGAATTCTTGTATGCAGATGAATGTGTATGAACATTAAATGGTATCTTATTTTACATGTCTTATTCATTTGGGTATGCATTTGTCTTTTGCTTATTATTTTACTTGGTGACTAGCTTTAAAATAGATACACCAACGAGATAGGGAAATAAAATGCCTTTATTGAAGGTATCAAAATTTAGATATTGAAAAATATTACAATCTTAAACCAAAACTTTATTTGCGTGAAATTAAGCAAAGGGAAATAAGTCTTCTAGGTGTGCTTGTAACGCCCGTAATTTAATTAATTATTTAATTAAATTATTTTTGGATTATTGTGAAGTTGTGTTATGATGATAGTTGATGTGTTATTGTTATTGAATTTAATTATTCTATTAAGTTGTGGAATAATATTAGAATAATATTATTATTTTATGTATGCTTATTTTTAAGGAATGGAAGTAGTAGAGAGGGGTGTAGGAGTTTTTATCCCATTAAGGCATAATAAGAATTTTAGGGTTATTATATTAGTTTTTAGAAATAACAAGGAAAAAGAAGAAGCAGTAAGAAGAGAAGGAAATAAGGGTTGGAAGAAGAGAAAGAGAACGTGAAAGTTGCAGAAAAGAAGGAAAAGAGGCAGAACGAAATTCAACCAAAAAAGTCGTAGAGCAACCTTCAATCCAAGGTAAGGGTGGGGTTCTGACTCTATAATAGGGTTTATGATAAGTAGTATGTGGGATTAGATGTGAAAATGTTGTCTTGTTCACGAGTTGAATGTATACATTGTTGTTTGATGAAAATCAATGATTTAAGGATGAATAATGATGTTGTAATGCTGTATAATTAATGTAGAAATATAGGATAATTATAATTGATGATTACCTATGATTAAAGGATGTTTTTAGGGCCTAAGGCATGGAAACCTAGTGAAATAGAAGAAAATATTCATGACAGAATAGTATGCGTCAACCTCAAAGGACATGCGTCGACACATGCGGGTTTCTAGACTCAGGATTAGTCGATACGAAGAAGCCATGCGTCGATACATGCAGGTTTTTAGACTTAGGATGAGTCGATACAAAGGAGCATGCATCGATACATGCAGTGTTACAGACTCAGTATGAGTCGATACAAAGGGATTACACGTCGACTCATGCAGCATGTTAGCCCAGTACGCGTCGACTCAAGACATTATGCGTCGACTCCTGTAGTCTGATTTTTGACAGATTCATTTCCAAATGTTGTAACTTGAGTTTCCGGACTCCATTTGAGGTTTCGTTCAAAGTGTTGGATAACTAACGCGATGAACTTCATTCTTAAGGATTAAAATGAATGATAAGAATAATAATCCTAGTAACCCAATTTAGGACTAGAGTTAGCTTCCTGCGTTAATCGCTATGATGATTTTGTGAAGTATGATGAGGATAAGACGATTATAGATTATTGGTTGGTTCATAACGATAAGATTAATGATGATAATGATGTAGTATTACAGAACAGTAATAGGTAGAGTTTTGGTAATTTATAGGTAATCCTTAGATGATTAATTAATTATAGGCATTATCATGTTGCAGGCCTATGGCCAACGTTGAAGGATTGTCGATCTATCATTGTATTGTTGTTATGGCTGAGTTGCTGTGAATTATATTGATAAATCTTATAGTGCTGATGGTTGTTGATTTAAGTTGTTGATTTAAGAGATTAAATTATTATGCTGATGGTTCATCCGAAATTTTAAAGTGTTATGTATCCACGTTGAATGCAATGTGTTTTTAAGTTGAATTTATGGCATCCTGATTCAGTTGCATGAATTTTATAACTTTGATTTACATTTATAATTGCCGGGTAGAATTGATGTCTTACAGTGCTCGCGGACTTCTGCTCTTGAAATCATCCCCCATTGCGGGACAAATCTTGAGAAAGTCTTCAGCACATTATTTCCCTTTATGGCTTTGATTTCAGACATGTTTGGCGCACTAACGCGGACAAGTTGTTTCCTTCGGTATCCATTTTTAAAGATAGTCACTGAGATCTTGAGTTTATTATTATCTTTTATACCCCATGTGAATAAGACAAATAGAAAGAAACGGGTGACGAATATATGAAATGTATGACAAATATATGAAATGTATGAATGCATAGGTGTAGGGTTGAGTGACAGGATTTTTGTAATAAGTACCCCTATAAGGTAGGGATGTATGGTTCAGTGACGGGGTTTTTGTGATAAGTACCCTTAGAAGGTAGGCTCCTTAATTTTTACCTACGGTTATTCTACCCTCCCAAAAGGTGGTTTCCTTAAAGGTATGATGAATAACACCAGAGGGAAAAAGCCACAAGGGCCTCCCTTAGGTGGAGCCTCTTTACGGACCGAAACTTTCATCTCAAAGTCGTGAAAGGTCTCATCATGAGATTTTAGGTTAAGGTTGTTACAAAGAGTCGTGGGTGACCTTCCAAAGTCCTACTCGTCAAGAGGATATCTCTCGATAAGTATTCCTTTTTCTGAAGTTCATCGACTCTAGGCGAAGTCGTCACATAAACTCGCGGGGATGATGTACCCCGTAAGGTAATAAACAAACCTTCTTTCTAAGGGTTATCGAAAATATTTTTTTGATATAAAAACCCGCCACATAGTAAATATATAATAATAAATAAAAATAGACAAGAAATAAAAAAATGCAATAAATAAATAAAAAGAAAAAACCAAAAGAGACCTAAAACCTATGGTTAAGGAGAGTCCCCAGCAGTGTCTCCAGCTGTAGCAACTGGTTTTTTAATCAAGAGTCGCCACTATTAGTTTTTATCCTAGGGAAGGGAATCTAACAGAAAACCCTAATTCGCAGACAGAGATTCTAGGTTTCAGACTTCTTTAGACGAAAGGAAGGTGTTAGTCACATTTCATCTACCTTGTTCACAAGGATACTAGGTTTTAGGTTTGAGTCGGGAAAAAAGGATTTAAATTTTATTAGGGAAAGGGTTTAAATTTTTTATAGGGGAACTCGCTACGATTTTTGTTCGTATGCCTACGTATCCTCTTATGAGGAATCAGAGTCCCCATTCATAGTTTGTATGGGGTTGGTATTTTTTAGGGGGTTGCAAACGTATTTTGAATCACCTCACACTTTAGTCAGGAATAGTGATTGCAGAGATTTTGACTAAAGGCGCGGTAAGTCAAAATCTGTTTGAAACCCTTTTGCAAAAACAATTTATTAGCTTAGTTGATTGCGAAAAATAGTTTGATGATTTGATAGTATTTTTTTAAATCGTGTTAATTGCAAAAATATCTTGATTAATGCATTATTAAAAAATATTTTAATGCAAATAATATAGTAAAATAATGTATGCAATTTTCAAATAAAAATAATTTATTTGTTAGTATATAAATAATAATGTATACATATAATAATTAAAATTAATAATAATAATTATAAATAATAATGATAAGAAATTGATTAATTATAATAATAATATATAATAATAAAAATGTTAAAATATAATAAATATAATAATTGTAAAAAAAATAGTAAATAATATAAAGGGAAAAATAATAATAATAATAAAAAATAGAAAAAATAATTGATTAAATCAGGGGGTGTATTTCTAGTTATTAAGTAAAACTAGGGGGTGCTAATAGTAAGGTTGGGCTTGGACCAAAAGGGAAATTCTGAAGGGGGTATCAATTGTTTTGCGTTTTAGCAATTCAGTAAAGAGGGGTGCGTGAAAAGTGGACGGGCTTAGGCCCAACCGGTAATGGAAAGGGCCAGTCGGATCGTATGAGGCGGGGGAATATGGAAGTACTGTGGGACTTGGCCTTACAGTCGTCCAATTAAGATCACACGGTTGGATTTAAGGGAACATGGTTATTATAGTGTACGCGCCCGTAGGGAATGCCTACAGACATACATTTTGTTTTAATGGTTTTTTACAAATTCATTTAGTTGTTTGTTTATAGTAAAAACACTATCTTTCTCCTCTCTCTCACGCATCAACACCCAAACCCTTAACCCTTCTCCTTCTGTATCACTCCCCTGTAAACCCTAAACTTCACGGTGGCTCAACCTTTACCGCCACAAACCCTTAGCCAAACAGCAAGCAAACAAAAAAAAAGAGATAGAATTAGTTTTAGCCCCTTTCCGATCCCAGCTTCCGTGTTCTTCCAGTGCATTCGCTAATCCTTCATCTTCTTTAATTTTGCAGATTCCGGTGGCGGTGAAGCTTGAAAGGCAGAAGATGATGGTGGTAGAAGGCGCGATGATCCAATGTCAGCAGAAACGCGGTTATCAGTGGTGATTAGGGTTTCAGAGATTGAAACCCTAATCACGTGTTCCTCAATCTTCAACGCAAAAGCTCGGTTTGAATTTCATTCGCTCAGAACTTTCTATAATAATTCTTTCCCTTGTTCTTCCGTCCCCTGTGTCAAGCTTCACTTCAGTATTTGATTAGTACCCTTCTTCTGTATCGAACCCCCTGTTTCCATTCTCTTCTCCCTTTCGCAAATCTTCTTCACTGAATTTATATGCGTTAGTATATAGGGTCGTTACAAATTTGTAGTTACAATTACTTAGATTTAGGGATTTAGATTTAGGAATTAGGGATTTTGTTTTATTGCAATTTTTGTAATTAATTCAATTTGTCATTTTTGGATTGTAATTGATTCTGTAATGTTAGATTTGTTTTGTAATAAGAGATTTATGGGATTTACTGATTTAATTTTGTATGAATGTGTTTGATACTGTAATTATGGGCTTTGTTTAATGATGTTTCTTGATATTTGATTGGATTCGATTCAGTTGAAAACTTGATTTCAACAGTAGCTGTTAGTGCAAAAAAAACGCGCAAATTTGTTGGCAAATTGGAACAGTACACGTTTCTAATATTTTGGCCAACATAGTTGTTATTTTATTCAACAGGCATTTACAACAAAAGCTTTTTAAATTCAATTGGGCCAGAGAAATATCCAACAATATTTTTTTAATTATAGCAAAAAAAAGCTTTTTTTTAATTGGGCCTAAATGGCCTTTTCCCAAAACACACAAATTTAAGAAGTCCATTTTACCAGTAATAAAAATGTTTTAGTTTTTTTTTTCCTTTTAGATATACATTCTTTATTTATTTAAGATAATAGTAATAAATATTTCATATACCCCATTTTCAAAAAACAGCAATAATAACCAATTTTCTTTTAAATAATAAGACTTAATGGGCCTCTAATTTGATGATCACACCCCATATTCTCTGTTTAACACCACATACGCTTAAATGGGCTTAACTATACTCGAATTCAACCTCTCCTAATAACAACTTTTGAATGGGCTGACTTTAATTTAATTTAACTTCAAATAACTTAAACTTAAGGACTCAATAGTTTAATAACTTAGTAATTATTAATTTTGAAACGAATTTCCGTTTTCAAATCTCATGGGCCATAGGCCAACATGCTTCACGAATAAGTTTATGGGTCTTTCTGATTCAAAAAGCCCCACCTTCCTGAATTAAAATACACCCCTGATTTTCTTGAATAAAATGGGCCATTAGATACTATTGTACCATCTTTAATTAAATATTTTTTCTACTTTAATCTCGAAAAATAAAAAATCATCGAGGTCGGACAAATTTGGGGTACGACAATATTCACTGCAGATTTGTCACCATCGTCTCTCCAAAAGACTGAGAATCTGTAACAAACTCCTCGTTCTCAGTCTGAAACCGTGAATCGCAACAGTAACAAAATGTCAGTAACCGTAGCACGTTTGCGGTTCACATAGAAGCAAGATCAGAACATGAAATTGAAGAGAAGAAGAGGATAGAAGAAGAAGAACGTACAAAGAAAAAGCATATTATTACCTTATCTCTGGTTATCTAAATATATTTTCTTTAAATCCAGGTTCGATATCTTTCCGTTTCTGCGTATTTCATAATTTTGTGAGTGTAGCATTTTTTCCTTCTGGTATTCGTACTTGCGGATCTGACGGTCCAAGCGTTGTAATCGGAGATAACAACGGTGGAGAATCAGACCGCGAAGGTTGAGTCGTAGATGGGATTGGAGCTTGTGCAACCGGTGGTATGGATCGGAGCTTGAGCGAATGAGAGTCTATGAGAGTTGGAAGCGATGAAAGGGAAGACTCAAGCAGAGAAACGGTGGAAGGAGAAAGGTTCGCACCGGTGTTTGGGAGAGAGAGAGAGGGATAACCCTTTGGCAGTGGAAGTGGAGGGTCACAAGTATCTGAACCCTATCCCTTCCAAACGGCGTCGTTCTTCCTTTCCTTTCCTTATTATTGTTATTGCTTAAAAATTCTTTGATTATTTTTTATTATTTAGAAATTCTTTTTCAAAACAAATCAAACGGTGAAGATCCATTGGGCCTCTGCGCCTCTTAACACCCCCCTGAAGCCCAATACCACATTTTTTGGCGATTAAAAGCACAAAAAAAAGGGATTGTACTGGACCTTACCAGTTTGGGCCCTGCATCTGAATTGCTTACTACAATGCACCATCAGATTCCAATCAGCACCCTCCTGAATTCACTAATTCTTTGTTAGATTTAGTTTTTTTTGTGTTAATTTTTGTCAACATAATACATGATAAAATTAATATAAAAGACCATGAAAATAGTAGATTTTAATAGAAATTTTAGGAATTAATTCTCTAGTTTTTTTTTTATAGAATTTTCCTTACATCAAAACTAATAAAAAATACTTTTTCTCTTTTAGTTTTTTATCCTCATTTTCGTGCCGCTTTGCTATGTTATATTTTGACACGTTTGTTCATTGTGCAAGGTACATTTTTATGCTTTCGATCATGTAACATAATAGGTAGTTATGTGATCGAAGAATACGACTTATGCTCGCTTCTGATGCAACACGCCTTATTTCTCATCGTCCAGAGATATTCATATCGTATTATAAGTTGTCCTGATACATGCAATACTTTATGATGTCTTGTGTAGGAACTTTTGATTTCACGTTGCATTCGCAACATGTGTTTGCTTTTATCTTAGTTGGATATTATTTCTGACTTCATTTGTTTATTGGTGAAGCTTGTTCGACACGTACTCCTTGCTTCTCCAAGGATTTCTTCTGCTCTTGACGATTTGCTCGCTTTGGTAGTTGCCGCTACTACCTTTGCATTCCTTCGCACTTTGTCATATTTCTTTATCGCTTTTCTAGATATCATGAGAAGTAAGGCTTTATTGCTTTCTGATGCCATGAGAAGTAGGGTAGAGATGTATGACAGGGCTCTCCGTTGCTGATCATGTCAGGAACCCCTCTGGTTTATTTAAAGACCCGTTTAGGGAAATTCTGCATTGCGTGCATTGTGTGCTACCTGTGTGTGGTTTGTTTAAAACCCTGCCTTTGAGTAGGTATTCGGCAGGTATGTTTATATTTGTGCCTACATAATTCCCCATCCCTTATTGAATTCCTCAAAAGGAGGCGAGCAGAGAGGTTTAGCAATCAACCCCCGCAACTTCGTCCGAGTCATCCTTAGCTCGTGACGCACCATGAAGCTTCGATGTTGTGTCTGCTCTAGTATATAGAGTCGTCAAGTGGGGAAGGGTTCTGCAATCGAACCCCCAAGTTTTGTCATAAGTTTGCATTGGCCAATGTTGATACTCCATGGTTGTTCATATTGTCTTTTGTCGCTTACCTCGATATCCTATATCTTGGTTAGGTGTTCAGTCGCTTTGAACATCATATTTTATTTTTTTCATCTCACTCCCGATTGTTTGTCTCGGGTGATACGCTGCCCTTGGCTAAAGCATTTTGATTCTTTTCCTTACTATTTTGTGTATGCTTCTTCAAGCTTGCTTGCTTTATCCTTGTACATACCATGTTACCTTAGGATGTGCTTGCTCCGTTCGGATGTGAGTTAGACCTTAGGTTGTAAGCCATGCATGCTAACTTTAGGTAGAGATTTCCCTTTCATCCTTGACGTAGGGCTACCATTGTATGATAACATTAGGTTTAGAAATAGGCTAGTATCCCTTAGACTCCTTTCTTCCCCTTTTGCATACTTGCATTTAAAACTAAAACATTTCCCTTAGCAAATCATAAAACATGCTAATAACACTTAAACCCTTTTTCAATGTAACAAAAATACAAACCAATTCAAAACTTTTTGTGCGCCCAAGCACCTTTTCTCTAAAAACCTTTTTAGGTAAGGACATGATTAGTTTACTTCTGTGCCAACACATAAGTCTCCAAAGGTCGAGCTGCGGCAGAAGGCGGAATTAACGTCGTCCATAAAAAACACAAAACAAACAAAAACATGTGAGCCAAACTACGGTATCTCTGATTCCTCAAAAAGGATACGTAGGCATTCGGGTAGGGTCCATGCGACTATAATTTTATTTTCCCTACATTCTTTCCCACTTTCTTTTGCATGCATTATTTCTCAGTAGTAAATAGTAAGCATAGATTAAACGCACCCATAAGATAGAAAACAAGAGTGGATACCATAGAGTACTACGAGTGTGTGGGGTGCTAATACCTTCCCCTCATGTAACAGACTCCCTTACTCGATCTCTCAGTTGCAAGACTGTGACTTCTCCCTTCTCATCTTTTCTCAAATTTTATATTTCCCTTCATGTGGGATAAAAGACGTTCGTTGGCGACTTCATTATTTGATGATTTCAAGCCGGTTGTTTCTGCTGGCGACTTCACTAGGGACAGGTCGACCAAATGCTGGTCCATCCCGGAGTCGCTCCTAGCTCTTGTTTTCTTCTCTTTGGGTGTTTATTTATATGCTTTATGGCTTATTCATTTTGTATATACCTAAGTATATGTACGTATTGAATTTTATTGTTTTCCATATACTACTGTTGTACTGGATCTGCTTCTTGTTAGGTGGGCGTTACTATTAAGGTAAAAGGCCCAGTACCCAGGCCATAGTGCACTATCTAGGAAGTTTAGGAATAGAGTGGAACATGATTGCTACTGGACGAAGGTTCTACTATGCGGTCATGTCGTTTGCGCTCAGATGAGGTACAAATGGGGTGCTATCGTCTTCCACGTTTGTGGAATCACGATAATGCTTCCAGGCGGACCCATGATTTTGAGTTACCATTGCCTCACCCTGACCTAGTCTTCACACGTGAGTGGGGAGGGAATCATTATCACGGGTACAAATGGTGACTATGTTCGTATGGTTACTCTCAGATGGTGATTATTTATTCTAATGGTTATGTTCTGGATTTCTCTCGGTGACTATGAGGTTCTCAGATTTATTTTCCGAGTTCCAAATCTGATGTTCATGAGGTTGTTCCAATTATGTTCCAAACATGTAATCTTAGTACTACCAGACTAGGCAGAGACAGTACAGCAGAAATCAGTATCATGGAAGTAGTAATCCCATGATCATTTGCACTCGCATTATAGCATGTTTACTTTTCAAAAAGAAATGTTAGAAAAACAAAACTATATACTAACCTTGCATGTGCATGTCCATTCTGGGTTATCTCATGAAGTTATAATTTCCGTCAGTAACGTCTAGCAGCAGTGATGTTCTCAAGAAGACCAGAAGAGAAAATTATACTTATCAGTTCCACTCAAGTTCTTGGCCTTCTTTGAAGAGTTTAAAAAATTGTTTTATACGTCTTGATGCAGAGGTTTTAGTGAGAGACAAGGTAGCACTTTGAATCTACTTCAGTTTTACGACTATGAGTTATGCTGTTTCACCCTCCAGGACCATTAGATCACTCCAACTTCGAAAGAGTACTCTCATTTGTTCAAGATTATCGAGCGCATATTTGTTGTTGTTCTGAACAAACCCGACTTTGAAGCTATTGCTAAAGTGCTTTATTTGCGCCTTAGTGATGTGAGATAGAGATGGATAAATAATGGTAGCCTACCTTCAGACTGGTTATTATATTATTATCTCAATTACCGCCAGGCTTGTTGGACGGAATCACTTATCTTGTACTCTCGCAACCTTCTCGTATTAAATTATGTGGGAATTTATCCTATTTCTGGATATTTTCTTTATGTGGCGCCCTTATTATCACGTTGCTCGATTATTACTGATGTTAATTGAGCTGTGGAAAACCGGAATGGACAATCATTTCATACATCATACATATCATGCATTTCATGAATTGCAGGTTTTCTGGCAGGAATTCTTATCTGATGGTTTTGCCTCTTATTATCAGAATATACAATAACGACTTCCTTACATCCTTATCGCACTCGAGCCAACAAGTTGAGGATTATGGAGAAGATTGAGTAGAACCAGGCCACTCTTCACAAGGACATGAACACCATGGGCGATCCAATGAATCAGCTCATGGAAACTCTTCATGTCGTCATCCAAGGGCAGGAAGAACTCAGACTGAGTGTTACTAAGCTGGTTGACAGTGCCTCTATGTCCGAGAATGAAGGACCCGGGAATGACAATAGGGGAATCCCTAAAGAGAACCCACAACTGATTGTGGATAACCACCATGATGTCATCGATCTCGATGACCCTCCAAAGGATTCTACAGCTAATTTTTCTGAAACTGCTAAAATGTACAAGGCTTTGGAAGAACGTCTGAAGTCTATGGAGACTTCCAAGAAACCGGGATTCAGTGTTGCTGTTATGTGTCTGGTTCCGGGGGTTGTGATTCTGTCGAAGTATAAGGGGGTTACATGCCCAGAGACTCATCTTCGATCTTATTGTAGAAAGATGGTTGCTTATGCTAGCAACGAGCCATTGCTTATGCATTTCTTTCAGGACAGTCTGGCTGAAGCTCCACTAGAGTGGTACATGTAGTTGGAGCAAACTCATGTTAGTACTTGGGGTGATCTTGTCGATGCTTTCCTGAAACATTATCATTACAACACCGCCATGCCGCCTAGCCGTGCACAGTTGCAGAGTATGTCTCAGAAGAATAATGAGTCTTTCAAAAAGTATGCACAGAGGTGGCGCAGTTTGGCTGCGAGGGTTCAGCCTCCTCTCCTGGACCGGGAACTGGTAGATTTATTTATGAGTATCCTCCGAGGTCCGTATTTGCAACATTTTCTTGGCAGTACTTCTGATTCATTTTCGGATATGGTTATCATTGGGGAGCGGGTTGAAATATGTATTAAAGTAGGGACTATTACACGTGCATCTGGCACAAATGGTAACAACAACTCAGGTGGTGGAAAGAAATTGTATTCAAGCGGTTTTGTCAAGAAAAAGGAAGGAGAGGTGAGCAATGCCTCTGTTGATAAAGGGAAAGTTGTTGTACAGGTTCCATATTACCAAACTCCTATTGTTGCTCCGCAACAACAGTATGCACCACCGCAAAAATATCAACAGAATCATAGGCCCCAAGGACAAAGGGGTCAACAAAGGCCGCAAAGGTACCTTGAGAGGAAGTTGGATCCAATCCCGATGTCGTATTCCTAATTTCTTTGATAATTGCTAGCTGGTCAATTGGTACAACTCCAAGAGATGGGTCCTCCTTCGACTGAACTTCCAAGGGGTTATGACGTTAAAGCACATTGTGAGTTTCATTCAGATGCTCCAGACCACTTGATTAAAAACTACAGAACTTTAAAGTACAACTTGCAATATCTTTTGGATGCCAAGGAGTTAAGCTTTTCTCCTATAGGCCCTAATTTTTAGAAAAATTCTATGCCTCCTCATCATGGGGCTGCTGTCAACACAATCGGGTTCGATGATGATCATGACTTGGTAACTCAGGTTGATGAGGTTCAGATGTCCATGACTGTTTTAAGAGAGCATCTTTTGCAGCAAGAAGTTCTACAAGAGCTTTATGACTTTTGTTTGAAATGCTCATCTATCCGGACGAGTGTGATGATTTGAAAAATTCCATTCAGAGACTGATGGACGAAGGGGTTGTTAGAGTTGAGAAAGTCATCCCCAAAGGTGATGTTGCTATTCTAGAGATTTTGTATTATTCGGCCAATGTTCAGAGGAACACTTCAAGAGTTCTGTTGGTTATACAAGTTCCAGCGCTCCCTGCGCCAGATCAGAATTCAGTTTCTCCCCTGCCAATCTAAGCATCGACAATTCCAAAACCATTACCCGTTCCGATAACTGATAACAGGGCAGTGCCATGGGAATACAATGTTGTTTACATCCGTGGAAAGAAATTTGTTTGTCCTCCGATGGAGAATAAGGTCATAACCAACATTGTCAGAACTAGCAGAATAACCCGAAGTGAAAGAGTCTTTGCTCCTGCTCCACCTACTCCTGAAGAAGTTATCAAAGAGATTCCTATGAGAATAGGGGAAGCAAGTAGTCAATGATTCTTCCGGGACACCTTTTAAACAACAAGTGGAGCAGTTAATCAGGGTGATCAAGAAGAGAGATTTTAAGGTGGTTTACCAACTAAATCAGACACCTACAAAGATATCGATCTTATCCCTTATTCTATACTCCGAAGAACATCGAACAACCTTGATGAGAATTCTGCATGGTTCTCATGTGAAACCTGAAATTTTGGTGGCCCAATTTGAAGGGGTTGTTATAAATATTTCTGCGGGGAATTGTCTAGGTTTCAGTGATAACGAGCTTCCTTCTGAGGGCCGAGCTCACAATAAAGCGTTACATATTTCTATCAGATGTCCAGACACTGTGATATCCCGGGTCCTGGTAGACACTAGGTCTTCTTTGAATGTGATGCCTAAATATACTCTGTTCAAGCTGAACATGGACGGGGTTATGATGAAACCTAGCACGTTGACAGTCAAAGATTTTGATGGGTCAAGAAGATCTGTAGAAGGGGAAGTTGACCTACCCATCAAGATTGTTCCCCATATGTTCTACCTGTCATTCTATGTCATGGATATTCATCCATCTTATACTTTCCTACTGAGGCGCCCGTGGATACATATGGCAGGAGCTGTAACTTCAACTCTGCACCAACGTTTGAAATTCATCATCCAAGACAAGCTCATCGTCGTTAGTGGAGAAGAAGATATCGTGATCAACAATGTTACTTCCTTCCGTTATGTCTACGTGGAAGGATAAGTACATGAAACCCCTTTCCAAGCCTTGGAAATAATTTCTATTGACAGAGTACCCACCATGCTGGAAACTACAAAGAAGTCCAGAATTCCAATGGTTTCCTTGAAGGATTCCAAAGCCATTGTGGAGTCTGGAACTCCCAATGAAGACTGGGGAAAAGTGATCGAAGTGTGCGGAAATTAAGACATGTCTGGACTTGGGTTCAGGTCATCTTTTTCAGATCATGTTGGTACGGGTCCAACTGTGCTCAAAGGAAAACAGGTTCCCCCGCTTTCAGAAGTGTTTGTTAGTGTTGGTACAAGTGTTCAAGGACAAATCCATGCAGTGGATTGTGATGATGAAGAAGATGCGAATATGGCTCAGTATATATACCGGATTGAACCTGATCAAGAGCTCAGCAATTGGATTGCTACTGATATTCCCGAAGTGGTTTTCTTTGACATGTAATGTTCTTGTCTTAAATAAGTCACATGTTTTTCCCGGAGCATGTTGACAGCTTGTGAAAAGGGCCCCCTCTTGTTTCTATGTTTGTTTAAAATTGAACAAAATGACATTTTTGCATACAATTTTTACTCTGTCTTTTCTTATTTTCGTAAAATAAAAAAATGGCAATGCTTTTCCTTCTAACTCTTTAACCATTTTTCAATTTGCATCCGTATTCTAAAATGAGGCATGATTCATCAATCATGCAGGTCTGCCTCGAATTCCATTAAAAATGATGATGTTACAGTTCCTTGCAACAATATCCTTGGAAATCCTAATGACCAAGCCGATGAAGATAGTGGGGAAGATTGTGAAATTCTAGAGGAATTGGCAAGACGGTTGAGACAAGAAGAGAAGACGATCCTGCCTCATCAAGAAGTATTGAGTTTATCAACCTCGGTACCGATACAGTGAAAGGAAAGGTCAAGATAGGGACCACTTTGCAAGATGATTTAAAGAAGGGGTTGATTGAGCTTCTCAGAGAGTACTCTGATATCTTTGCTTGGTCGTATGAAGACATTCCTGGTTTGGATACGGATATAGTGATGCGCCATTTTCCACTCAAGCCAGAATTTCCTCTGGTAAAGCAAAAGTCACGGAGAACTCATCCAGATATGTCTCTTAAGATCAAAGAAGAGGTTGAAAAGTAGTCAAATGTAGGCTTCTTGTTGGTATGTGAATACTCGTATTGGATTTCCAACATCGTACCCGTCCCTAAGAAAGATGGGAAGGTGCGCATGTGTGTGGAATATCAGGATTTGAATAAAGCAAGCCCAAAGGATGACTTCCCATTACCTCACATTGATGTATTGGTTGATAATACGGCTCAATCCTCAATTTTCTCCTTCATAGATGGTTTTTCGGGGTACAATCAGATAAAGATGGCCCCGAAAGACATGACGAAGACGACATTCACTACTCCATGGGGTACTTACTGTTATAAATTCATGCCTTTTGGTCTCAAAAATGTTGGTGCAACATATCAACGTGCTATGGTAATGCTCTTTCATGATATGATTCATAAAGAGATTGAAGTATATGTTGATGATATAATTGCAAAATCACAAACCGAGGAGGAACATTTGGTCCATCTGCAGAAGTTATTTGCACATCTGCAAAAATTTAGGCTAAGGCTTAATCCGAACAAGTGCACCTTCGGGGTGTGATTTGGCAAACTACTTGGTTTTGTCGTAAGTCAGCGAGGAATTGAAGTAGATCCCGACAAAGTAAAAGCAATACAAAATATGCCAGCACCAAAAAATTAAAAAGAAGTAAGAGGGTTCCTCGGGAGATTGAACTACATAGCCAGGTTCATCTCTCATCTCACAGCTACTTGTGAACCCATCTTTAAATTGCTGCGCAAGAATCAAGATGTCCAATGGGATGATAATTTCCAGGAAGCCTTTGAAAAGATCAAAAAGTATCTCCAAGAGCCACCAATCCTTATTCCTCCAGTGCCTGGGAGGCCACTCATCATGTACTTGACGATGCTGGAAGGATCTATGGGTTGTCTGCTTGGACAGCATGACGAAACGGGACGTAAAGAGCACACCATTTATTATCTGAGTAAAAAGTTTACCGATTGAAAATCCAGGTATTCTTTGCTTGAAAAAACTTGTTGTGCGCTTGCTTGGGCAGCTCGACGTCTGAGGCAGTATATGCTGACATACACGACCATTCTGATATCAAAGATAGACCCGATAAAGTATATCTTTGAAAAACCAGCACTTATAGGCAGGCTTGCCCGATGGCAGATGCTTTTATCTAAATATAAAATTCATTATGTTACACAAAAGGCTATCAAAAGTAGAATTCTTGTGGATCATCTCGCTCATGAGTCGTTGGAAGAGTACCAATCAACGAAATTTGACTTCCCTGATGAAAATGTTATGAAGCTTGATGATTATGATAGGGTCGATCTGGAAGACCGATGGACTCTTACGTTTGATGGTGCCTCGAAAACTGTAGGTCATGGCATTGGGGAAATACTGACTTCTCCATACAATACTCATACACCATTTATGGCCCAGTTATGTTTCGATTGTACGAACAACATGGTAGAATACGAAGCATGTGTGATGGGGATCGAGGCAGCCATTGACCTTAAAATAAAAATCCTTGAAGTCTTTGGAGACTCTACTTTAGTCATACACCAAGTACGAGGTGATTGGGAAATGAAGCACCCCGGTTTGATTCTGTACAGGGACTACATCTTACAGCTAATACCCACTTTTGATGAAATCACCTTCGAACATATTCCCAGGGACGAGAACCAGCTAGCCGATTCTTTAGCTACTTTAGCATCAATGTTCTCGGTGAGCTTTCCGAATCAGGCACCTAATATACGCATCCTCCATTACAAAGAGCTAGCACATGTCTTTCCTGCTCATTGCCTTTTGACTAAGGTTGTGTCTGATGAGAAGTCGTGGTATTACGATATCAAACGGTACCTCGAGAAGCAAGAGTGTCTCAAAAATGCTATAATTTGTGATAAGCGTATGCTTAGAAGGTTAGCATATAAGTTCCTCTTATCAGGATACGTCCTGTACAAGAGAAATTATGACTCGATTCTGCTCAGATGCGTGGATAGACATGAATCAGAGTCGATCATAAAGGAAATCCATGAGGGTTCTTTCGGGACTCATTCGAGCGGGCATTCTATGGCAAATAAAATCATATGTGCGTGATATTTATGGACGACGATGGAGAGTGATTGTTGTGTATATGCAAAATTGTGCCACAAATGCCAAGTGTATGCAGACAGGATTCATGTTCCTCCAACTCCTTTGAATGTTATGACTTCCCCATGGCTGTTTGCAATATGGGGAATTGATATGATTGGGAGGATTGAACCAAGTGCTTCGAATGGTCATAGGTTCATTCTAGTGGCTATTGACTATTTCACTAAATGGGTGGAAGCAGCTTCTTACAAGAATGTAACCAAGCAGGTTGTTACCAATTTCATCAGGAAGAAAATCATATGTTGTTACGGAGTTCCTCACATAATCATCACTAACAATGGTTCCAATCTTAAAAACAACATGATGAAGGAGTTGCATGAAGAGTTCAAAATTGAACATCACAATACATCGGTGTATCGAACAACGATGAACGGTGCAGTCGAAGCTGCTAACAAGAACATAAAGAAGATTGGAATGAAATGTTGCTTTTTTATTTGCATGGCTACAGAACGTCTGTGCGTACTTCAACAGGGACATCTACATTTTCTCTTATCTATGGTACGGATGCAGTGCTTCCTGTCAAAGTAGAGATTCCTTCGTTGAGGGTTATGATGGAATCCAAGCTTGATGAGGTGGAGTGGGTTCAGACAAGATTCGACCAACTCAATCTGATTGACGAAAAGTGTATGGCAGCCATCTATCATGGCCAATTGTACCAACAGAGGATGAAAAAAGAATTCGACAAAAAGATCCATCCATGGAAGTTTTATCCTGGTGATTTGGTCCTGAGAAAGGTTATCATGCAAAGTCATTCTGATCCAAGGGGAAAATGGAATCCCAATTACGAGGGACCATATATCATGAAGAGAGCCTTCTCAGGAGGTGCTCTAATCCTGACAGGCATGGATGGGTAAGACGTTCTACTCCCAGTCAATTCAGACTCAGTCAAAAAATACTACGCATAAAAAGACCTGCTAAGTCGAAAACCCGAAAGGGAGACTTATACAAAAATAGGCATCCCGGTGGACATAAAAGTCCAGGAAAAAATTATGGATTAAATTTTAAAAAAATAATAACTTGCTAAGTTGAAAACTCGAAAGGGCGACTTAGGAAAAAATGGGTATCCCATTAGATCGAAAACCCGAAAGGGCGGTCCAAGCAAAAGTTAAGGATCTTAAGCAAGAGGTTGTAGCCTGAATTCTCTTCACGAATGATGCATGCACATCTATAGCACCTTAGCAGTGAATTGATTGGTTCAACTGCTACTCTTCATAGGAAAGGCATTGAGACTATAGAGGATATGGGAACTATAGCAATACCAGTTTTAATGGAAATTCGAGCATCTCTCATTGCCATTTATACCTATTGTATTTTTTGGTTCTTTTTCACAACTACCTCATATAGGAGTTGCATCCTTGTACAAATGCTTATTCATGGGCCAATCAATAAAGTTTTCTTTCATCAAGAAGTTGTCTTTTATTATCATAAAAATGTTTTTCGTATGCAGGATGTGTTTTATTCATTATTAAACACTGCATTAGAAACACAGGGGGTAAAATTCCCAAGCTAAGATAAAACTTGACTTTACATTGATGAATAACCATGAGGGAGTGTCGTATTCATTCCAAGTGTCATTTTTCTCTACAGGTAGCAATTTATAATGGTCGAGCCAATGCAGGAAGCTGCCTTCATCTATTGTAGAAAACTTCAAACCTGATTCCCCAAGGGAATTCAGAAAGTTCGAAGTCGCCGTTTAACTTGGCACGCGAAAGTACACTCCCAGTGGAATTAATTAAGTGCCTCCCTAATAGAGTAAACTGGGGCATTCGTAGAGTTAAACTGGGGCATTCATAGGCGTCCATGCCCATCTTTTATCCCCAAGTGATTCAAGAGGTAATTCCCCAGTGTGGCGTAAACTTAGGACACGTATCCGAAGTGATCTGCATGGTGTTCAATACCCATTCTTCAGCATATTCAGTTCTACCATCCTCTCAGTGGTTCAGGATGTATGGAAGTCTGGCCAAAGTATCTCTTCCCCAAAAATACAATTCAGAATTCAGTGGCTTACCTGTAAGCGCGCTTCGTCTGCAATTCAATCTTCAGTAGAATCATCGATAATCTTCAGTATCATAAGCTCCCTAGTGCAAATCTTTATCAGTATCCCAAGTAATCCTTGGTACTACAGGTTTCCAGCGCTGATTTGTATTGGCATCCCCGGTGATGAGAAAAAGTTTCCAACGAGCCTTCGCTTATCCCCACAAATTCTATTTCTTTGCATTTGCATATAGTTATCAATGCATAACATTTCATCCTCAAAAGCACGTAGCCAATCCATCAGAATGGATCTTTGTGTCAAAAGAAATTCGAACATGCATACGAAGTATAAGCCAGATCAGGTACCTTATACGAAAGACCTGAATCATTCAAGGACAACAATACATCCCTACAAGAGGATATCATTCCCAAATCCCCAGTTGGTGACCTTCACCTCCATCTATTCCCAATAAAATCAATACATTTTGTCATTCTAAACCCAGTTTTCGTCTGGTAACCAGTCCCCATCTGACAAATAATTCAGTCTTCCAACATTCGTCTGTGTGGGCTTCCTAAACACTCGTCTGTGTCAACTCATAAACACTCATCTGTGTCAGTCCCCCAAACACTCGTCTGTGTTTAAAACTTTCTGGATACTCGTCCGTATCGATTCAAACACTCGTTCATGTTTAACCTTTCTTGATACTCATCTGTATCTTCTTTCGATACTCATTCGTATTGATTCAAACACTCGTCCGTGTTTAACCTTTCTTGATACTCGTCCGTATCGATTCAAACACTCGTCTGTGCTATAATTTCCTTGTATTGGCATCACACTATGTTACAATTCAGATCCCTTCCTTGTATTGGCATCATGCTACATTACAAGTACGATCTCTTCCTTGTATTGGCATCACGCTACGTTACAAGTTTGATCTCTTCCTTGTATTGGCATCACGCTATGTTACAAGTTTGATCTCTTCCTTGTATTGGCATCATGCTATGTTACAAGTTCGATCTCTTCCTTGTATTGGCATCATGGTACATTACAAGTCCAATCTTTTCCTTGTATTGGAATCACGCTACGTTACAAGTCCAATCTCTTTCCTTGTATTGGCATCACGCTACCTTACAAGTCTGATCTCTTCCTTGTATTGGCATCATGCTATGTTACAAGTCCGATCTCTTTCCTTGTATTGGCATCATGCTATGTTACAAGTCTGATCTCTTCCTTGTATTATCATCATGCTACGTTATAAGTCCGATCTCTTTCCTTGTATTGGCATCACGCTATGTTACAAGCCCGATCTTTTCCTTGTATTGGCATCACACTACATTACAAGTCCGATCTCTTTTCTTGTATTGGCATCACGCTATGTTACAAGTCCGATCTCTTTCCTTATATTGGCATCATGCTACATTATAAGTCTGATCTCTTCCTTATATTGGCACCACGCTATGTTACAAGTCAGATCTCTTTCCTTGTATTGGCATCACGCTACCTTACAAGTCTGATCTCTTCTTTGTATTGGCATCGCTCTACGTTACAAGTCTGATATCTTCCTTGTATTGGCATCATGCTATGTTACAAGTATGATTTCTTCCTTGTATTGGAATCATGCTACGCTACAAGTCCGATCTCTTTCCTTGTATTGGCATCATGTTATGTTACAAGTCTGATCTCTTCCTTGTATTGGCATTATGCTACATTACAAGTCTGATCTCTTCCTTGTATTGGCATCACGCTATGTTACAAGTCTGATCTCTTCCTTGTATTGGTATCAAGCTACGTTACAATTCCGGTCTCTTCCTTGTATTGGCATCACGCTACGTTACAATTCTAATCTCTTCCTTATATTAGTATTGCGCTACGTTATAAGTCTGATATCTTCCTTGTCTTGGCTCACGCTATGTTACAAGTCTGATCTCTTCCTTGTATTGGCATCATGCTACGTTACAAGTCCAATCTCTTCCTTGTATTGGTATCATGCCATGTTATAATTCAATTTGTCCTTGTGTTTACATCATGCTACCTTCCAACACTCATCGTGTCAGCTTCTAAACATTCGTCGTGTCAACTTCTAAGCATTCATCGTGTCAATTTATAAACACCCATTGTGTCCTGATCGACTTCTTTCTTTGGTCATTGTGTCCTGATCGATGTACTCTGATGTCGCTGTGTCCTGATCGACGTATACCTCCTATTTAGTCCCAATTTTTTTAATTCCCCAGTGGATGTTGCAAAAATAAATAAACACTTACACTTCCTTTCAGAACAAATTTTTGGCATTGGTATTTAATCATCTTCAACCTTGAACTTCGGAAAGGCACGCACCAATCATACTTTCAGTTCTAAGACGATTAAATATGGGCAGCTGTAATACCCCAAATTTGTCCTACCCTTTAATATGGAACGTCTGGCTTATGCATCATCATATACATAACCTCCATCAGGTCACTAACATTGCATACATTTCATTTAATACAGCGCTTGAGGTTCAATGTTCGGTGGTTGTGCGATATTAGGGTTTCATCGTGTTTTGAGGTATATATTCAATATAAGTTTGATTCTTTTTGTCCCTCTTTAAGCAGCGGAATATGGATTTGTAGTTCAGGATTTGTGGATTTCTTTCCTCATCAAATATTCATCTAGAGCAAAGTGCATTAGAGTTTTTACTTATGGTACTTAGTGTCTCATCAAGGTTGCAATTGAGGTTGTTTTGAACCAGTATTTTTGCTTAAGCTATCTTCCTCCTCATTGAGTATCCAAAGCCAGAGAATTAGGTTTTATATATACTCATGCTTGGGTTTTGTTTAGTTGAGGACCATTAGATATCCATGAATTATTCTATGCTTCAAACCTTATCGTTTGTTCTTAAGGATTCAAAGCACTAAAATTTTATTGATCATCAAGTAAGGACGTGATACAAGGATGATGTTATGAATTCACTGAGATTAAGGCATTATTGGTCCTCTCATTTCTTGTTATACAAGTTTGATGGATATTGAGTGAATTGAATTAGTGTGGATTCATTATGGTGAAAGTATTCGTTCAAGTGATTATTTAGGGTCAAGAGTTCAAGTGGTTCGAATTTGTTAAATTGGACCAATATTTTAAGAGGCAAACATATTAAGTTTGGAAAGTCCATCCATGTGGATTCCTTGGAATTCAATTCACTTTAAAGAAGAAAGCACATCATGGTCATTCATGAGAAAGATTTTGAATTTCAAATGAAAGTATTTCTTTAGTTATCTTTGAGTTTATCTCGTGAATTATCCACAAAAAGGGTTTGGTATCATGTGTTTCATTCAAGTTGCAAATGAAGAGAAGCATTGGGAGCTCTTAGTGCTATTTGAAGAAGGCTTGGTTTCAGATGGAGATTAAAGATTTGGAATTGCCAAATTAGTATTGCATTTGAGGCATACAAGGTTATTCAAAGTTTTAATTTCATCCTAAGACTAATTCTCAAGTTGCAAGGCATAATTCAAGAAAGCAAGGTTCAAATCCAAATTCCAAATATTCAAGATCAAGTTCTACTCAAGTTCTAATTTCTTTACGTAAAAACCGTTCAACGTTGTCTTTACATCCAAAATCCGGCATTTTAAAGAAACATTACAAAAATTACAAATTTCTATTGCATCCTAAGAAAAATTAATGCCTTGTTTCATCTCATTCCAAACCAGTCCAAAAGCTAGTTCAAAGTCCATTCAGTAATAGTTTTCAGCGTATACAAAACTTGGTCCATTTGATTGCCAAGAGTACACACCAATCCTTGCTTCAATCTAAACCATTCTTGCGCACTTCCTTCAGCCCTTCTCACACAAGAAACCGTGAGATAGCCTCCTTGTAGCCCTGCTGTAACAAGTCCCTACGAAAATTCCCAAAACCAGTTCATAAGTAAAACCAGAAATCTAGTCAACATTCACACGGCCCTGCATCACAGACAACAACATAAAAATCGTTCATACACATGCATCCCTGCAATTTACAATTGAAGCTACAACATGTTAGTTCGATACCAAAACCCGTTTCCAAGATAAAATTGTAACCAATACAAACTACCCTAACAAACTAAAAGAAATTAATAGCCCTGACAGGAACTTCTAACTGTAACCGAGTCATGACAGAAAAAACAGAAGACATAAATAAACTAACAGCTCCAACTAACAGAATTTCCTAACTGCTTCTAACCATTTTCCTAACTGCTCCAACTCTCAAAATAGAATTGCTAACTTCCTCTCCAAACGGTCCAACAAACTCCAACTAACCATTAACATTTTTCTAATTAACTATAACCAATGCTAACAACTTTTTATAACTCCCTAACTTCTAATAGAACTCTAACCGAACTTCCAATGCCAGCTGCCCCTAACTGTTTCTAACAGACTATTAACAACAACTAACCTCTAAAAAATTCTAACCAATTTCTAACTGTCAAAACAAACTCTAACAAACTTCTCAAAATAAAATAGAAATAGTCTAATAGAAACTCCTCTAACTGACACCCAACTATCCTAACAAATTCCGAAACTAACCTCCCCTTTAACCGATTTTCCAGTTCACCTCTTAACTACCGTAACCGAATTTCCTCTAAACTGGCTAACCAACTCCATAACTGTCCATAACAGAACTTCTTCTAACAAAAATGCCACAATTGTCTAGCTAATCTCCTCTCCAACAGAAATAGCTCTCTAACATCCTAACTCCTCTAAACTTCAAACAGCATTGCTAACAAAAAAAACCAGAAACAGAACCTTCACTAGTCCAATTAATTTCCTAACTATTTTTCTAACCTATAACCAACTTCCCTAACCAACCAATTGTCAAGTAACTCATCCTAACCGATTTCAATAACTCCCTAACTTCTCTAACTGTAAAAAAAAAAAACTGAACTAACTCCTAACAGTCCAACTCACTCCTAACTATAAAAAAAAACTCTAACAAAAAATTATGGGGAGAGGAAGAGATAACAGAAGCATATAAGAGAGAAGAAGAGAAAAAAAATTCACGATTCATAAACAAGAAAAGTCACAGAAAAATCACCTTTATCTTTTTTTCGATTGGCGGCATCTTCTTTGATCTTCATCTATCATTCTTCAATTCTGCAGAAAAAATTACATCTCCAATCTATGCACTCTCTCTACAGCGACCATCGCTAACATTCTCTTTTTGCTCTCTTCTTCATCTATCAATTCTCTCTCTAGACCTTCTTCTTCAACCTCGCCTTGAATTTCATCTTTGCCAATCTACAACCTTAATTAGAAGGATCTTCATCAACTCGTTTCATATTCATCCTGTAACAGCCATCACTAATTCTCATGCTCTGATAGCCTTCGCATAATATGGAATTCAAGAACCTCCATCAGCGCGACAAAAGAAAATCCTCCAATCTTCATCACAACTACAACTGGATTTTCAATATTCACTGCAGATTCTTCACCATCGTCTCTCCAAAAGGCTCTAAGAATCTGCAACAAACTCCTCGTTCTCAGTCTGAAATCGTGAATCACAACAGTAACAAAACGTCAGTAACTGTAGCACATTCGCGGTTCAAACAGAAGCAAGATCAGAATGCGAAATTGAAGAGAAGAAAATGATAGAAGAAGAAGAACGAACATAAAAAATCTGATTATTACCTCATCTCTGGTTCTCTAAATATCTTTTCTTCAAATCCAGGTTCGATATCTTTCCGTTTATGCATACTTCATAATTGTGTGAGTGTAGCGTTTTTGCCTTCGGGTATTCGTACTTGTAGATCCGACAATATAAGCATTGAAATCAGAGATAAGCACAATGGAAAATCGGATCGTGAAGGTTGATTCGTAGATGGGATTGGAGCTTGTGCAATGGGTGGTACGGATTAGAGCTTGAGCGAATGAGAGTCTGTGAGAGTTGGAAGCGATGAAAGGGAAGACTGAGGCAGAGAAACGGTGGAAGGAGAAAGTTTTGTGGTGGTGTTTAGGAGAGAGAGAGAGAGAGAGAGGGATAACCCTTTGGCAGTGGACATGGAAGGTCACAAGTATATGAACCATATCCCTTCCAAATGGCGTCGTTCATACTTCCCTTTCCTGATTATTGTTATTGCTTAAAAATTCTTTGATTATTTTTTATTATTTAGAAATTCTTTTGCAAAACAAACCAAATGCTGAATATCCATTGGGCCTCTGCGCCTCTTAACACCCCCTGAAGCCCAATACCACATTTTTTGGAGATTAAAAGCACAACAAAAAAGGGATTGTACTGGACCTTAGTAGTTTGGGCCCTGTACCTGAATTGCTTACTACAATGCACCATCAGATTCCAATCAGCACCCTCCTGAATTCACTAATTCTTTGTTAAATTTAGCATTTTTTGTGTTAATTTTTATCAACATAATACATGATAAAAATAATATAAAAGACCATGAAAATAGTATATTTTAATACAAATTTTAGGAATTAATTCTCTAGTTTTTTTTTTGAATTTTCCTTACATAAAAACTAATAAAAAATACTTTTTCTCTTTTAGTTTTTTATCCGCATTTTCATGCCACTTTTCCATGTTATATTTTGATGCGTTTGATCATTGTGCAAGGTACATTTTTGTGCTTTCGATCATGTAAAATAACAGGTAGTTATGTGATCGAAGCATATGGCTTATGCTCGCTTCTGATGTAACACGCCTTATTTCTCATCATCCTGAGAAATTCATATCATATTATATGTTGTCCTTATACATGCAATACTTTATGATATCTTGTGCAGGAACTTCTGATTACGCGTTGCATTCGCAACACATGTTTGCTTTTATCTTAAAACCCTTTTAAGGTAAGGACATGATTAGTTTACTTCTGTGCCAACACATAAGTCTCCAAAGGTCGAGCTGTGGCAGAAGGCGGGATTAACGTCATCCATAAAAAACACAAAAAAAAATGTGAGTCGAACTACGGTAGCTCTGATTCCTCAAAAGGATACGTAAGCATTGGGGTAGGGCCCAAGTGAGTATAATTTTATTTTCCCTACATTCTTTCCCCCTTTCTTTTGTTTGTATTCTTTCTCAATAGTAAATAGTAAGCATAGATTAAACACACCCATAAGATAGACAACAAGAGTGGATACCGTAGAGTACTACAGGAGTATGGGGTGCTAATACCTTCGCCTCGCGTAATAGACTCCCTTACCCGATCTCTCGGTCGCAAGACCGTGACTTCTCCCTTCTCAGGTTTTATCGATGTTTACCTTTCCCTTCATGTGGGATAAAATACGTTCGATGGCGACTTCATTGTTTGATGATTTTAAGATGGTTGTTTCAATGGGGATCCAGCCCTAGTCATCAGTATGATTAAGGGAGAATGGGATACGAAGCACTCGAATCTCATTCCCTATCGGGAATATGTGTTGACCTTAATCCCATACTTCAAGGAAATCACTTTTGAGCATATCCCACGATAATAGAATTAGCTGGAAGATGCATTAGCTACCATGTCATCTATGTTCAAAGTCAGATGGGATAATGAAGCACCTCGAATCACTATTGAGAGATTAGACAAATCTGTATATTGCTACAAAGTTAATACCGATGGAGTAGAGGAAAATCCTTGTCACCATGAAGTGAAAAGATACCTCGAGGCTCAAGAGTACCCTGAGGGAGCATCTATCAATGAAAATAAATTTATGCGAAGGTTCTCTGCTAAGTTTTTCCTGAACAATTAAATTTTGTACAAACGCAACCATGATTCGACTCTGCTTCGTGGTATGGACAAGAAGGAAGTTGAGAACATTATGGAAGATATGCATGAAGGTATCTTTGGTACTCACTCCAGTGGACATACGATGGTTAATAAGATTCTAAGAGCAGTTTATTATTGGTCGACCATGGAAACAGATTGCCATCATCATTAAAGAACTTGTCACAAATGCCAGATCTATGCTAACAAAGTACATGTGCCACTGGTTCCTGTGAATGTCTTGACTGCTCCTTGGCCATTTGCAATGTGGGACATTGATATGATTGGAGAGATTAATCCTACAACTTCTAACAAACATTGTTTCATCCTCTTCGCCATTGATTACTTCACGAAGTGGGTTGGAGCAACTTCGTTTTCCTCGGTTACTAAGAATGTTATGGCCCTGTTCATTAGGCATAACCTTATTTTTCAGTATGACATCTCCGAAAGGATTATTACAGACAATATTACTAATATTAACAATACTATGATCACGGAACTCTGTACGCAGTTCAAAATTATGCACCACAGTTCTTCTCTGTATCGACCGAAGATGAATGGCACAATGGAAGCCGCCAATAAGAACATCAAGAATATTATAAAGAAGATGACAGAGACGTATAAAAACTAGCATGAGATGTTACCATTTTCTCTTCATGGCTATCGCACTTCAGTATGTACATCAACTGGGGCAACTCCATTCTCTCTAGTCTGCGGTATGGAAGTTGTCCTGCCTGTCGAAATCCAGATTCCTTATCTATGAATTATGAAAGGTGCAGATTTAGACGAAGACAAGTGATTTGGACTAGGTTTAACTAGTTAAACTTGATCAACAAGAAGAGGCTTGCTGCTGTCTGTCATGGTCAAATGTATCAGAAGTGTATGATCAAAGCTTTCAACAAGAAGGTTAAGCATTAGGTATATCATGTTGGTGACTTGGTAATAAAGAGAATCATCTTACCATAAGGTGATCCCAGGGGAAAATAGACTCCCACCTATGAAGGACCATTTGTAGTCAAGAAGATATTTTCTGACGGCGCTATGATACTCATCACCATGGATGGTGAAGACATTTCGCACCCTGTAAACTCGGACATAGTCAAAAAATATTACGCATGAAAATGACCCGCTAGGTTGACCGGCCTAGCCAAAAAAAGGGCATCCCAGCGAACCAAAAAGGTTTGGGAAAAAATTAGGGATATACATATAAAGATTGTACACCCTGCAAGTCGAAAGCCTGAGTAGGCAGCTTGGGCAAAAAAAGGGTATCCCGGTGGACTGAAAACCCGAAAGGGTGGTCCAGGCAAAAGTTAGGGATTAAAGCGTACGACTATGTCCCGTTGAATCATTTACTTACAACAAGCTTTATTGCCAATGTCAAGTTAAAATGGTACATATCAATTCAGTCAACTTCTTCCGAAAACGAGAGATGAGATGCTTGAAGACATAAAGGGAATAGCAAAGTTGAAAATCAATGAGTTCGTTTCCACTTAGCTGTTTCTCTTTGTTTTAATTTGTACTCTCTTCATTTCACGTAGATTTCCTCTCACTATGATTTTTGTCTCTGTGTACAAAAACCGCCTCTTTATAGGTAAATCATTAATGCAAATACAATTTTCATCATTCAAATTTAGTTTTACTTTCTCTGTTTTGTTTGCAAAAACGTCCAATGACTAAATTGAATGAAAATATGCATATGAATATGATTACTGTTAAAAAATATATGCATAACAACAGGAATAAACATTTATTAAAAACTCTAGTAATTGAGATAATGTTCAAGTCATCCACAAATCCCCATAGAGCAACCTCCATGGGATTTTTCCCACATGGTTACCCCCACAATCTTATCCCCGACAGAGATACACCCCCCGCAAGTCTAATATGCCTTCAAGACAGAAATTGAGGCATCCTCTAGCTATTAACATGATCATACTCCCCAGCAGATCCCCCTAGCGGATAAAGGAGTTTGATCATTTCCCCAACATACGGCAGAAACTTCCTCAGCATAGTTTACAGGAATCTAATTCCCCTACTGAGTTTACTTCTCCAACACCATACAATCCCCTACAAGAATTCTCTTCTCCAGTAGGGCTCATTCCCTCGAAAGAGTATATTTCTCCAATAGAGTCTATTTCCCAACAGGGTTTATTTCCCCAACAAAATCTAATTTCCCAAGTATAGTGCATTCCTCCGATCACGAAAAATCCCCGACAAATTTTTTTCTCCAGCAAAATGTAGTCAAGGCTACTATCCCCAAAGAGTCATTACGGAATCTGAAACCGGGATATATATCAATTTTTTTCCTCCCCAGAAGAGTGACGTCCATATTTAAAACTCAGTCTTACATCACCTCTGAAGGTTATTCATCTCTTTTATCCCTAGTCAGTGTATGTAAGAACTAAAATACCCAGTAGATCGATGAACGACTGAGGTTCCAGAACTCTTCTATCCCTAAACAGAAGGCAAACATTCCCAGAGGAGTATCCTCAGACAGAAAGTAGGAATCCCCAGCGGAGAACATTCTGAACAAGATTGAGATTCATATTTTTCATCCCCAGCGATAGTCAGGGATTTATTTTTCCCAACAAAGATATTATACAAAGCTACCGATATACTTCAACGACATCTCGCATCCATAACATTTACAAGTATCATAGCATACACATACGAAACATATACAACACACTCTCATTTACTTTGAGAGCATCATTACGCAATGCATTACATACATCATGACATTGCATAAAGACTAACTTTGTCTTTTCAAGTAAAAATCTATAAACATATGAACATCATAAACAATTTTCAAACAGGTTAGATATTAATTCCCGAAATAAGACAGTGCAACTATCTATATGACCGGGTCCAAGATTAATTATCGAAACAAGAAGGGGAAATTATTTGTACGACCAGGCGGTATGAATTCCTGAAACAAGACGGATTCACCAACAGAAAGCAGGTCCTAGATTAACTCCTAAAACAGGAAGGGGAAACTACCTATATGACCGTGCAAAGATTAACTCCTGAAATAGGATGGGGAAACTAATGACATGACTAGCTGGTATGAATTCCCAAAACAGGACAGGTTTACCAACATAAATAGATTGTAGATCAATTCCCAAAACAGGACGGGGCAACTATCTACATGACGAGCATTTACTTCAGAGACTAAATCTGGAGAACACTCCTCTAAGAAACCGAATTATGACAATCATTTCCCTTAGAATAAATTTGACAAGCAGCTACTTAAGCACCTTCCCTAGAGGTTCATTCTGGAAAGAATTCTTCAGATACATTTGAAGCATAAACTCTTCTGATACTTATATCAACAGTTACCTTGGATAACGTCTATAATCCCATCTCCGACGATGTTCCGTCATCTTTCCAAATGGCATATTTAATCCCATTCAAGAAATATCATCAACCAACAACATTACCTCTTGCACAGGCAAGTGCAAATTTCTGGGCACTTAAGTGTTCAATCCTCTTCTACCTCCAGATCACGAATGGCAGACATACCAATCTAACTCTTCAGGTTTAAGAAGATTGAACAGGGAAAACTGTTGTACCCTAAAATTTTCCCTCTCATTTTTACTCAAGACATTCTCCTAGGGTCCTCAAATGCTTAAGGTTGATTAATAATTGATCAGACAAATTCTCCTCCTAAGCAATTAACCTACAACTAGGGTTTTGTGTTTCTCAAATAAGATTGGGTTTTTAAGGTCTCAAGTGGATTTCATGGTCTCTTATATGTCTCTAATAATTCTCATACCAAGTTTCATGCCTTGCATCACAAGTTTTCTCAGTCAATGGCTCAGATGACTTAAAATTAACTATATTGAACAAAAAGTCAGTTATGGTTAACATATAGTCAAACCTCAAGATTTTTGGTCAACATCAAGATTTTGAGGTCATATTCATCATTTGATCAAGGGTTTATCATGATTCATCAAGGAAAACTCTCGAATCATTAAAAGTCAAAAGTTACCAAATTAGGGTTTTCCTAAGAAGTCAACTAAACTTTGACCATGCATAACTTTCACATGCTTCATCATATTTTCCTCAACCAAAGCTCTTTTGAAGGAAATTAAATCATCTACAACCTTTTCTCTCTAAGCTCAAGTCTAAAAAATGCTTCATTTGAGAGATATGGGCCAATACATTATAGGTCATTTCAAAAGTTAACAAAAAGACACTTTTTGCCAAGGCAACTTACATCAATATAAATTCTTCAAATGCAAAAATGGTCAACATAGAAATTGTAGAGGATATCTTGACTTTTCCAAAACTTCCAAGATCACCTTCAAATGATAAAAAATGAGAGATTTATGACTAATGCAAGTTGGGAAATTTTGAGCAAATGCATGAAGTTCAAATTGAGCAAACTTGAATTTTTGGGCTAGTGGCCTACTGTTTCAAAGTCCAGACGTGCTTTGCAACTTATAGTGAACCTTAAGACTTATTCATACACCTCCCTTTAATTTATTTTATTTTATTTTTGATTTTATTAATTTAAAGGTCAAAATAAAATAAAATAAGATAAGGCTTCTTACACAAGTCCAAGCCCATCATATTTTGACCTAATTCAACATATGTATTCACTTCAATTCAGACATGAAGGACCACAAAAACCTTGTGCTAAAAACCACTTCCAAAAAATCACAAAATTATCAAAATAAGGTAACCTTAAAACCCTAGCTTGCAGTCATCTTCCAAGCATTCTTACATTCCCAATCGATTCCTAAAGAGGTACAGAGTAAGAATGGATCCAACGTAGTGATCCAAACGGCCAGAAACACACAAGCATGTATCATTATTTCATCATTGCATGATTTCTACATTTTTTATTTTCGTTATGTTTTAAGATAAACTAACCATGCTAATATGTTCATGAGGTCTCCATATGTAGGAAAAGTTAATCACGTGACCTTCATGCTATTAGAATCACAATTTTCCATATTTGCACCGATTCGGGTTGTTTTGATCATACCTCACAAACCATTGCGTTTCAGTCAAAAATAATGACTCCATTGAATCTTCAAGCCTTGATTTAGGGGAATAAGGTACTCTTGGATCCCTAATGCTTCTTTTTTTACAGGTTTGAAGAAAAGAAGCTACCATAGAAGACGACCGGAGCTAGGGCTCTGGCGCCTCTCTAGTATATGCAATGATTTGGTATTATATACACTTTGTTTTATTTATATCAATGGATGTACAACCACCCTAGTGGAAAGCGAGCGCGCGTTAAGGCATACCTATACCATGGTGTGGGTTTGGTCCTAGCGCTTCACAATACTTTTTCATGTTTTCTCTCTTTTACAGATCCAGTGCAGCGCATCCTCATGCATCCACCATACACTCTGTCACGCCTCATCCTCAGATATGTATAGATCTGATCCAACGATCCCAGATCCACAAGCGCATGATGCACCCCCTCTGGCTGCATGTACTGGATTTCTTGGGCCTCTCCTCTTTGGGCCTAGCGGATTTTGTTTCAGCACCCCCCCCCCCTTAACTGCTTCAAAACAGGCCCAATTCTCTTTCTCTTTTATATTTTTCGATCTTTCAATTATTTGTTTAATTATTTAATTAAAACACCAAAAACATTAATTTAGGTTAATTAGTTAGGTTAGTTTAATCACCTTTTTTATAATAATTAAATTAATTAATTTTCTTAATTAAAATTAAATATATTTTTAGGTTTTTTTAATTTAATTAATTGAATTTTTTCACTAAATTAATTAGTTTCTTAGGTTTGTTTTTTATAAATTCGTCACAAACCTTTTTCTCATAAAAATACCAAAGAAATCTTTCCTTTTTCTATTTATTCATATTTTCAGATCACTCGTAATTTCGCGAATATAGTTCATTATTCTAGCATTTTTTATTATTGTAACTGTTTCCCAGTTGGTAATAGTAATTAGGGTTTACTTTCCACATTTCTATCATGCAATTCTCCCAAAGCGTTGTAATAGTCTAAGGCTTTATTTTCCGTATTTATTTTCCATACTTTACTACTTTTCATTACTATTATGTTTACTGCTTAGTAATTAGGCTTGTATGGAAAGATTAAAAGCAAACGATAGCTAACCCTAATTGCAAGATTAAAATAACTGAATCACAAATCACTTGCACACTCACACCTCTAGGGTGACCTCCCTTGTTGCCTCGAGAAAAAACTCATGTCCCTCGAAAGTGGGGACACTTTAGCACAGTCCCTCGAAAACAAAGATCGTAGTCCCTCGATGACCCTTTCGATGTTGCCTTCGGTAAATGATATAGTCCATTAACGATAACTCCTAAAGCGTCCCTACCAGTTGCCTTCAATGACTATACGACAACCCACGCCTGTCCCTTCACATCCAACGATAGGGCTTATTAATAACTAATGGTAGGATAAAATTATCTAAAGGAGGAGGAAATGTACAATAAAGAACTTGAGTAGGTAGACCGCTTGTAATCGCTTGCTCACAAACATTTCAAAACAAAAATATCTATCACAAACATTCTTCAAAAATATTTTCAAACAAAAAAAATACTTTGTACGCATTCTCGAGAACAAAAACGAGAATCATTACAAAGTATTTCCTTACAATTGGCATTTTCAAAATATTTTTCAAACACATATTCACAAAGTAATTTTCAAAACAAAGTGAGCTAGCAATTAAGAGCCCGTAGATAACTACTGATGAAAAGGGTGCTAACACTTTCCCTTTTCATAACCTACCCACCAAACTAAAAAATATCAAAGGTCTTTCCTGTTTTTTTCACCCTTTCCTTATCATATAAAAGAAAAGTCGGTGGCGACTCTTGCTATCTGCAACATTTGCAATAAAAGACAAAAACAAGTCAGTTCTTCCACTGTATTACATATAGTACTTGAAAATTCTATGGGTTGCATACTCGACCAACATGATGAGACTGGAAAGAAATAACATGCCATTTATTACTTGAGCAAGAAGTTTACAGAATGCGAGTCAAGACACTCTTTTCTTGAGAAGACGTGTTGTGCACTTGCATGGGCTATCAAGCGTCTGAGACAATATATATTGACATATACCACTTACTTGATATCCAAAATGGATCCAATCAAGTATATCTTTGAGAATATAGCTCTCATAGGTAGGGTAGCCCATTGGCATATGATTTTGACTGAATACGACATCCAATAAACTATTCAGAAAGCCATCAAAGGTAGTGTATTGGAAGACTATCTTGCACACCAACCTCTGGATGACTATAAACCAATGAAATTTGAATTTGCAGATGAAGACATCATGTACATCAGGGATTGTAACATTCCTGGACCAGAAGAGGGACCCGAAGCAGGATCGTGATGGATGATGGTGTTTGATGGTGCCTCAAATGCTCTAGGCAATGGTGTTGGAGCTGTTATTACTTCCCTGACAGGTTTTCATATTCGCTTTAATTCCCGAACTTGTTTTGATTGCACCAATAATATGGAAGAATGTGAAGCTTGTATCTACGAAATTGAAGCTGTAATTGATTTGCCAATCAAGTTTTTGAAAGTTTATGGAGATTCAGCTCTCGTAATAAGCCAAATTAACGAAGATTGGGAGACTCGTTACCCAAATCTGATTCCTTATAGAGAACATGTTATGAAGTTGATTCTATACTTCGAAGAGATTACATTTGAGTACATCTTAAGGGAAGAGAATAATCTTGCATATGCTTTGGCTACTCTCTCATACATGTTTAAATTAAAGTGGGCTAATGAAGCGCCTTCGATCACTATCATGAGGTTGGATGAGCCATCATTTTTCTATGAAGTTGATATGGAATTGGATGGTAATCCATGGCTTCACGACATCAAGAGGTACCTTGAGACTCAAGAGTATCTTGAAGATGTATCTATTACATATAAGAAGTTTTTGAGGAGGTTTTTAGCCAAGTTTTTTCTCAATAATGGCATATTGTACAAAAGGCATCATGACATTTTATTGCTCAGATGTGTTGACAAGAACGAAGTAACGAATATCAATGAAGAAATGCATGAGGGTTCATTAGGAACTCATTCCAACGGACATACTATGGCTAAAAAGATTTTATGAGCTGGTTATTATTTGTCCACCATGGAAACTGATTGTTACAACCATGCTAGAGTTTGTTACAAATTCAATATCTAAGATGACAAAGAGCATGTGCCTCCCATTTTGTTGAACGTCTTGACCTCTCCATGGCATTTTTGAAATGTGGGCCATTGACATGATTGGTCGTATTGAGCCGATTGCTTCCAACGGTTATTGTTTCATTCGGGTTGCCATTGATTACTTCACCAAGTGGGTCGAAGCCACATCTTATGAAAATGTTACCAAGTAAGTAGTCTCTCGTTTTATCAAGCATAATATAATATGTCGTTATGGGATTCCTGAAAATATCATTACTAATAATGGATCTAATATCAATAACAAGATGATAAAGGAACTCTATGAGACCTACAAGATCAAACATAACAATTCTTCTCCGTATCGTTTGAAGATGAATGACATTGTTGAAGCAGCTAATAAGAATATCAAGAAGATTATGCAAAAGATGGTGGTGACCTATAAAGATTGGCATGAGATGCTGCATTTCTCTTTGCATGGTTATCGTACTTCAGTATGTACTTCGACTAGGGAAACCCCCTTCTCACTTATCTATGGAATGGAAGTAGTCTTGCCTATGGAAGTTGAGATTCCTTCTCTAAGGATTATGAAAGATGATGAGCTTGATGAAGTTTAATGGGTGAAAAATCGGTTGGATCAGATGAACCTCATCGATGAAAAGAGAATAGCAATTGTTTGTCATGGTCGGGTGTACCAAAAGAAGATGAGAAGGGCATTCAATAATAGGGTGCATCCTTAGAGCTATCAAGTTTGTGACCTTGTTCTGAAAATAATTATTTTTCCTCAAGGGGATCCTAGGGGCAAGTGTACTCCTACTTATGAAGGAACATTTGTTGTAAAAAAGGTATTCTCTGGCGGTGGCATGATGCTTACAAATATGGATGGTGAAGACTTCCCACTCCATGTGAATGCAGATGTAGTTAAAAAGTACTTCACATAAGAGACCCATTGATTCGACTGCTCAAGAAAAAAGGGGCATCCTAACGAATCACAAAAAAAATGAATGAAAGGTTCAGGAAACAATTATGGATAAAAAATAAGAAATTAAAATAATTAAAAAATAATAAGTACACCTGCTATGTTGAAAACCCGAAAAGGGCGACTTTGGCAAAAAAGGGTATCTCGGTGGATTGAAAACCCAATAGGGAGATCTAGGAAAAAGTTAGGGATTTAAAGTGAATGATTGCATCTAGCGTCGGATCCTAAATTTCATCTTTTATTACAGTTGGTCACCCCGAAGGGTAGCAATCAGTCCAAGTAATCTTCTTCAGAATGCAAAATGATGAGAGCTTTGAGGTCATAAGAGTTATAACAGAATCAAAACCTGCTGGATATCCATTTTTACATTTCCATTTTTGTAACAATATTTTGTTTTAGCAATTACCTCTTTCTAGGAATTGCTTCCTGATGTAAATGCCTATTTACAGGAAAATTTCAATCAATAAAATATTTCCTTTTCATCCAAAAGCTTGCTTATTATTTTCTTTTACTATTTTGTTTGCAAAAACGTATGATTCCTTTTTTATAAACATTTGCATTTGAAAATTTGGTGGCTTAGCGCAACATGATAAATAAATTACAGATATTACTCTTAAGTAGTTTGTAGCCTGGTTGGTGGACAAAGTCGTCATACTATACCTGGGGCATGGATTTCTCTCATAAGTGTATATGCTTGCTATTTCTCCATACACTTGAGCAACACCATATCGTAGTTTCTTTTGTATAATACTTCACCATTCATAAAGAACTTTGAAGATAGCTTCCACAGAGTTAGTTTGTCAATCACAAAGGTATCTTCTGGATACTCCTGTTTCTCAAGGTACCTTTTGATGTCGTAGAACCAAGGCTTGTTATCTTGTCCTTCTTCAACAGCAACACAATGTGCATGTTCTTCAAAATGTCTGATCGTAATGCATGGTTTGTGGTTTGGCCAAGTTACCTTGAACATGGCTGATAGAGTTTCCAAGGCGTCTTCCATCTGGTTTTCTTCTCGTGGAATATGGTCGAACGTAATCTCGGTAAACTCTACTGCTAGCTTTAAAAAATGATCCCGATATGGAATCAATATAGGATGTTTAGTGTCCCATTCACATTTGACTTGGTATATGACTAACGCTGAGTCTCCAAACACTTCAAGATGTTTGATTCTTAAATTGATAGCAGCTTCTAGACCCAACATACAAGCTTCGTATTCAGTGATATTGTTGGTGCAGTAAAAACATAACCTTGCAGTATAAGGTTGTGAAAATTATTCAGAGAAGTCAAAATTGCCCCAATGACATGCCCCAGTGCATTTGAAGCCCCGTCAAACATAAGTGTCCAACGTGCCCCTGGTTCAGGTCCTTTGTCGGGCCCTGGTATTTCGTAGTCACTATAACCATGACATCTTAGTCCGAAAAGTCTAACTTCATTGGCTGATATTCTAGTAATGGTTGATGAGCGAGATGGTCAGATAGTGCACTACCCTTGATGGCCTTTTGAGTAACGTATTAGATGTCGTACTCTTATAGTAACATCTGCCATCAGGAAATCCTTCCTGTAAGAGCTAGTTTTTCGAACACATGCTTTAAAGGATCCATTCTTTCTATTAACCACGTGGTATGGGTTAACATGTACTACCTTTATCGTTTAGTATCCCAAGCCAATACACAACAAGTCTTCTCGAGAAGTGAGTATCTGGTTTCACAGTCGGTGAATTTCTTACTGAGATAGTAGATTACATGCTCTTTTCTACCTGTTTTGTCTTGTCCTAATACACATCCCATTGACCCTTTGAGCACTATTAGATACATGATAAGGGATCTTCTGGGAACTGGTGGCATCAAGATTGGTGGCTCTTGTAAATATTGCTTTATTGTCTCGAAGGCTGTCTGACAATCATCATTCTACACCATTGTCTGATATTTCCCAAGTAATTTGAATATAGGTTCGCACGTAGGAGTTACGTGCGATATAAACTTTGAAATATAATTTAATCGTCCTAAGAAACCACAAACTTCCTTTTCTGTTCTGGGAGATGGAATTTCTTGTATGGCTTTCACTTTGTCGGAATCTACCTCAATACCATGATGACTTACAATGAAACCCTATAGCTTTCCTGACTTGACACCAAATGTACATTTGTTTGGATTCAACCTCAATTTAAACTTTCATAGGAGCTTGAATAATTTCTGTAAGTGTACGATGTGATCCTCCTCTGTATGCGATTTTGCAATCATATCATTTATGTACACTTTAACTTCTTTGTGAATCATATCATGGAAAAGTGTGATCATAGCTTATTGATAAGTTGCCCCTGCATTCTTTAGACCGAAGGGTATCACCTTGTAACAGAAAGTTCCCCACGGTGTCATGAAAGTAGTTTTGTCCATATCCTCCAGTCCCATTTTGATTTGATTATAGCCTGAGAAACCATCCATGAACGAGATTACTGAAGCTTTAGTTGTATTATCCACCAAAACATCTATGTAAGGTAATTGGAAACCTTCTTTGGGAATTGCTTTGTTTAGATTCTGATAATATACACACATGCGTACTTTTCCGTCCTTCTTGGGCACTAGAACGATGTTAGCTATCCAAGGTGGATAATCTACCACCGCGGAGAACCCTGCATTAAATTGTTTAAGGACTTCTTCTCCAATCTTGCTAGACATGTCCGAACGAGTTCTTCTGAGCTTATGTCTAACTGGAGATAAACCTTCCTTGAGAGGTAGTACATGTACCAAAATATATGTATCCAATGCTGGAATATCTCTGTAAGACCAGGCAAACATATCCACATATTCCTGTAATAGCTTGATCAATCTTTCTTTGACACTTCTCTACAACGTTGCCCCTAGCTTGATCTCTTTTGGATCTTCATCTGTGACAAGGTTAATGGTTTCAATAGATTCTTGGCATGGTTGTATATTGTAACCTTTTTGCTCTATCTCCCCTTCCAATTCTTCAGAGAGTTCAAGATCTTCATCATCTTCCTCTTCTGCTTGGTTGATGGGTGCATCAAAATTATATCGGATAAAAACAGTAACGTTATCGGTGATTTTAGGCATGGATCTGCATATTTATCATGTTTCGGTGCAGTTTTAGTATGTGAATTTGAAAATGTATATGAAGAAAAGTATTGCCATTTTTAAAACATAGGAAATAAATGTAAGAGAAAGACAAGATTCTTAATTGAATAAAAAATATAACTCTCATTAATTCTGAATACTGTCTAAAACAAATTGGGGACCCTTACAAGCTACCCCTATGACTTGAGTTTGACATAGGTTCTTTTTTAAAACAAGAAAAATTACTTTGGAATAGAAAATATTTCTAGAATCTCCATGACTATCCAATTCTTGAGCTCTTCGCCTGGAGTACACTCTCGGATGAAATCAGATGCTCTTCGGGTGTTTCTTCTATTAGATATCGTCGTCACTTGTATGCCATTCTCTGTTCCTTTGTTGGTGAAGGTTTCCCGGATATGAGGAAATTGTGCCTTGCCTTTTAGGGTAGCCTTGAATGATTCATATCCCAAACCAAAACGATTATTTTTCTCAGGTATCTCCACAAGTTTACGCCAACCTTTTGAGGTACCGTCTTCCACATCTGTTTTCAAATCTCTCCATGAAGTCACAATAGGTTTCTTGATCTTCTTCACTAGTAGGGTTACCATTGAGGCAACTTCTAAGACTTGAAGTGGTGTTTCTATACAACCTTCACCAATAATGATATATTTGTAGGACTCTATGTGACTTACAAAGATGTCCTCTTCACCTTCTATTATAACCAATCTCCCTTCAATGAAGAACTTTAATTTTTGGTGTAGAGTTGAAGTGATAGTCCCTACTGTATGGATCCAAGGTCGTCCGAGTAAACATGTATACGATGGTTCTATATCCATTACTTGAAAAGTGATATAAAACATATGTGGGCCTATCTTGACGGGAAGATCCACTTTTCTAAACACTTTACTTTGAGAACTGTCGAAAGCCTTGACTATCGTTGAACATGGCCTTATAACAACAACATGTAATGTTAACTTCATCAAGCTGGATTTTGGTAACACATTAAGGGCGGAACTAGTGTCGGTGAGTACCCTGGACAAGCTTGTAGCACCTATCTAAATAAATATGTGCAACGCCGTATTGTGAGCTCTACCTTACGGAGGCAACTCAATGTCATTAAAACCTAGATATGATCCAGATGTCAGATTCGCCACAACATTGTCAAATTGGTTTACCGTAATCTCTTCTGCAATATGAGCCAAACTTAGAACCTTCATTAGAGAGTCTCGATGTGCTTCTGAGTTGAGGAGAAACGAGAGTATTAAAATCTTGTTCGGGGTTTGGTGTAGTTGATCGACCACCCTATAATCACTTCTCTTGATTATCTTTAAAAATTCTTCCGCCTCTTGGTCAGTAAATTCTTGCTTGGAGGTTCTTTTTCTTGACTCGAATCCAACACAAATTTTCCTTTATCCTTATTCAAAACATCATTCTTATCCTTAACCACATCATCATTCTTATCCTTAACCATATCATCATTCTTCTTTTGTGGTTCGAGACCATAAATTCGACTACTGCGAGTCATGCCCCCTATTCCTGCTATGCTTGTGATTGTCAGTCCTCGACTTGTCGATGGCTCACATTCTCGTTTTATACTATTAACGTATACGAGACTCCTATTCTTTGTTATGGGAAAAATAAAGAGCTTTAGTTTCCAAATAGCATCTCTTAATCCCTTGTACATCACCTTCTTTTTTGTAATTAAGTGACAATTCAGGATAAGGGATCCCTAAACCATTTGCTAAGTCTTTAATGTCAATAGTCTTCCCAATTCCCACATAAGCTTTTCCTTTAGAGAAATTTAAGAGTCTATCAAATTCTTCCAAAGTTGGCGCTAGCTGAAAGTCTTGGAAGGTAAAGCACCTCAATGGAGGGTGGTAGATTTGAATTAAGGCATAAATAACATCCAATTGTACATACACTTTTGTCAATTCAAGGGTATTCCCAAAACAATGGTAGGTTCCTAGTTTTGGCCTACGTGTATTATACCCTCCCCATAAGGTGGTTTCATTAAGGGTATCATGGATAACACTATAGGGAAAGGCTTAAGGGCCTCCCTTAAGTGGAGCCTCTTTGCAGACCAAAACTTTCGTCTCTAGGTCATTAATGGTCTCACCATGAGATTTTGTTTTAAAGGTTATACAAAGAGTCATAGGTTTTATTCCAAAGTCCTAACCCCCGAGAGGATGTCTCTTAAGATGTATTCCTTTTTTAGAATTCCACCGACTCTAGGCAAAGTCGTCACAACAACTCATAGGGATGATGTATCCCCTTGACCAATAGATGAACCTTCTTTCTATGGTTTTTGAAAAATATATTTTTTAACATAAAATCCCATCATCAAATGAATATAATATGATAAAAAAAATCAAAATAGTAAATAAAATCAAATAAATAAATAAATTACCGCAAATACTGAAAACATTAAAAATCCAAACAAAAAACCTAAACCTAAGAGGAAGGCTTCTAAACCCTAGGGTTGAGTCCCCAGTGAAGTCGCCAGTTGTTGTAACCGCTTTTAAAATGAGAGTCGCCACACTTAATTTTTATATTTAGAAAGGGAATATAGAGGATAACCCTAATTTGGTCAGAGATTCTAAGTTGTTTGATTCGTTCTTAGACGAAGGGAAGGTGTTAGGCACCTCTCATCTACCGTGTTCACAAGAATACTAGGGTTTAGAATTGCAATTTTTAGGAAATAGGGTTTTAACTTTTATTTGGGGAACTCACCATGATTTTAGTTGTATGCCTACGTATCCTCTTATGAGGAATTAGAATCTCAATTCATAGTTCGTAGTTGTTTGATTAGTGTTTTTTGTGGATTATAAAAATATCTCGAATTCTCTTTTAACCAAGTCTGGATGTGTGAATAGCGGAATTTGTAGACGAAGTTCGCAGTCAATTAAAGGTATTTCCATAATCCTTTTTGAAAATAAAATTGAGTTTATTAAGTTAGTAAAAAAAGTGGTTAATATTTGATTGGTTAGATGTTTTTTAAAATATATTAATATATAAAAAATCTTTTAATGTATGGCAAAAAAATAATTTTAATGCAATTTTAAAAGTAATTAAAGAATGAGTTAGTAGAAAAAATAAATATTTGAATTTTATAATAATAAATAATTTCATAATTTAAATATATTAAACATAAAACTATAATAATAGTATAAATAATAAAAAATAAAATAATTTTATTAAAAAACGGAGGGGTGTATTTTATTTGGGTTAAGTAAAATGGAGGGTGTAGAAAGTAGGACCCTGAATTCAGAAATTGAATTCATGCCCAAATCATAAATGGGGGGGGGGGGGGTGCTGATCTGTATTACGCAACAAAAATGTGGGTTTGGTTTAGCAAGGGGCCCAAGTTCAGATATGGGAGTGTACACTTAGCATTAGGCTTGGCCCATATGATGTTTGAGGCCTATTATCCCATTTACAGGAAGGTGCAATCCTTTCGGTGTGCAAAACGCTTACGAATCGTTAGATTCAGATCACGTGACAGTGCAAGCGTGAATCCTGAGGATTTGATCAAAAGTAGTGCAATCATGTGGTTGAGACTTAAAGTTGACCAGGGAGAATGCTAAGCAGGATCGTACAGAGGAACAAAGGGATTATATATTCAATTCCAACACATATTTCCCTTTTTTTTTCGCTTTTGTCTCTCTCTCTCTCTCTCTCTCTCTACTCTCTCTCTCTCTCTCGTCTCTCTCTCTCTCTCTCTCTCTCTCTCTCTCTCTCTCTCTCTCTCTCTCTCTCTCTCTCTATCTATCTATCTATCTATCTTTCTCTCTCTCTCTCTCTCTCTCTCTCTCTCTCTCTCTCTCTCTCTCTCTCTCTCTCTCTCTCTCTCTCTCTCTCTCTCTCTCTCTCTCTCTCTCTCTCTCTCTCTCTCTCTCTCTCTCTCTCTCTCTATCTATCTCTATCCCATTCTTTAACTCCACTAGAAATCGCCTTGGTCGTGTCGGCCGCTGCGAATCACCCCAAAGCCACCGTAAAACCCAGGTTCCCGATTGAAGCTCAACCGAAACCATCAAATCCTGACCAAAACCTAAGAACCCCGGGGTTCTTACATGAACCCTAACCCTTATGCCAACCCCGAAACATAAACCCTTAGAACTCTAACCTCCAAGCGAAGAACCCTAACCCTAGATGAAGAATCCAATCCTATATGAAGAACCCTAACCCTTATTTGACCTCATAAATCCAAAATTAAACCCCAATGACACAGTTAAACATCAATTATCATGCAATAAAAACCCTAAAAGCTAAGTGGTTTCAGGCTTACCTCTCCTTGACGTGATTCTTAATTTTTTTATTTTCTGATTCTCCCTTCTAATTTCTTCCTTTCTCGTTTTGCAAGTGAAATGAAGGTGCGGGGACGCTGATAGCTTGAAGGAGACAAAGATCTAACACCACAGATCTAGGGTTTCAGAAATTGAAACCCGTATCTTTCTTCTCCTCCTTCTTCTTTTGTTCCGCTTCACAACCAATTTTCCCTCCCTCTAGGTCTTAGATTATAGGGTTTATATAGTGTAGATTAGATAACAAATTAGGATGTTTTTATTGGATTTCTGTTACAAATTGTTGATTGAAGGTTGATTAGGGAATTTTAGATTTGTAATTGATTTGAATCGTGTAATTTTGTAATGGAAAGAATTTTATATGATTAGATATGATTGGATTATATTTGATTTAGTTGTAATTTTATTCGATTATGTTTTAGGAAGATTTGATTTTAATTGTATTTTGATTTATTTGAGATCTGGATTCATTTCAATTTGTGCGTTTCTCTTCTTTTGAACCTGTATAGTGTCTATTTGTTCTGTTGGATTTGGTATTCGTCAGTTTGTTGAAGGAGAACAGGGCGCCGCTGAGTAACATTAGGGTTTCTAAAATTCCCTAATTGGATTTGGTTGACCTCATTCAACGTGTTTCAAAAAATAATTAATAAAAAAACTATTATAATTAATTAGGTTTATTAAAAATAATAGTAATAGATATAACAATAACAATAATGATTATATAATAAATACTGGTTTAAGATAATTGTAAAAACAATACATGCTCTTAATAAATGGACCAACAATAAAAGCCCACAAAAAATACAAATTGGCCTTCCAGAAACAAAAACTGATATGGGATCATCTGGCAAAAATACACCCATTCTATCGCAAGAAAACAAACATTGGGCCATCGGTATTAGAAATAAAACACCCCCCCCCCCCCTTTGCTTAATCCGAATGGGTCTGGAGACTAGGCCTAAAAACACGCACCCTTCCTCTTATTATTAACATGGGCCTTAGTGAACTATTGGGCCGGCCATTGGCATTCTATTATGCACGCCCCTCTTTGAGATTTAAACCCCACAACGAATTTATCAATAGTAATCTAAATTTTATAAATAAAATGATAAAAAATAATTTAGTTAGAAATCAATAGGGAAAATTTGGGGTATATGACAATAGCATGTCTATACTTACCTCTTCTTATTCATATTACTCTTTCTTTTCCATAAGATACTTGAGGTTTTAACATCTTTGTGTGATGTTTTATCATTTCTTCTCCTATCTTTGCTTGCTTTTCTAAGTAGGTTTTTTATAGGTATCTCATCTAAGTACCTTATATATTGAGTAAGTCTCTACTTCTCATGTATCATGAGTGATTGTCTAATTATCGTCTCTTTCTTCTATCCTACTTTGATGACATGATATCATTGTTGTCATACCCTAAATTTTCTATACCCTTATATTTAGGTTTCTTTCAATTGAATCATATTATATAACTTTTATTCTAATTGAGGAGTAAACATAAAGAGGGTATGTAGATTTAAAGTGGACCATCGATATCTGATGACCCATTAGGTTTTAAATAGAAGTTCATCTCATGGGAGGTGTTTTATTTTAAAAGAAGTATGAGCATATCATTTCATTAAGGCCCATTAAAGTTCTTTTCTTTTAAAGAGACTGTATTAAACAATTCTTTGTTTTTTTGATAAAGCCCAATTATATAAGTAGGCTTATTTCAAGTTTTCTATATTGTTTTAAAAACAATTCATTCTTGTTTGAAATCTAAAAAAAACAATAAAATTATAAGGACCATTTAAGTTTTTTTTTGAAAAAAAAGATGACCTTTTTTGTAATCAATCAGGCCCAATATGGATGCATGTTTAGTCTTGATTTGCTTTGAGTTCTTAGTTGTTTTAAATGTTGTAAACTATAGTTATTACTTTGATTTACTATTAGTATATCATTTGGATTGTTTTGAAAGAAGAAATGACTAAAAGTTAGATCCAATCACCAAGCCCAGTTCGATTAGAAAATCGCTTTGTTGCAAATTAGCAAAAATAGGCCCATTAATTCAAAAGCGGTGGCCCATTCAACTCTTATTTTATTTCGAAAATTACTTTTGTTTTATTATCATAAACGCCACAATTGTTTTCAATCTTACTAATTATGTTACAAATTTAGTATTGGTCTTAGCTTTGATTGTTGTTTGAAAGAAAAAACATTTTTTTGAAGGAAGAAAAAGGGGCCATTAGATAATGCATTTGCTCAGGCCCAATTTTGGTTTTTTATGCCTCAGATAATATAATGTTTAGTCCATATAAATCCAAAAACAATCAAGCCCAAATCCAAAACACATCACAGGCCCATTTAGATACAAATGTTTTGGTTCTGATATAAAATAATTCGCAGGGCCCAAAAGACCAAAAAAACGTTTACTGTTCTGAATAAAATTAAAATAGAAATAAAACTTAATACATAAACAATGTTACCATCATTCCAAAGCTCAATCAATACGAAATCAAACGCAAAAATAGAAACAAATTGAAGGTGTTTACAATTTACAGAAAAAATTCAAAATGTTTCTTAAATCTATTTTAAGCCTAATCAATTTCTGATTAAAATTCAGACAAACTAAATAAATTCCTAATCTGATAAAACCCTAACTGAAACACGATTCAATTTAAAGACAAATTTGTTTGTTTCCTAAAAATATAAAATGCTATAAAACGACCAAAATATTATAGAGAAGAGGAGGAAAAATTACAGGACAGAAAAACAGACGGAGAGAACAAAACAGAAATTGTTGTAAAAGAAAAGAAATTTACAGAATAAAAAAGAAAGGTCTTGAGGCAGGTTCCTTCATCTTGCCGCCGTCTTTAAATCTTCGATCACCATGTTAGCTTAGGGTTTCAATATCTAAAACCCTAGCTATTCACACGCCGCCGTCTTCAAATTCTCAGCCATCCCCACCACTTTCATCGTCGTACCTACGAACAAAGAAACAGAGAAGGAGCGATTAGGAGGGCCAAAATCAGAAAAGGGTTCGAAAGGAATCGCTACGGGTAAGACTTAGCTTTTGCAAGGTTTTTTTTTACACTATTTTTACTCTTTTATTTATGGTGGATTTTAGGATTGAGGATGGCCGCAGCCTCCGGTGAGAGAGGCTTTAGGGTTTTTTTTCGGAAGAGAGTAAGAACAGGGAGGTTAGAGAGTTCAGAGAGAGAGAAACAGAACGCATAGAGAAAAAAGGGTAATAACTTAAATGAAAAAATATTTTGTTAAAAAATGAAAATATAACTCGTTTATTAATCTTGTGCGTGCGGATCTACAACCATTACCGTGTTCCATCAAACATCACCACCTGATTCCCATCAAACTACCCAAAACGTGTGTGTATAGGATCCCTCCATGCGCTCCCTACACATGATCCGAATGGATCAAAGTTGTACTTCCTGGGCCAGGCCGAGTTATTATCCACACACCCTTTTGTCTTGTTCTGCTGTCACATTGAAAAATAACACCCCCAGTCCTATGGGCCAAGTCCAAAATCTAGACTTAGGCCCTACTATTTTACACCTCTCAGATTTGTTGACACGTCCAAAAACGCACCCCCTTGGCCTTTGGACCTGAACTCAATATTTGAATTCTGGCCCATACTATTAGAACCCCACCATTTTACTAACCTAGTATATTTCGCACCCCTACGTTTTCGATTATTTTATTTATTTTATTTATATTATTTATTTTATTTATATTATTTATTTTATTTATTTATTTTATTTTATTTTATTTATTTTATTTATTTTATTTATTTTATTTATTTTATTTATTTTATTTATTGATTTTATATTTCCATATTCCCTCATATTTTCATTATTGATATTTTTTATATTTATATATTTATATGTTTATATATTTATATGTTTATAGTTATAATATTCTATTATTTATTATTATAACATATATTATTTCCCAAACTCATTCAAATATTATTTTATTTATTGCATTAAATTTTATTTTTTATCATGCATTTAAACAAATTATTTTCAATAATTAATATATTAAAAAACATTCAACCAAATATAAATTCAACAAACAACTTTTAAAAAGGATTGCGAATTCATTCAAATCGAATGTGCGTTTAGTCTAACAATCTCTGCTATTCACGACACCTAAACTAAACGTGTAGAAAATGTGAATATCTTTGCAATGCATAAAAAACACAAACCAGTTGCGAGCTATGAAATGGTACTCTGATTCCTCCTAAGAGGATACGTAGGCATACGATAAAAATCGTGGCGAGTCCCCCTAATCAAAATTAAAAACCTATTTCCTAAAGACCGCGCTTCTAAACCTAGTATCCTTGTGAACAAGGTAGAGGATGGGTGCCTAACACCTTCACTTTGTCTAGAACCGAGTCCAAAGAACCTGGAACCTCTAAATTTTAGGGTTATCCTTTATATTCCCTTCCTTAGGATAAAAATTAAGGGTGGCGACTTTTATTTTAAAACCAGTTACAAAAATTGTTAGGTGTTGATGTTTTATCATCTCTTGTCGGTTAGATGTTTTCGAATATATTATACAATATGGGAAAATAATATACTTTAATACATTATAAAAATATTTAATGCTATTAAAGTATTAAAAAAATGAGTTAGTATTTAGAAAAGGATTTTGAATTAAAAAATAAACAATTTTAGAATTTATTAAAATAAATATAAAATATTTAAATATGTTAAATAATTTTTAATATGCATAAAATGTAATAAATAAATGAAAAAATGAATAAATAAATAGAATTATAAAAGTAAATTAATTTTAATTAAAAAAATGAAGGGGGTGCAAAATCAGCTTGGCAAGTAATCTTGGAGGTGTAAATAACATGGCCATAAATCTAGATATTAAATTTAGGCCTAAAATGAAGAGGCGTTGGTTTGAATGTAACATCAAGTCCGAGGGTGTAAGTATCAGAGGCCCAAGTCTAGATGTTGGACTTGGCCCATTAGCACAGATGGGGTGCGAATTATGACTGAGAAGTAATTATGGAGGGTTAGTTCATTAATGGGCTAGGCTCAAACGCAACTGAGGAGAATCCAGTGGGTCTGGTACGTGCAGGTATATGGAAGTATAATGAGGATGTGTTGTTTGGATCGTTCGATTGTGATTAGAAGGGTGTGATTTAGGGTTCATGATAAGGAGTAACATACAGGATACGGAGAATGTTTATAAAAGAGGGTTTATCGGCTTAAGGCCCATTTTTCTCTTCTTTCTCTCTCTAACAAAACCAAACAAAACCTTTTCCATATTCTAGAGAGATATCCTCTCTCCTCTCTCTAGAAAGGCGATAATCAGAAATCGCCCCGCCCTTGGCGTCGCCGGCTGGAAATTACTTCCGTCGGTGGTCGCTCCAGGGCACCACAACCTTCATCCAAAAAACACCATGAGGAACCCAGAATCTTAAAGATCTTCACCCAAACCTTAGAACCCTAAAAATTGTTAAAACCCATAAACGTAACCTTTTAGAACCCTAAGAACTCTAACCTAACCCCCAAGAACTCTAACCCTAAAACCTAAGAACCCTAACCCCAAAACCTAACCCTAAACCCCAAACTTCCCAGAAAACATTAATCTAAACTTCATTTATGCAATCACAAACATCAATGATAGTAATTTAAATAACCTAAGCTAAGTGTCAGACTTACTTGGTCCTTGTCGTGAATCTTCTCGTTTCTGTTAATTCTCCTTCATCTGCTTTCTCTCCTTTTGCTGATCTCCTCCTTTTTTTTATGCTTGCAGATGCAACAATGGTGCTGCGGCGGGGATGACTTGAAGATCAAAAGGATGTAATGCCACGGATCTAGGATTTCAGAAGTTGAAACCCAGATCTCAACTCTTCTTCTTCTTCCATTCTTTGTTTGTTAATCAATTTTTTCCAACCCTTTTAATTTTGGGTATGACAGGTGCCCCTATTTAATTATCCTTTGATTGAGGAGTGCAAGAATACGCATGTCTCACACATTCGAATCAGAGGTTTATTAAATAATAGAAGACCCCAAAATTTGACCAAGAATTTATAAGGATACATTGTACAGTGTTCCCCAAGTATTAAGAAATTAGGCACAGGTGAAGATGTATCATCTTGCCAGAATTTGAACAGAAAGTTTTGATTGACTTAGATACGACGACGCGGATAACTCGTCAGTACCTAAAAGAGATCGTAGGTTCTTTTGTGTATTTACCATAACTTAGGAGGTAAATAACACCCGTTTGAAAATTGACTTACTAATGCGTCGAGACTAACATAGTAAGCTTATAACATAGATCTTGTCTTTTCATCACAGCCTAGGAGATGAATAAAAATAGAGCTTGATAATACATTGTCGTATGGAGACTAACACAATGAATCATATCGCAGATTTCGCATATTTACTACAACCTAGAGAGTAAACAATACAAGGATGAACATGTGCATTTATCACGATCTAGAGGATAAATAACACAGGGATAGGTTTATGTATTCATCACGACCTAGAGGATGAATAGCATGTCTCTGAAAATTTGCATACCTATCACAACCTAGAGGATAGATAATTGAAAATTTTTATGTGTTTATGAAACAACTGGAAAAATCATTGAAGATAAAACTCAATGAAGTCGCCATTGATCGTCTTTTATCCCGTCAAAAGGGAAAGGTAAATATTGAGTAAACTTGAGAGGGGTGAAATCATGGTCTTGCGACCATAGAGATCGGGTAAGGAAGTCGGTTACGCGAGGGGAAGATATTAGCACCTCACACGTCTATGGTACTCCACATGATCCACTTATGTTTGTTCTAATCTAAGGGAGTGTAAAATATATGCCTAAAGCTTAAGAGCTAAAAAGAAAAGATGCAAAGCGGGAACAAATGCAAAAGAGAAAACACGGGAAAAAGAAGGAAATATTATAAAGGTCGCTCGGCTGAGCCCTGTGACCAGATGCCTACGTATCCCTTTTAAGGAATCAGAGCATCGTAGTTCAGCTCAAAATTTTCTGTTTTTTTTTTTGTATTTTTTAATGAACGATATTAATTTCACCATCTACCGCAACTCAACCTTTTAAGATTCACGCGTCATCACATAAGTGAATTAACAAGTTCTTTTGAAAGCTTTGAAAGAAAGGGCCTGAAGGTGGAATAAGAGTTTGCATTAGTTGGTTTTTTTGTTGCAGATAATAGTTAGTTAATCTCAGGAGATAGATATCAGTCACTTCTCCACTTATCCATGAAAGGAGTCTTTGAGACTTGAATCGCACCAAGGCCTTGAATGGAAGGATAATAAAATCGAGAAGAAACTCGCTTATCATCTCTCATAATCAACAAAGGTATGATTCTCATCAGTAATTTTTAAGTGTTTTAAAGTTTGAAAGAAAAAGAAGTTTTTGTTTTAATGAGATGCAAAATAAGAAAGAAAATTATAAGGGGAGACTAGCAAAATAGCCCTAAAGTTGTCATTCATTGTCGATCCTATAGTTGAGGATAAAAGATGGAAATATCTACCTAATATTGACATACATGGATACAAGCCTAAGGTCTATTCAATTCAAACTTAGAAATTAGTGAATTGAAGATCCTATAGGGAGCATGGCAAGAAGAGAATTAAGCTAATATGTGAGAAGGGACGATAGAACATCACTCAAGGAATGACCAAGCATCAAGTACACTCAACATTTTTATGACAAAACATAAGCAATAGATGAAACTCTTAAACACGCCAAGAGAGGTGGATAAGAAATATTCAAGGTTTAAGAGGGTGTTAGGAGTGTTAGAAAAATAGGAGAAACGGAGCACAATGGCACCAAGTTAGTATGATATTCTATGCTAAAAATTGGCCATTTAATATGCACACAAGTTTTCATATATCAACCTTTTGGTTAAGGCAAAACCCTAAACATGCCTCTAAATCAAAATTAGGCTAAAAAAATAGGAAACGCTTGTAAAATTAATTCAATTAATTCCTAACTTCCTAAAGACTTGTAAAAGTCAGAAACATGAAATAGAGTCCTAGGTATAACTTGAAAAGGTGGAAATGATTGGAAATAAACAAGACTAGTTGACAAAAGGGTCAAACTAGAGAATTTTTAGCAAAAAATTGTGAAAAATGTAAGATCAACAGTTAAAATTCAACAAAAATGATTTTTATGATCTCAAGTCAGTCAAGTAATTCAAACTTTTTTATTTTTTTATTTTTGGAAGTAAAGGAAGTTAAATTTTCAAATGTTTTTTTAGGCTTAAGCAAGAAGAAAGACCAAAAACTAATATTAGCTTCTAAAATTTGGAAAAATAGGAAAAATGAAATGTAAATATAATTAAAAATCAATTAAAAATTATTTTCATACCTAAGAGTCAGTAAGTATGTTTTTATGGAATTTTATCACTAGAGGAAAATATCAAACAAAAATTATTTGCACAATGTAACAAATATAAGTAAAGAAAATGATATAACTAATTGATTGGTTTAATCACCTTGCCACGAAATTTTATAAAACCAAACAAACAAAAATTTATGAAGTAGGCTCACAAAAAAACTCAGAATATTTTTGTGGATTTTTTAGGTTAGTAAAAATTAGAAAATAAAATTTTAGAACCTACAAGATGATTAAAATCCTAATTGAACTAATTGAATTATTTAATCTTCTAAAAAATAGTAAGACAATATTAAAACAAAATTAAAGAAAACAAATAAAATAATGCCTGAAAATTCAAATATGTTGAGGTCTATTACACCGGTTAAGAACCAAACGCACTGTAAAAGAAATTCAAATCATGTTCAATTGAAGCAGACACATCATCGACCCTGCCCTCGAACCATGCCCTAACTCTTGAAACTCAGATTATCACACGATTTTCAGGCCACGATTTCTCATTTGTTTCTTCATAAAACCGAATAAAAGTTTGATCAAATTAAAGATCTCATGGAGATCTTCAACATAGCACCAAGAATTTTCAAAAATGATTCACGATTTCATAGAGAAAAACACACATGAAAATCACTTATTACAAGCATTCCAAACTCATCAAATGCGCAGATCCAATACTTCACTTGCAAATTTAGATTTCTCTTTCAATTCTTAACCAAAACTCATGATTCAAAGCGTAAATCAAAGATCTCTTAGCATTCTACATCATGCAACTTACGAAATTCAAAATCATCAAGAGATCGAGAAGAAATCATAGCACGAATATCACAGAAATCACATTTTTCCAAAATTTTCATAAACTTCTATCACGATCTAATCTTCAATTCTAAGCAAAATTATACATAATGCCTAATTTGTGGCCAGCTATGAACATATAACCAAGATTTAAATCTACTAAAACATGTTATGGATGAAGAACTTCAGATCTGAAATTGTACCTTGTGAGTTGAAAAATAAATTCAACTATTGCCTCTAAACTCGTATGAAACCCTTCTGATCTTGTTTGCTAGGCCTCACGGAAGATGAGAATTTTAGAGAAGCGGAAAAACCAACCTCGAAGAGAGAGAAATGAGAAATGAGAAATGAGAGAAATTCTTGTTTTTGTGAAGAAACCCTCCTAACAAATGAGAGTGAGGTGAGATTTTATAGAGTGAAGAAGAGTGCAGAGGAAGTTTTCTGGAGGGTATGAAGGTCATTGCAGACTTGAAGGCCATTGGAGGGAAATTGTATCAAGGCTAGAAGATTTGAGTGAGACAATATGAGGCATGCATTTTGTGTTATTTCAGCTTGGTCTTCACAGTCATTTTGATGAGAAGTCAAGAGTGGAAATAAGGTGGAATAAGTATAACATGATGAGTTGTCCTTCTCTGCACATGGGTGGATTTTTGAAAGAAGATATTTTTCCAAAAATGGTAAGTCACTATGGAATGAGTCTCATGCTTATGAGGGTGAATCATTTAGCTTATTTTGGAAAGGAAAATGAAGAGTACTCGTGCCAAACATGTGATGAAAAGACTGAGTTTAAACAAAGACAAAATTATGTAAAACTGACTCAGCATTGCCTTACTGATCAGGCGGCTTGTAGCATAAACAACTCAAAATTATACGTGTGAATTTGGTGCTTGAGAGTCCTTTAGAAATATCTCATGATGGACTTCCACATGGTGCTTTGAGTTATTTAAAATGATGCTTGCATCAGGGAGAAATTGATGTGAGAAGTTTAAAAAACAAAGCTTGGCAAGCCATGGCACGCGTGCGTGTATGCATATGCATGCATGCTATGTGACAACTTCAACATCCAACATTCAAACCCTAATATCTCATCCAATAATGATCCAAATTGAGTAGTTCAAATATCAAGATGTAGCTTACATACCCAATTACAACTTCTTTTTGAATCACTCTTTCAATTAACGCTTGAATCAAGATATAAAGCATCACGAACAGGGACACGCCATGCGTTTGTGGAAATGAATGTAGGAGCGTGTAACATGACTTGTAATTTGACATCTTTATGCCCTAAACTTCTAAGCTCAATAACTCATAAATACTTCATTTTTGGGACTTGGACACACAATGACAATCTTGTAGTATTTTCAATCATTTAGGTTTTGTACATTTTCAATAAAATCTGAAAAAGTTGTGATGGTTCAAGATTCAGTTCTATGAACACTTAGAAAAATTCAAATCCTCAAGTAACTTCTTACACAAGTTATCTTCAAATCAACCCTTTCTCTTGGTTTTATACCACCATTTCTCATGAAAAGTGAAAATAGGGATATTGAATTGATAGTTGACCAAAAGTCCACTTTGTAAAGTTTGGCTTTGGTTAACTTTTGACAAAATGACCATTTTTCCCCTTTCGATCAATTGAACCTTTTCTATTCAAAATTGATGATCAATCTTCCAATCATAGATGCTCATGAGCATGTAGAGAGGCATGTAATGAAGTCTTGCCCAAAAAGTCAGAGGTTTCCTGATTAAATTCAAAACCCTAGTTTTGACCCTATGTGCTATGAGGTGGTGATCAATCTTCAAAACCCTCATTCCTCTGGACAAATTGAGAAATTCTTTGAACAAACATGCTTCATATGATGATGAGAATATGATACTTCACAAATTTGACTCCTACAAGCCTCAAACTCTTCAACTGGTCAAAACCCTAACTTGAGAGATGAATAGGAGAAAAGGTGATTCAAGAATCCATACTTGCAATTTCAAACTTCTGATGAGTCAAAGAGACAATTGAGATGTCTAGGGGTATGATAAATTGTTTTAGCTTGAGAGACTGGAAGATTAATGGTATAAGACCTTTCTTGTCCTAATTGTCAATTCAATCAACTTTCAATAGCTTATATAGGAACTTAGGAACCTAGATGTCTTGATCCTATCATGATAATGCATGAGTATGTATGATGAACACAAGCCATGTAAGGTAAAATCAAGAGGGAAAATTTAAGGGTGCAACAGTTTCCCCTATTAAATCATCTTAAACCCGATAAGTGAGAAAAAGCGACAGCTTTCAAACATTCAAGGTGGAAGAGGATTGAATACTAAAAGTACCTAAAAATTTAAACTCTTAATAAAATAGAAGCACGGAAACACTGATAATTGTATTTTGTAAGGATGACACCAAGTAAACCTAACAGAAATAATGGATATTAATCCCTAAATAGGATGTGCCAAGATGAAGCTGGAGCACAGACCATAAATATCAGATAAAACTCAACCCCATAAAACTAGACCAGACTAGATTCTAGAAAAAAATGCACCAGGACAGAATTGGTGTGCAATAAAGGTAAACGAGTAACCACTCGACTTAAGAAGATTAGTAACCACTGGGCTCTTAAGATTTTGGGGAAGGACTAGTAACCACTAGACCTAGTTAATAGTAACCAATATATTTTAGGGTGCCGACGAGTAACCATTCAATTTAAGAAGACTAGTAACCACTAGACTTGAGAAGATACCAATGACCATTAGATCTACAAGAAGGATACTAGTATCAACTGGTCTTGACCAAACTAGATTAATACCTTTCTGAACCAAAACCATTATAACATTTAACCAAACACCGAGGGTCGAGTGAACGTAACGAGTGACCACTCGACCTTAAGAGTAATACAGAGGATGTGCCATGGAAGAACTAGATCACAAAATAAGCAAAGAGTAACCACTCAGCTTAAAAGGGACTAGTAACAACTAGACCTAGGAGTACTCAACAGGATACCAATAACCATTGGATCCAAAAGATACCAGTATCAACTGGTCTCGACCAAACTAGAACAGTGCCTTCTAAACCAAAACCATTAGAACGTTTAACTAATTGTTGGGGGTTAAGTGAAGGTAAAGAGTAACCACTTGACCTTAAGAGTACTACCGAGGATGTGCTAGGGAATAATTGGATCACAAACTAAGCAAAGAGTAACCACTAAGCTTAAAAGGGACTAGTAACCACTAGACCTGGGAGTACTCAATAGGATACTAATAACCATTGGACCCAAAATAAGGCGTACACCTGATAGCCTCAAACTGATGAGAATTAATAACTACTGAAACAGACCAAGGAATTAAATAGACAGAGAAACAAGTAACCCCTTGATCCTAAAGTACCTAGTAACCACTAGACACTAACGAATACCAAAACATTGCATTCGAAATCAGGTGACAAGTATCGTACTTTACCTTGATAGGAACTGATAACCATTAGAGCTAAGGCAAACGAGTAATCACTCGACTCAAGAAGATTAGTAACCACTAGGCTCTTAAGATTCGAAGCGACAAGGAATAACTGGATCGTAACAAGGTAAACGAGTAACCACTCGACTCAAGAAAACTAGCAACCACTAGGCTCTTAATATTTGGGGAAGGAATAGTAACCACTAGATCAACAATACTAGTAATCACTAGTTTTAAGAAATGTTGCACCAAGGAAGAACTGAATCGCAACCAAGCAAGCGAGTAACCACTCCACCGAAAAGCGGGATATTGAGGATAGAGACCTCACTAGGGATATTATCCTAAGTTTAGAAAATCCACTGGGGAAAACAGAAACAATAATGGCTTATGTTTTGATGCATGTTTGAATTATTTTAACAGAGTAATGTTCCAAAAGAGAATGGAAACAATACACTTTGAGGATGCAATGCGATGATGCGTGATTTAAATGTTTCATTGGCGGATCGCCAATTAAAAAGCCAACAACCAACAGGATGAGACCTAATAGGATTTTCCAAAAAATATTGTTGACTTTATTAGGGAGAAGTAGAAACTTCAATGATATTGGGGAAACGACCCAAGCTCGGGATACCATATTCATTCTTGAAATAAATGTTATGCCAGTATTGGTAAATCGCGTAAATGTATAAGGATGATGATTCTTGCAAATCAAAATAACCCAAATGTTCCCCAAGTATAGCGTGATGATTTATCCTACCAACCAGGCTACAAACAACTTAATAAAAATTTATGTATTTTATTTATCATGCTTGTACAAAACCACCAAGTTTACAAATGCAAATGATTATCAAAATTATATTGGACATTTTTGTAAGCAAAACAAGAAAAAGAAAAACAAAGCAAACTTTTGGATAAAAATAAGTCTTTTATTGATTGAAATTGGCCTGTAAAAAGGCATTTTACACCAGGAAGTAACTCCTAGAAAAAGGTAATTACGAAAGCAACGAAAGAATTTTTTTTTTAAATGGTAATGTGAAAACGGATATCCATCAGGTTCTGACTCTGCTATAACTCTTATAACCTTGAAGATCTCATCACTTTGCTTTATAAAGAAGATGACTGGATTGATTCCTACCCTTCAGGATGACCAACTGTAGTAATCGAAGATCCGACGCTAGACGTAGTCATTTGCTTTAAATCCTTAACTTTTTCCTGGATCGCCCTTTCGGGTTTTCAATCCACCGGGATACCCTTTTTTGCCTAAGTCGCCCTTTTGGGTTTTCAACTTAGCGGGTGTAATTATTTTATTTTTCATTCTTTTACTTCTTCTCTTTTATTTTATCCCTAACTTTTGCCCGAACCTTTTGTTCATTCATTTTTTGGTCCGTCGGGATGCCCTTTTTTGCCTGAGCCAGTCAACTCAGTGGGTCTATTTATGCGAAGTATTTTTTTACTAAGTTTGCGTTTATAGGGAGTGATAAGTCTTCACCATCCATAGTTGTCAGCATCATGGCCCCTCTAGAGAATACTTTTTTAACAACAAATGGTCCTTCATAAGTTAGGGTCCACTTGTCCCTGGGATCTCCTTGAAGAAGAATGATTCTTTTCAGGACAAGGTCCCCTACTTGATAATAGTGAGGATGCACCCTCTTGTCAAATGCTTTTCTCATCATGTTCTGGTACACCTGACCATGACACACAGCCGCTAATCTTTTCTCATCAATGAGGTTCAACTAATCCAGCCGATTCTGCACCCATTCTTATTCATCAAGCTCAACATCTTTCATAATCCTTAGAGAAGGAATCTCCACTTCCACAGGCAAAACTGCTTCCATTCCATATACAAGAGAGAACGGGGTTTCCCCGGTTGAAGTACATAATGAGGTATGATATCCATGCAAATCAAAAGACAACATCTCATTCCAATCCTTATAGGTTACCACCATCTTTTGCACAATCTTCTTGATGTTCTTATTGGCTGCTTCAACAGCGCCATTCATATTTGGGAGATATAGAGAAAAATTGTGATGCTTGATCTTATAAGCTTCACAAAGCTCTTTCATCATTTTGTTATTGAGATTAGATCCATTATCAGTAATGATCTTTTCTGGAATCTCATATCAACAAATTATGTTGTGCTTGATAAAACGAGCAACCACATGCTTATAACATTTGCATAAGATGCAACTTCGACCCACTTGGTGAAGTAATCTATGGCAACCAGAATGAAACAGTGGTTTTTGGAAGCAGTTGGTTCAATATATTCGATCATATCAATGCCCCACATTGAAAAGGACCACATAGAAGTCAAGACATTCAGAGCATCTGGAGGAACATGCACCTTGTCAGTATACACTTGGCACTTGTAACAAATTCAGGCATGGTTATAACAATCATTATCCATGATGGACCAATAGTAGCCAGATCTCAAAATCTTTTTGGCCATGGTATGTCTACTAGAATGAGTCCCGAAAGCACCTTCATGTACCTCTTCAATAATCTTTGTTGCTTCATTATTGTCCCCACATCTGAGTTACATACCATCATGATTTCTTTTATACAATGTACCATTGTTGAGAAACAACTTTGCTGACATCTTTCTCAAAAACTTCTTGTCTGTAACTGATGCCTCTTCTAGATACTCTTGAGTCTCCAGGTACTTCTTGATATCATGAAACCATGGATTTCCATCCAATTTCACTTCAGCTTCAAAACAAAATATTGGCTCATCCAATCTCATAATAGTGAACAAAGGCACTTCATTATCCCACTTTCTACCTTAAACATGGATGACAGAGTAGCCAAAGCATCTGCAAGATTATTTTCTTCTCACGATATGTGTTCAAACATGATTTCCTCAAAGTAAGGAATCAACTTCATAACATATTCTCTATAGGGAATTATATTTGGGTGACGAGTCTCCCATTCTCCATTAATCTGGCTAATCACAAGAGCTAAGTCTCCATAAACTTTTGAAAACTTGATTCACAAATCAATTGTGGCTTCAATCCCATAAATACATGCTTCATATTCTGCCATGTTATTGGTACAATTAAAATAAATTCTAGATGTGAAAGGGATATGAAAACCTTCAGGAGAAGTAATAACTGCTCTGACACTATTACCCATAGCATTTAAGGAACCATCGAACACGATCGTCCATCGCGATCTTGGTTCGGGTCCTTCCTCTGGGCCAGAAATGTTACAATACCTGGTATACATGATATCTCCGTATTGGAATTCAAACTTCATCAATTGATAATCTTCCATGGGCTGATGAGCAAGGTAGTCTTCTAATACACTACCCTTGATGGCTTTCTGAATAGTATATTATATGTCATATTTCGTCAAAATCATCTGCCAACAGGCCACCCTGCCTGTAAGAGCTAGCTTCTCAGAGATATACTTGATAGGATTCGTATTGGATATCAAGTAAGTGGTATGCATTAACATATATTTCCTTAAGCGCTTGGAAGCCCATGCAAGTGCACAACACGTGTTTTCAAGAAAAGAGTACTTTGCCTCGCACTCTGTAAACTTCTTACTCAAGTAATAAATGGCATGTTCTTTCTTTCCTATCTTGTCATGTTGACCGAGCACACAAACCATCGAATTTTCTAGGACTATTAGATACATGATTAATGGATTTCCTTCCACTGGAGGCATGAGGATCAGAAGTTCTTGCAAATATTCTTTTATTTTGTCGAATACTTTTTGACAATTATCATTTCACCTGACCTCTTGATCTTTCTTTATCAAATTAAACAATGGTTCACATGTGGCTGTGAGATGAGAGATAAATCTAGAAATGTAGTTTAACCTCCCCAAGAAACCACATACTTCTTTTTCTGTTTTCGATTCAGGCATTTCTTGAATTGATTTTACTTTAGTAGGATCTACCTTGATACTTTTCTCGTTTACAATAAAGCCCAAAAGCTTTCCAAATCTCACGCCGAAGGTGCATTCATTTGGATTTAACCTCAGTATGAATTTCCTCAGTCTTTCAAATAATTTCTGCAAATTAACCAGATGTTCTTCCTCTGTCTGAGATTTGGCAATCATATCGTCAACATAGACTTCAATCTCTTTATGCATCATGTCATGAAAGAGAGTAACCATAGCACGTTGATACGTTGCACCTACATTCTTCAACCCAAAGGGCATCACTTTATAGTAGAAAGTTCCCCATGGTGTAATAAAAGTTGTCTTCTCCATGTTTTCTGGCGCCATCTTTATCTGATTGTAACTAGAGAAACCATCCATGAAGGAAAACACTTTTGATTGAGCTGTATTATCCACCAAAATATCAATATGGGGAAGCGTGAAATCATTCTTAGGGCTTTCTCTGTTCAAATCCCTATAGTCAACATACATTCTTTGTTGTCCTTCTTTGGCACCAACCAAATATTTGCAATCCATGATGGATATTAAATGAATTTCAAAAAACCTGCATCCAGCTGCTTTTGGACTTCCTCTTTAATCTTCTTATAAATCTCAGGATGAGTTCTTCTAAGCTTCTTCTTAATCGGAGGACAATCCTCTCGAAGAGGTAATTTATGTACAACAATATCAGTGTCCAAACCAGGTATGTATTCATAGGACCAGGCGAAGATATCAACATACTCACAAGGCATTTCAATCAGTCTTGCCTTCACACTTTCTTCCAAATCAGTCCTTATTCTGACCTCTTTCTTTGCCTCTTCAGTGCCCAAGTTGATCACTTCCAGATATTCTTGATGCGGTTGGATAACCTTTTCCTCTTGCTCTAATAATCTATCTAACTCTTCAGGGAGTTCACAATCTTCCTCACCCTCTTTCCCGCTTGGTTGATTGTATTATCAAAGTTATAGTGAGCAATAGAAGAATCGTTACTAATGGAATCCAGGGTGGATGGGTATTTGCATGAGCGGTATTTTTATGTTTTAGTGATAGTGTGTGAAAAAATAAAACATTGCCAAAAGAAAAGTAAAAATAGAAAGAAAAGAAACTCAAAATTTTCATACAAAAACGTCCTTTATTTAATGATAAACTTTTGAAAAGCAAAAAATGGTGGCCCTACCCAATGGTTCACTATGCTTTAGGAAAAGCGTAGGAATTATGACATGATAAAAAACAAGAAAATTACTCCTCGGCAGTTGTAACTAGGATGGTATCTACAGAAGTCCAATTTTTCAGCTCCTGACCATGAAAACTTAGGCGAATCCAATCATCCATGTTGTAAACATTGTCTTCATCATTACCAATTTAATTGGTGTATCTTTCATGGACAAAACCAGAGCTAGAAAACTTCATTGGAGTAGACAGATTCAAAGCTTTGGGAGCTGCACTCTGCTTCCCAGGGTTGAAACCCAAACCAAATTTGTCAAACTTTGGAATGACATCCACAACCTGTCCCCAGCCTTCAGGGTGGCCAACCTTGACTAGTGGTTGAGAATCTTTGAATGACGAAAAATAATTATCAGGTTTCTTTTTGTCTTCAGAACTAGGAGCCTTGATCATTTAGACTGTCTCAAAAGCCTGAAAAGGCGTCTCATGAACTTCTCCTGCAATCTCCATATATCGGAACAAAGTCAAGTGGCTCACAATATATTCTCCCTCACCACAAACAGTGATGGTCTTTCCCTCTAAAGGATACTTGAGCATTTGGTGAAGAGTAGAGGTAACTTCCCCAGCTATATGAATCCATGGGCGCCACAATAAACAACAATATATTGGTTGTATATCCATCACATAGAAAGTAACGGTAAAAACCTGGGTACCCACCTTGATAGGCAAATATAATTCTCCAAATATTAGTCTCCGAGACCCATCAGAAGCTTTCACAACCAAATCACTGGGATGCAACTCCACCGCAGAATAGTCAATTTTCATTAATGCAGTTTTCAAAAAAACATTCAATGAAGACCCAATGTTTACCAATACCCTTGTCAGAGTTGTGCCCTTGCACTCCATGGAGATGCGCAATGCCTTATTATGGTTGCGTCCCTCGGGAGGGAGATTAAAATCAGTAAAATCCCAGGAACAACAATTGGTTTGGGCACACTAGCTTACACAGGCTCTTGAATACCAATCATTACTTGTTTGCCTTTGGCCTTAGCCAATGCATCAGCAGCTTCTTGAACATTCGGGGGGGGGGGGGGGCAAAAAACCCTTCCGCTTCTTATTAGACGACCCTCGCCAACAAAATTATTAACATCAGCATTAAGATCTTCAACAGACTTTTTCTTAGAAGGACTAACTTCTTGTTTCACTCCGTGGTAATACACGTCAGCACCATAAAGCCATGGGACTGCTTTCCCACTTGTATACGGTACCGGACCGGGCAAAGTGATTATCAAAGAATCTATATTAGCAGTAACATGAATACTCCTTCGAGTGTACGAGATAGAAACCACTGCACTATCTTCCGTAGTAACTTTCTTGTACTTCTAAATCCTATCAAATTATAGGAATCATCATTAATCAAATCTTGAATACGAGCTCTCAAATCAACAAAACCTTTTGGTTATTCTACACACTTAGAACAACCCATACTACAACCAGGGAAAATACAATTATCACTCAAGTATATCTTGACCAAAGGCAGAGATGTGGTCACCTGATTTACATCCATAACCAAATTCAGAACTTCACTGTCATCAATGATAACATTAGCAGCTGGACTATCATGTGGTGGCATTAGGCGTGGAATAACATTAGGCCCTATCATAGCATCAAATTGGATAGCTTTGGCATCAATTAAATCTTGGATCTTGTGATTTAGAGCATAGAAATTCTCAACAGTTTGACCCACGCCACCAGAATAAAATTCACATCTAGCGTTAGCATCATAATTGGATGGGAGCCTATCAGGTTTAACCGGCAGATGTCTTAGAGTGACCAAATTTGCCTTGAGTATATGCTGAAGATCCTCAAAATAACTTGTAAGTAGAGGATCAAATCTTTTGTGTTTCCTTGGCTGTTGATTGTTCTGACGAAATGCATTTTGTTGTCTCTGTTGCTGCGGGCATTGTTGCTGAGGAGCATTCACCGGAATAGTCACAACATTGACCTGATTTCTTTATCTTCCTAGGTGAGCGTGAACAACACTTGTTTCTCCTTCCTTTTTCCTGGGACAAGCAAAAAATGGTTTTTTATTTCCTCCACTTGAGGAACCACCAGAGTTACTAACTTGGATCTTTCCCAATTTCAGTCCAACTTCTATTCTCTCACCAGCCATAACTAGTTCCATAAAACCTGCAGAGGTACTTCCAATCATACAATCATAATGAGGCCCTTGCAAAGTGATCATGAACATATCGATGAGTTCTCTTACATTAAAGGAGGTTGAACCCTAGCAGCTAGCTCACGCCATTTTTGAGCATATTCCTTACAAGACTCATTTGGTCCTTGAGCCAAGCTCTACAACTGAGTGTGATTTTGAGCCATGTCGACATTGTACTAATAGTGCCTAAAAAAGCCTCATCCAAATCTCTCCAGCTTCTAATACACGACCTCTCTAGAATCATGTACCGTTCCAAAGAGGCACTTGACAAACTATCTTGAAAGTAGTGGATCAACAACCCTTCTTCCTCAGTATGCACAAACATCTTACAATAGTAAGCTTTGGCATGAGTCTTTGGGAAAGTAAGCCCATCATACTTCTCAAATACAGGAGGCTTGAATTTTTGAGAAACCCTCACCCCAGGAACCAGACCCAAGTCATTAGCATCCATTCCTAGCACACCTTGACCTTATATAGCCTTCAAACGTTCCTCGAGCATTTGATACTTGCAATCTTCAGCAAGAACACCTTGGTCAAGATTCCGCATAGAGAATTGATCCTCATTAATATACTCATAATCGGGCAACTGATTTTTCTTCCTTTTTTGTCGTCTTTCTCTAAACAAAACCGATCGAGGGGTGGTGGAAAGTGTCCTTGGTTGTTTTTTAATGGGTTATAAGGATGTGGCCTGACCTCAAGAATATTTCCAATCCCATCCCTAAGGCCAGCAGAGATAACTTCAAAAAAATCATGGTTACCATTTCCTTCCTGATTCCTCCTAGTGTTTTCCACAAGATCCCTTAACTCATCTTGTCTCCTGTTCTATTAGCGATGACCTCCATGAATTGAGTCATCTGGTTGGCTATTTAGGCCCTCATTGCAGCGTGTTCAGCTTGAACCTCTTCCATCTGTCTTGGTAGATTGTTTCGGGTAAAATAACTAGAGTAGTCGTCTTGAACTTTAGCAAGAAAATCAGAATCAAGATATAAGAATACTGGTCTTGAGAAAACATGTAATGTATGAAATACATGACATGCATGATATGTTAGTCATTTCCAAGGTATCCAAAAGTTTTATCAACCCCCAGGAATTTTAAACAGACATGATAAGAGAGACAATCACATAACGGCGAGATATATAACAATGAAAATTAACTTCATTCATAATAAAATGATCCTCAGGATCAATAGTGAATTCTTACAAGAATGAACCAAAGTATATAATGAAATATAAACTATCCCTACCAACAAGACTGGTGGTGATCAAACGACACCAAAGAAAACAACAATCAATGTGGTGTATCTATGATCTCTATGTAGTATAATGGTCCCCCCTGCCGGAAGTACCCTTCACTCTGCTCTTTGGTTTCTTTGAATAATTTCTTTGTCTTTTCACGATCTCGTCCATGTGCAAAACTATTAACCACCACATCTTTCTGAAATAATTGTCCTTCCAAATAAACACATTGCTCTAAGAAGTAATCACAATCTTTTCACTCTAGCAAAAATATAGGCACATGAACACCTTCCATATCCTATATCTTGTCTCGGAGTCTAGCATTTTCTTTCATTACCTTGGTCATCTGATATTCCTTTGTTTCTAGATCCAACATAGCATCTTTGAGTTTCTTCCCCAACTCTTTGGCTTTTGCCTTGTTTTTATTATTGGCCATTTGGAACTTCAAGGTCTCTTAACGATTTTTCTCTGCATCGGAAAGGGCAGTCTGATACTCCTCTGCAGATATAGAATAGTCTTCTACCCCAAGTCTTCTTTTGGTCTTCCTACCTCCAGAACTACCTTCGCATTCATATTCTTTTAGCTGACGGGCTAATTCTCTTTGCCTTTCTGTTAAGAAATATATTTCTATTTTTTTGTCTTCAAGGCTCTGACGAAGATCCCTATTTTCTAAATACACTTGATAAAAGCGTTCTTTAGGTACGTCGTGTTATAACTCAGTGGGTTGAGGATATAAGGATACCATCCTCTCAAAAGGTAACATACGAGTTTTCAATATTTCTTTCATCCAATCCACATATGGATCAAAATCTAACACCTCTTTCAATCCAAATAACTCTTTTCCTTTCCTACCAATGTGGGTCCAAGAAACTTTTTCTTTTTTCAACAATTTAAGGTTTTCCCCCTTTTTGCAATACGCAGCTTCAACTTCTTTAGTTGTGGATGGATGCCTCATAGTATAGCCTAACTGGCGAAGAGCAAGTACTAGGTTGTAATTGATAATCTCTTTTGTTTCTATGAGTGGAACATTAGAGAAACCTGCACAATTAGAGATTATCTCAACACTATCAACCTTGAGTTTGTACTACTGAATATCAAAAGAGGTGAGTGTCATTACTTCGGAAGCCCAAGAACAAGGATTTTCCTTGAATGGTCCCTTTGTAGGCAATTGTGCCATGAACCATTTATAAAGCATTGGTACACAAAATACTATGACTCCCTTCTTCCCATACCTAGAGTGAATGACATGGAAAGTATCAGCTAATAAGGTAGGTATCAGATTTTTATTCATGAAAATACACAAAGCAGCCAAGTCCACTATCTCCTTAATCTCAAGGAAGAAGACAACCACATAAATAGTAGCAGCCAATAATGCATAATAAGCATCCCAAAGTCCCTTGCTTGCCATATTTTTAACCTTTCCTGCCAAGAAATCTACTGGAAGACCACAAGTGACTTTATTATGCCTTCACTTTCATTTCACATCACTAAGGCTCAAATAAAGAACCTTAGCAATAGCTTCATAACCAGGATCAACAGGGAACTGGATAAATGGAATGTGATTAGTAATTATTATGTGGAGAAGATGAGAATACTCCTCAAGAGTGGGCGCCAACTAATAATCCTGAAACATGAAATAATGCAACTCTGGATCATGAAACTGTAGCAAAGTCTGGACAACCTTATCATCAACCCGGGCATCCAACAAAGATAGGAGATTCCCATATCTTTCACCAAAAACACGCATCTGCTTACAATTCATGACATCTTTGAGCTCTTCAAGAAAAGTCCAAACGCTTGGACGGAACTGGTAACTGAAGTTATCCCTCTTGGTTTTCATGATGACATCAGTGTTGTTTTCCATTCTGAGAGAAGAAGAAAACTCTGGAAAATCCTGGAAATGACAATGCATATGCAGGTTAATCACTTTTTGTACATTATTTTTTTGAAAAGTAAATATGCTATGATGCAACATGATAGGACCAGGGTTTCAAATTAACTGGAAATTGTTGTAGTGCTATTAGATTCATAGGTTCAAAGGTTCGGGACGGTCACCAATAATAGTCACCAATAGAAACAAAGTCACCATTAGAACTAGAGTCATTAACGGAACCAAATTCACCTTCAGAACTAAAGTTACCAACATAACCAAAGTAACCAATTGTACCCGTAGGAATCAACCCTCCTACTCACGGGTGAATACTAGGTCAGGGTAAGGAAAGGGTAACTCAAAAATCATGGGTCCTCCTGATAGTAAAACCATCATAACACAGACGTGCATGATGAAAATATCTTCACTTGAACCTCATCTGATCGTGGTATATGACATGACTGCACTAATCGGACCATGTTCTGTAGTCGTCATGTCTCCACTCTATTCCTAGGTTTCCTATGAGTTCACAACTTTAGCCTGGGTACTGGGCCTTTTACCTTAAAAAGTATCATCCCAACCCCAAAAGAAACACCACAACAGCAGTATCCAGAGTATAGGAAACAATAAAATAAAATGTTATGCATGAAAGCATATAATCAAAGCCTATAAACAATTAGAGCTAGAAAGAAATAAACACATAAAAACCTAATAGAAAAGACAACAAACATAAGCTATGACTGACTTGCATAAGGATGAATGGCATTTGGTCAACATTTCCCAAGTGAAGTCACCAGCTGAAAAACCTGGAAAAATCATCGAAGATAAAACTTAATGAAGTCTCCATTGAACATCTTTTATCTTGCTGAAAGGGAAAGGTAAACATCGAGTAAACTTAAGAGGGGTGAAATCATGGTCTCGCAACCATAGAGATCGGGTAAGGAAGTAGGTTATGTAAGGAGAAGATATTAGCACCCCACACGTCTGTGGTACTCCACATGATCCACTTATGTTTGTTCTAATACAAGGGTGTGTAAAATCTATGTCTAAAGATGAAGAGCTAAAAAGAAAAGATTCACAGGGGAAATGAATGCAAAAGAGAAAACACAGGGAAAAGAAGGAAATATTACAAAAGTCTCTCGGCTGAGCCCCTTGACCAGATGCCTACGTATCCCTTTTAAGGAATCAGAGCATCATAGTTCGGCTCAAAAGTTTTCGTTTGTTTTATTTTTTTAATGAACAATATTAATTTCTCCTTCTGTCGCAACTCGGACTTTGGAGATTCACGCATCAACACATAAGTGAATTAACATGTTCTTTTGAAAGTTTTGTAAGAAAGGGCCTAAAGGCGAAAAAGAGTTTGCATTGGTTGGTTTTTTTGTTGCGGATAATAGCTAGTTAATCTCAAGAGAGAGATATTATCCACTTATCCACTTATCCATGAAAGGAGTATTTGAGACTTGAACCACACCAAGGCCTAGAATGGAAGGATAATAAGATCGAGAAGAAACCCACTTATCATCTTCCATACTCAACAAAGTTATGATTCTCATCACTAATTTTTAAGTGTTTTGAAGTTTGAAAGCAAAAGAAGTTTTTGTTTTAATGAGATGCAAAAGAAGAAAGAAAAGTCTAAGGGGAGACTTGCAAAATGACTCTAAAGTTGTCATGCATTGTTGATCCTATAGTTGAGGATGAAAGAGGGAAATATCTACCTAATATTGACATACATGGATACAAGCCTAAGGTCTTTCAATTCAAACTTAGAAAATAGTGAATTGAAGATCCTATAGGGAGCATGGAAAGAAGGTAATTAAGCAAAGATAAGAGAAGGGACGATAGAACATCACACAAGGAACGACCAAGCATCAAGTACACTCAACATTTTTATTACAAAACATAACCAATAGATGAAACTCTTAAACACACCAAGAGAGGTTGATAAGAAATATTCAAGGTTTAAGAGGGTGTTAGGAGTTTTAGAAAAATAGTATAAATGGATCACAATAGTTCCAAGTTAGTATCATATGCTATGCTAAAAATTGGCCATTTACTATGCACACAAGTTTTCATATACCAACATTTTGGTCTAGGCAAAACCCTAAATATGCCCTAAATCAAAATTAGGCAAAAAAATAGGAAAAGGTTTGTAAAATTAAGTTAATTAAATACTAACTTCCTAAAGACTTGTAAAAGTCATAAATATGAATTGGAGTCCTTGGATTACCTTGAAAAGGTGGAAATGATTGGAAATCAACAAGACTAGTTGAAAAAAGGGTCAAACTAGAGAGTTTTCATTAAACAAATTGTGAAAAATGTAAGATCAATAGTTAAAATTCAATAAAAATGATCTTTATGATCTAAAGTCATCCTATAAATTCAAACATATTTTCTTTGATTTTTGGAAGTAAAGGAAGTTAGATTTTCAAATGTTTCTTTAGGCTTGAGCAAGAAGAAAGACCAAAAACTAATATTAGCTTCTAAATTTTGGAATAAATAGGAAAAATTAAATGTAAATTTAATTTAAAATAATAAAAAAATATTTTAATATCTAAGAGTCAATAAGTATATTTTTATGGAATTTTATCACTAGAGAAAAATATCAAACAAAAACTATTTGCACAATGTAACAAAAAAGGTATAAAAAAACGATATAACTAATTGATTGGTTTAATCATCTTGCCACGGAATTTTATAAAATCAAACACAAATTATTTTTATGAAGTAAGTTCACAAATATACTCATAATATTTTTTGTGGATTTTTTAGGTTAGTAAAAATTAGAAAATAAAATTCTAGAACCTAAAAGATGATTAAAATCCTAATTGAATTATTTAATCTTCTAAAAAATAGTAAAAATATGGAATAAAATTCATAATATGAAAATAGACTAAAAATAAAGTTTATAATATTTTTTGATAATTTTTTAGTAAGAGAAAATATTAAAACAAAATTAAAGAAAACAAATAAAAGAATACATGAACATTCAAATATGTTGAGGTCTATTACACCTGTTAAAAACCAAACGCGATGTAAAAGAAATTCAAATCATGTTCAATTGGAAGCAAACACGTCATCGTCCCTGTCCTCTAACCATGCCCTAACTCTTGAAACTCATATTATCACATGATTTCAGGCCACTATTTCTCACTCGTTTCTTCATGAAACCGAACAAAATTTTGATCAAGTTAAAGATCTCATGGATATCTTCAACATAGCACCAAGAGTTTACAAAAATGATTCACGGTTCATAGAGAAAAACGCACATGAAAATCACTGATTACAAGCATTCCAAACTCATTAAATGCGCATATCCAACACTTGACTTTCAAATTTACATTTCTCTTTCAATTCTTAACCAAAAGTCATGATTCAAAGTGCAAATTAAAGATCTCTTTGCAGCCTATATCAAGCAATTTATGAAATTCAAAATCATCAAGATATCGAGTAGAAATAAGAGCACGAATATCACGGGAAATCACATTTTTCCAAAATTTTCAGAAACTTCTATCACGATCCGATCTTCAATTTTAAGCAAAATTATACATCAGGCCTAATGCCTCGCCAGCTATGAACATATAATCAAGCTTTAAATCTACTAAAACATGATATGGATGAAGAACTTCATATCTGAAATTGTACTGTGTGAGTTGAAAAATAAATTCAACTATTGCCTGTGAACTCGTATGAAACCCTTCTGATCTTGTTCGCTAGGCCTCACTGAAGATGAATTATTGAATATGAGAGTTCTGGAGCAAAGGAAAACCAACTTCGAAGAGAGATAATTGAGAAATGAGATGAGTTTTGGTTTTTGTGAAGAAGCTCTCCTAATAAATGAGAGTGAGGTGAGCTTTTATAGAGTGAAGAAGAGTGCAGAGGAAGTTTTCTTAAGGGTATGAAGGTCATTGCATGCTTGAAGATCGTTGGAGGGAAATTGTATCAAGGCTAGAATATTTGAGTGAGACAATATGAGGTCTTCATTTTGTATTGTTCAGCTTGGTCTTCACAATCATTCTGATGAGAAGTCAGGAGTGAAAATGGGGTGGAATAAGTATAACATGATGAGTTGTCCTTATCTGCACATGGGTGGATTTTTGAAAGAAGATATTTTTCCAAAAATGGAAACTCACGATGGAATGAGTCTCATGCTTATGAGGTGAGTCGTTTAGCTTGTTTTGGAAAGGAAAATGAAGAGTACTTGTGCCAAACATGTGAATAAAAGACTGAAGTCAAACAAAGACAAAATTATGCAAAACTGACTCAGCATGGCCTTATTGATCAGACGGCTTGTGGCTCAAACAACTTAAAATTTATACGTACGAAATTGGTGCTTAAGAGGCCTTTAGAAAGATCTCATGATGGACTTCGACATGACAGGCCAGGTCGCGCGCGCGTGTACGTGTATGCATGCATGCTATGTGACAACTTCAAGAGCCAACATTCAAACCCTAATATCTCATCCAATAATGATCCTAATTAAGTGGTTCAAAGATCAAATTTTAGCTTACATACCCAATTACAACTTCTTTTTGAATCAGTATTTCAATTAACGCTTGAATCAAGAGCTAAAGCATCATGAATAGGGGCATGACATGTGTTTTTGGAAATGGCTGTAGGAGCGTGCAATATGACTTGTAATTTGACATCTTTAAGCCCTAAACTTCTAAGTTCAATAACTCACAAATACTTCATTTTTGGGACTTGGACACACAAGACAATATTGTAGGATTTTTCTCAAGCTTTCCAAGCATGTAGGTTTTGCACATTTTCAATAAAAATTGAAAAAGTTGTGATGGTTCAAGATTTAGTACTATGAACACTTAGAAAAATTCAAATCCTCAAGTAACTTCTTACACGAGTTATCTTCAAATCAACCCCTTTTCTTGGTTTTATACCACAATTGCTCATGAAAAGTGAAAATAGGGATATTGAATTGATAGTTGACCTTAAGTCCACTTGGTCAAGTTTGGCTTTGGTTGACTTTTGACAAAATGAGTATTTTGCCCCTTTTGATTAATTGAACCTTTTTCTAATCAAAATTGATGATCAATCTTCCAATAATAGATTCTCATGAACATGTAGAGAGGCATGGAATCAAGTCTTGCCCAAAAATTCAGAGGTTTCCTGATTAAATTCAAAGCCCTAGTTTTGACCCTATGTCCTAGGAGGTGGTGATCAATCTTTAAAACCCATATTCCTCTGGACAAATTGAGAAATTCTTTGAACAAAGATGCTTCATATGATGATGAGAAGATGATACTTCATAAGTTTGACTCCTACAAGCCTCAAACTCTTCAACTTGTCAAAACCCTAATTTGAGAGATGAGTAGAAGAAAAGGTGATTCAAGAATCCATACTTGAAATTTCAAATTTATGATGAGTCAAAGAGAAAATTGAGATGTCTTGGGGTATGATAAACTCTTGTAGCTTGAGAGACTCAAATATTAAGGTTATAATACCTTTCTTGTCCTAAATGTCAATACAATCAACTTTCAATAGCTTATAGAGGAACTTGGGAACCTAGATACCTTGATCCTATCATGATAATGCATGAGTATATATGATGAACACAAGCCATATAAGGTAAAATGAAGAGGGAAAATTTTGGAGTGCAATAGTTTATCATGACCTAGAGGATAAACGACACGAAAATCGATTTATATATTCATCACGACCTAGAGAATGAATAACATAAACCTGATAATTCGCACATCTACCATAACCTAAAGGATAGATGATTGAAAAGTTTGTATGTTTATCACGACCTAAAGGATAAACGACACGGGAGTAGTCTTACGTATTTATCATGATCTAAAGGATAAATAATGTAATCCTGAAAATTCGCATACCTACCACAACCTAAAGGATAGATAATTGAAGAGTGTTTTGGTAATCTAATCTTAGATAACTAGACCTAAGATAAGATCAAAGTTTACCGGTTGTGTCTGTTCTCAACCAAGGTATTCATTTGTTTTGTAGACCAAATAATTTAATGATGAGCCCCAAGAAAGTTTGTAGTTTTAACCAAAATAGAATTGAAAAAAAAAATTCCATGCATGATATATATATATATATATATATATATATATATATATATATATATATATATATATATATATATATATATATATATATATATATATATATATATATATATATATATATATATATATATATATATATATATATATATATATATATATATATATATATATATATATATATATATATATATATATATATATATATATATATATATATATATATATATATATATATATATATATATATATATATATATATATATATATGCATAACTCCCTAGATTGATATGGAACCCTAAATGTATATGCACTGAATTTTTTTGTATATGCCCCAAACGTATATGCGCCAAGTGTCCGTATATGCACCAAATGTATATGCACCAAGTGTCTGTATATGCCCCAAACGTATATTCACCAAGTGTTTGTATATGCCCCAAATGTTTGTTGTAAATCCTTTAATATCCTCTCTTTTTAAGCCATGGGTTTGTGTCACCGACTTCCCCAACATTGTATGTTGTGTTGTCGTCGTGTCTTTGGGTTAGTTTGAACAAGATGAACGATGTTAGCAAGATTTTGATATTTGTATCACAGTCGCAGGCGTAGGCGTGTGTGATACAATGGCAGAACCGACTATTAATACTGGTTTTGCGTTTGTGTTTGCAAATTTTGCAGTAAGCAAGAGTCGTCGCCGACTTTTCTTTTATCCAAATTAAGGGAAGGGTGAAAAGAACAGAAAAAGACCTTTTCGAGATTTTCTGAGTAAGGGGGGTAGATTATGAAAAGGGAAGGTGTTAGCACCCTTTCCATCTGTAGTTATCTACGGGCTCTTAGAGGTTTGCTCATTTTGAAATATTTTTATGCTTTGTATATTTGAAAGTTTATTTTGAAAATGCCTTGGTATGGCAGACTTTGTAATGTTTCTCGGAAATATGGAGAAAGTATACAAAGTGTCTTAAAAATGTTTTTAAAAAGTAGTTTTTCGTGTAAGTGCAAATGGTTTTCTTGAGAAAACTTCTAAAAATTCTCTACTTTTATACTCGAAAATGCGTTCTTTTCCTCTCATCCTTTAGGAAGTTCTATCCTACTATTAGTGAGTAGGTAGCCCTATCGATGGATGTATGAGGGACATTTGAAAGGGACGTTACAATCACAAAGGCAATTTGTGGAGATACTTTAGAAATCTTATTTAGGGACTAGATCATTTACCGATAAGGCAATTGTAGGGTCATTGAGGGACTATGATCTTTTGATTTATGGGTCTTTGCTAAAGCCTTCCTGCTTCATGACTGTTTTTTTAAAAGGCAACCAAAATGGGGTACCCTAGAGGTGCATATGTGCATGTGTGTTATGCAGTTACTTTAGTCTTTTTGTTAAGTTTGCTAACGTTTTAATTCCATTCTTGCCATACATGCCTAGTTACTAGCAGTTAATATGTACAGAAAATAAAGTGCAGAAAGCGTAAATCTAGACTATTACATGGCTTTCGGGGAGGGGGTATTTACAATGTACAAAATTGGGGGAAAAGTAAAATAAAGAAAGTGATAAAAAGTCCTTCTTAGTCTATTACATACCAGGATACAGTTACATTATCATAAAAATGCGAAAGTAAAATAAACGTGCGCAAGATAAAACAATACGTCTAAAAACCTAAGAAAAATTCTAAGTAAAGAAAAATCTTTTTTTTTGTTTTTTGGTTTTGTTAAAGAAAAATTAATTCTAAATTTAATTAAGAAAAATAAATATTAACTGGAAAATTATTCTAGGTTATAAAAGAAAACTAATCCTAATATTTTTTTTTGTATTTTTTGTTTAAGAAAAGAGAATGATTAAATTACATTCTAAGTTCTAGTTCATTTTAAATTAAGAAAATAGTTAAAATTTAGTTAACTAATTAATTAAAGAAATTAATTGTTTAAAAAAATCTAAGCCTAATAGTTTTTGTTAATTTTGTTTATTATTATAATTAAAATGATTAAGAGATGAAATAATTAAATAAAGCAAAAAAGAAAAGGAATTGGGCTTGACGACTGAAGTAGAATGAGGGATGCGATTGAAATTTCGCTAAGCCCGGATTGTGAAGCCCAAGTCCATCCTTGGATCCAGTGTGGGCAGTACTTGATGGTACATGGTATCTCATGTTCTAGATGTCATGCATTCTATGTAATTCCCCTAACCTGCTCTAAGGATATCCAGGAACTCATATACACACATTAGAACATTCAACAATTAATAAAAATAGAGATTTGAATTTGAGATTATACCAAAATAGTGATAGCTTGGATCCAGTGATCTGAGACCTTGCAAGCTTTGAGGATGGTTGAAACAAGTCCCTGGGAACCTCAAGAGCAATGTATGATTACTAGTTCAGACCAAAAGTACCTGCAAAGTGGGTTTCAAATTTTTACCGCTTTTGATAATTTTGCAAAAATGGTAGAGTTGTCTCTAGGTTGTGTAGGCGTTTTGAAATGCTTGCTAGATTCTTGTTTATATAGAGAGGAATGAGAGGACAAGAAAACAAAGGTTTAAACAACCTTAAAGCAAACTTTTCAAAGCAATGAATGAAATTTGTAACTTTGTCCAAAAACAAAGAAACTTGTCACTTTTTGAATTTGAATGAATGTGGACATGGATGCACGAAATCTTGGGCTTCAAGGCATGCTAAAACACCAGCCCAAATGCAAAAACCTATTTCCAATTATTTTATACACTTTATTTTATATTTATTTGAAATAAATTAAAATAAATGTGTACAAAATAAGTAAAAAATGTAAGTCATGGTAAGAGTGTTTTTGGAGGTACTCTATAATCTTAGGGAGATGTTTGAAATCCAAGAAATTGAGCCCTTGCCTTAAAATTTCAAATTTGCTCAATGCATAATTCTTGAAATTTCCCAAATTTTCCCAACTTGAGCAAGCCATAATTTGCTCAATTTTTATCCCAAGATGATGATATTTGACTTTTTGGAGAGCACCGGATGTCTACTTCAATCCCTCTTTTGATCAATTTTGCATTTGAAGATTTTATCTTGATGTAAAAGGTCTTGGCAAAAAGTGGCTTTTGTTGACTTTCTAAAAATGACTTGTAATGTATGAACTTGTATCTTTCAAATGGTGCATTTCTTGGACTTGAGGTCTGAAGATAAGTTGTAGGGAACTGGATTCTCCTCAAAATGATCTTTGTTTGGGGGAAAATGGATGAAGTATGTGGAAGTTATGCCTGGTCAAAGTTCAGTTGACTTTTCCTATAGAAACCCTAATTAGCAATTCTTGACTTTTGATAAATTTGGAGCATTTCTTGAGGGATCATGATCAACCCTTGATCAAATGATGTATATCACTTCAAAATGTTGGTGTTGACCAAAAATATTGAAGTTTGACTGTATATAGACCATAGTTGACTTTTGACCTAGTACAATTGATTTTCAAGCATTTGAGCAATTGACTGAGCAAACTTGTAGTGAAAGGTATGAAATTTGTCATGGATAATCTTGAAGACATATTAGGACCACGGAATACATTTGAGACCTTTGGAGCTTACACATCTTGGTGAAAAATGAAACCCTAGTTGGAAGTCCAATGCTTAGGAGGAGAATTTGTCTGATCAATTCTTGGTCAACCTTGAGCAATTGAGGATCTCTAGGAGTATGTCTTGTGTGAAAATGGGAGGGTAAATTTTGGGGTAAAACAGCGTGGTTATAGTCGTAAATATGGTTATAGTCCTAGGCGTGAATGTAGTCGTGGATTTTCTTTCGATGTTTTTCTAACCAAAATGCTTTTTGATGCTTTATCCAATGCTTATTTTTTGTTCGTCAAATCCCCAAAGTGATTTCAACTTAGTATTCACAAGAAACAATCGTAGTACTTTGCAAACAAGTCAACAAATTAAAAAGACACATTTGAAAGATTGAAAGAGTAAGTGCTTTATTGATAAACATGCCTCTGAATAGGAGAGAGTATAAGATGTAATTCCTTGAAAGAGGTAATTACAGAAAGTTTAACAAAAATGGAAAATGGCAATGAAAATGATAATTGCTACTGTTGTTTTCCAATGTCCTTTTGATAGCTCCAATCTCCTTTTCTTCTGAGTCAGATGATTTAGATTAATCCTCTCCTTTGTGGTCGTAGTCGTGGTTCTTAGATTGCAGTCTATTTGTTCTTTATTTTGAGTAGGATCCCTAAATTTTACTTGGATCGCCCTTTCGGGTTTCCATTCCAGCGGGATAATTCTTTTTGTGTATGTCCCTAATTTTCTCCTATATCGCCCTTTAGGATTTTCAATCCACCGGGATGCTCCTTTTTGCATAAGTCTCCCGTTTAGTGTTTGAACTTAGCGATATTTTTATACATAGTATTTTTTTTACTATATCGCAGTTCGTCGAATGTGGAAGTTCTTCCCCATCCATTGTTGTAAGGATAAGACCACCACCCGAGAATGTTGTTTTTACCACATATGAACCTTCATAGTTGGGTGTCTATTTACCACGTGAATCAAGACGAGGTAGTAGAATCTTATTGAGCACCAAATTGCCTTCTTTGAACACTCGCGGACGAACCTTCTTGTCAAATGCTTTCTTCATCTGCTTTTGGTACAACTGACTGTGGCACAAAGCTGTCAAGCATTTTTCTTCAATGAGGTTAAGCTTATCAAGTCGTGTTTGAACCCACTCTGCTTCTTCAAGTTTTGTTTCTGTTAGAACTCATAGAGGTGGAATATCTACTTCAATATGGAGTACTGCCTCCATGCCATATAAGAGAGAGAGAGAGAGAGAGAGAGAGAGAGAGAGAAATGAGTTGCACCTGTTGATGTACACGCGGAAGTATGATAGCCTTGTAGAGTGATGGAAGCATTCCATGCCAATATTTGTATGTCATTACCATTTTCTGAATGATTTTCTTGATATTCTTATTGGTAGCTTCAACGGCCCCGTTCATCTTGGATCGATACAGAGAGGAATTATGGTGCTCAATTTTCAAGTCATCGCATAACTCCTTCATCATTTTATTATTTAAATTGGACCCATTGTCTGTAATGATTCTGTTAGGAACCCCATATCTACATATAATATTCTTCTTGATGAACCAAGTAACCACTTGTCTTGTCACATTTGCATAGAACGCAGCTTCCACCCACTTGGTGAAGTAATCGATGGCAATTAGTATCAACCAGTGTCCGTTAGAGGCTTTCAGTTTTATCATTCCTATCATATCAATTCTCCACATTGAAAATGGCAAAGGAGAACTTAGGACATTCAAAGGAGTCGGTGGCACATGCATTTTGTCGGTGTAGATTTTGCATTTGTGACATGTCTTTGTATAATGGTAGCAATCAACTTTCATCGTCAACCAATAATAACCTGCTCGCAAGATCTTTCTAGTCACGGCAAGTCCATTTGTATGAGTTCCAAAAGTGCCTTCATGGATTTCTCTCATAAGTGTATCTTATTCATGTTTCTCCATGCACCTGAGTAACACCATATCATAGTTTCTTTTGTATATGACATCACCATTCCGAAAGAATTTTGAAGCTAGCTTCCGCAGAGTTTGCTTGTCAATCACATAGGCATATTTTGGATATTCTTGTTTCTTGAGGTTCCTTTTGATGTCATAGAACCAAGGCTTATTATCTAGTCCTTCTTCAATGGTAAGGCAATGTGAAGGTTCTTCGAAATGTCTAATTGAAATGCGTGGTTTGTGATTTGTCCAGCTCACTTTGAACATGGCTGATAAGGTTGCCAAGACGTCTCCCATATGATTTTCTTCTCACGAAATATGATTGAATGTAAACTTAGTAAATTTTGTAGCTAGCTTCAAAACATGATCCCAATATGGAATCAATTTGGGATGTTTAGTGTCAGATTCATCATTGACTTGGTATATGACTAATTATGAATCTCTATATACTTCGAGATGTTTAATTCGTAGATCAATAGGAGCTTCTAGTCCCAAGATACAAGCTTCATATTCAGTGATATTATTGGTGCAGTTAAAACATAACCTTGCAGTATAAGGTTTGTGAAAATTCTTTGGAGAAGTCAAAATTTCCCCAATACCATGCCCTAATGCGTTTGAAGCACCATTAAACATGAGTGTCTAACGTGCCCCCGGTTCAGGTCCTTCGTCGGGTCCTGGTATTTCGTAGTCAGTTATATACATGACATCTTCGTCTAGAAAGTCGAATTAATTGGTTGATATTTTGGCAACGACTAATGAGTTACATGGTCAGCTAGCACACTACCTTGATGGCCTTTTGAGTAACATATTGGATGTCGTACTCAGATAGTAACATCTGCCATCGGGAAATTCTTCCTATAAGAGTTGGTTTTTCGAACACATACTTTAAAGGATCCATTCTTGCTATTAACCATGTGGTGTAAGTTAAAATATATTACCTCAATCGTTTAGTATCCCAAGCCAAAGCACAACAATTCTTCTCGAGAAGTGAGTACTTGGTTTCACAGTTGGTGAATTTCTTGCTAAGATGGTAGATTGCATGCTCTTTTCTCCCTGTTTCATCATGTTTCCCTAATATACATCCCATTGACCCTTCAAGCATTATTAAGTACATGATGAGCGGTCTCCCAGGAACTAGTGGCATCAATATTGGTGGCTCTTTTAAATATTTCTTTATCGTCTCAAAGGATATCTGACAATCATCATTCCACACCACTGTGTGATCTTTTTGAAGTAATTTAAATATTTCCTCGTATGTAGTAGTTAGGTGTGATATGAACCTTGAAATGAAATTCAATCGTCCTAAGAAACCACGAACCTCTTTTTCTGTCCTTGGAGCTTGCATTTCTTGTATGGCTTTCACCTTGTCGGGATCTACCTCAATACTGCACTGACTTACAATAAAACCCAATAACTTGTCTGACCTGACACCAAATATACACTTGTTCGGATTCAACCTCAGTTTGAACTTGTGCAGACTCTCGAATAAATTTTGTAAATGTATGATGTGATCCTCCTCTGTATGAGATTTTGAAATCATATCATCTACATATACCTCAACTTCTTTGTGGATCATATCATGAAATAGTGTGACCATAGCTCGTTGATAATTCGCCCCTGCATTCTTTAGACCAAAAGGCATCCCCTTGTAACACAAAGTGCCCCCAAGGAGTCATGAAAGTACTCTTTTCCATATCATCGGGTGCCATTTTGATCTGATTATATCCTGAGAAACCGTACATGAATGAGAATACTGAAGCTTGATTTGTATTATCCACCAAAACATCTATGTGAGGTAACGGGTAATCGTCTTTAAGACTTGCTTTATTCAAATCCTGATAATTTACACACATGCGTACTTTGTCGTCCTTCTTGGGTACTAGTATGATGTTAGCTATCCAAGGTGGATAATATACCACCACTAAGAACCCTGCATCAAATTATTTAAGTACTTCTTCTCAAATCTTGCTACACATGTTTGGACGAGTTCTTCTGAGCTTCTGTCTAACTGGAGAACAACCTTCCTTGAGAGGTAGTCTATGCACCACAATATTTGTATCCAATCCTGGCACGTCTCTGTAAGACTAGGAAAATATATCCACATATTCATGTAACAACTTGATCAGTCTTTCTTTGACGCTTTCTTCCAATGTTGCCCCTAGCTTGATCTCTTTCAAATCTTTCTATGTGCCAAGGTTGATGGTCTTAATGATTTCTTAGCATGGTTGTATATTGTTAGCCTTTTTCTCTAATTCCCTCGCTAATTCTTTGGAGAGTTTAAGATCTTCATCGTTTTCCTCTTTCACTTGGTTGATGGGTGCATCAAAATTATATCAGATAGCAGCAGTAACATTATCGGTGATTTTAGGCAAGGATCTGCATATTTATCATGTTTTGGTGCAACTTTAGTATGTGAATTTGAAAATGCATATGAAAAAAAGTATTGCCATTTTAAAAACATAAGATACAAATGCAAGAGAAATATATGGATCTTAATTGAATATGAAATATAACTCTTTTTAATTGAGAATATTGTTCAAAATAAATCGGGGGACCCTTACAAGCTACCCCATATGCCTCGGGTTTAACATAGGTTCTTTCAAAAACAAGAAAATTACTTTGGGAAGAAAAAGATCTCTGGGTTGTCCAATTCTTGAGATCATAGCTTGAAGCGTACTCACAGATGAAGTCAGATGCTCTTTTGGTGCTTTTCTTGTTAGATATCATCACTACTTTCCCACTGTGCTCTATCCCTATTGATGAAGGTTTTCTGGATGAGAGGAAACTGCACCTTGCCTTTCAGGGTAGCCTTTGATGATTCGTAGCCCAAACCAAAATGATTATTCTTCTCAGGTATCTCCACAATTTTACCCCAACCTTTTGAGGTACCATCTTCAACAGCTATTTGTAAATCTATCCACGAAGTCACAGTAGGTCTCTTGATTTTCTCCATCGGCGAGGTTACCATTAAAGCAACCTCTAAGACTTGAAATGGTGTCGCTATGCATTCCTCATATGCACTGATATATCTGTAGGACTCTATGTAAGTTACAAAGATGTCCTCTTCACCGTCGATTATAACCAATCTTCCTTCAATGAAGAACTTCAATTTTTGGTGTAGAGTTAAAGTAACATCCCCTGCTGCATGAATCTAAGGTTGTCCGAGTAAACATGTATATGCTGGTTCTATATCCATTACTTGAAAAGTGATATAAAACATATGCGGGACAATCTTGAAAGGAAGATCCACTTCTCCAAATATTGTACTTTGAGAACCATCAAAAGCTTTGACTATCATAGAACTTGGCCTTATAATAACACCATCTAGTGTTAACTTCATCGGGCAGGATTTTGCTAACACATTGAGGGCAGAACCAGTATCAGTGAGTACACTAGATGGTTAATTGTACCTATCTGAATGGAAATGTGCAACGCCTTGTTGTGAGCTCTATCTTGTGGAGGCAACTCGCTGTTATTGAAGCCTATGCACGATTCAGATGTTAAGTTTGCTACGACATTATCAAACTGATTCATCGTAATCTCTTTCGCAACATGCGCAGAACTTAGAACCTTCATTAGAGAGTCTCAATACGCTTCTGAATTGAGAAGAAACGAGAGTATTGAAATCTTGGTCAGGGTTTGGTGAAGCTGATCCACCACTCTATAATCACTTCTCTTGATATATTTCAAGAATTCTTCCGCCTCTTGGTCAATAAAATTCTTGCTTGGAGGTTCTTATTCTTTGTTAGCCTATATCGCAGTTTTCCCCTTATCTTTAACCATAGCATCATTTTACTTCTATTGTTCGGGACCATAGATATGACCACTACAAGTAATTCCCTCTATTCCTGCTATATTTGTGATTGCAGGTCCTTGACTTGTCAATGGCTCACATTCTTGTTTTAAACCATTAATGTATACATTACACTCATAACACTATGGGATTGTTGTGTTACTTTCGTAAGGGGTGGGAGATGGCCCCCTAATTACCATTGTAGTCTTTGGGATTGTTGGAATTCTCAGAGTCTGGCATGGTATCATCATTTTTTTATGTTGACTCTCCTTACCGAATCACAAGGGTTTTCTTATTAATATTCGACCCTTGGCAAGGAATTACCAATGGCTTCTTCGTACTTCCATCGACCACAGCTATGTATTCTTCTTTGGGGTGTTACCTGAATTAGACTATCCCCTGATACACCCATTTTTGCAACATCTTCTCAAAAGCTTCATTGTGTTATAAGAGGAACCCACAATCTAATTGATATTCTTTCAAAAGATTTATTAGGGCCTTTACTTGTCTGGCTGCCCACAAGTCAGTGACCACTTCAATTGCATTCACCGTTGGTCCACCATGTGGAGGTATATGGTTTATTTTAGTGTTTGGTTTATCAAAAGTGACATCCTGAGAATCCAACAAATCTTGAATCTTGTGTCTAAAGGCTCAACATTTTTCTATGGTATGCCCCAAAGAATTGGCGTGATATTCACACCTGGCATTTGCATCGTACTTTAGTGCAAGTGCCCCAACTGGAGGAGCTATTGGCTTATGCTCTACAAAAGATTCCTTGAGTAGATGTTGCAATAATTGGTTGTGCAACATGGGGAGAGTATCAAATCTTCTTGGTGGCCTTTCAAACTTGTTCCATTGTTGTTCTCGTGGATTTACCAATGGCTGTTGTTGATAACGCAAAATTATATCGAATTATCTAGCTTGACTTGCATGCATTTTACTATCGTTTTTATTTATTTATGTCATATTATGCTAGTATTTTATTGTATTTCAGGTATATGCTAGAAATGAACCTAAATATGAAAAGGAGAAATAAACAGGAAGAAATGACCGAAAATGTGTGACTTTGTAGCAGAAAACAAAAGAAATTGCATCAGAGGATTGTGACGGTCGTCACAGCCCCATGCCGCTCGCTAGAGATTCAATTAGTGTTCCCCTCGGCGCATAACATGTCCCTCTCTACACAAAATGAAAATATGTGTTCCCCACAACACACACTGCATGCCACTCGTCACTGGCTGATTTTAGTGTTAAACAAGAAGTTCTTCTCCATGTCTTCTTCATGTAACCACTCACGAAGCCCATTATCACCCCATGATCTTTTCAAATTCCCATTTTTCCACCTCTTTCTCCACTTTCTCCATTATCTCCAATACTTCTCACGTGATAACTTCTAGCATTTCTCACTATATAAAGCACCTAGCACTCATTATTTTGGAAGGAATGTTTTTGTATGCAGATTATTATTCTTAGTTTCTAGGCAGAAAACTCAGTATGTAAAAGTGTTAATTTCTCACATCAAGGAACTACCACACCATTAGTTTTAGGACCTTTCATTTGTACGCTTGGATCATAAGCTTGCCAGATTATTGAAGATTAATTTCAGTTTTAATTCAAGTTTCACTTTTACAGGTTCTCTTTAGTGATTTATTATAATTATTGTTTATGATTGTTAATTTAATTACCATGTTGTTTTTAATTTAATTTGTTATGTTTAATTCATTTTCAATTAATTCCATGTCTAGCTAAATTATTTAGAATCCGGTATGTGAGGACCGTCGTCTCCGACGGGACTCAAATGTTGGCTTAATATTTTATTTTGAAATTATGTTTTGGTCTTTGATTTTAAACTTAATTTAAATAGCCTTGTCACGAGAGTGAGAGGTTATTTAGCATGGTTTTTCCACGAGAGTGGGAATTAATTAAGGTTCAAGTCGACACTGCGAGAGCGTGGGGATCGAACCAGATAGTAAAAACTAGGCATTAATCCTAAACACATCGAGGGCGCTTTAGAATTAATTAGAACTTGTACAGTTTTCAAAATGCGTTCCTTGATTCAAGTGGGCAAGCGAGAGAGAAATCCTACGGTTAAGGAACATGACTTTATTCAAAACCACGAGAGTGTGAGATATTGTCTTTAAATTGGTATTTTCTACTAAACACATTTTTAACATCATTACAAGCCAACAAGTTAGAGTTCCTGAGATACGCGGAATATGCATTCCGGTCTCTCTTTTCTTATATTTATCTTAATCTTTATTTTATTTTAGTTTTAGTTCTTAGTTTCCGCAAATCCAATCATTCGTTAGCCTTAACTTTACAAAGCAACAATAGATTACAGTAGGTTGACATTGGTCTCTGTGGATTCGATAATCTTTTATATTACTTAGATATTTTCGTGCACTTGCGAACGCATCAAGTTTTTGGCGCCGTTGTCAGGGACCAACAATCAATATTGTTATTTTCGTTGTTGCACCATATAGACTAAGGCACTTTAAACTTAATTACTATGTATCACCCAGATTTTTTCTACAACTCCCATTCTCGGTATTTCGAGCAATCACAATAATCCCATAAATCCGACCTCGAAATATTGATGGAAGATTTTAATACTTCACTAACTCACTCTTACCCAAATTACCTCTACAACTACCAATCCCAACATTTTGAGGAGTTGCAAGAATCCCATAAATCCGATCTCGAAATATTACTGGAGGATTACAATGCGACGCTAACTTATCCTCTACCAAATTTCCTCTATAATCACCACGCCAAATATTTTGAGGAGTCACAAGAATCCCATAATTCCACTCTCAAAACATTAATGGAGGATATGACTGCGACATTAAATCGCTCTAAGCTGGAAACTATGATGATGGAGCGCTTTGTGGAAACACAAAATGCGACGCTAACTCACTTTGAGGAACCACGGGAATCCCATAATTTCAACCTCGCAACATCAATGAAGGATTTCGATGCGACGCTAACTCACTCTAGGCTAGAATATATGATAGAGCATTTTGTAGAGACACAAACTGCCCAAAATGAAGAGATAAATAAAAGTCTTCAAAATAATGAAACCTTTAGGCAGATGAACAATGCGGTTGAGTCCCTCATGACTCACAACATGGCCTTGGAGACCCAAATCTCCATGCTTGCACAAAATCCTCTAGGACCCTTCCTTGGGGAGCATGTGGATGTTGAAAAAACCATTAATGAAAAATAAATCGAAAATCCTAAGGAGAGTGATAATGAGGTTGAAGAGAGTACTAATGTGGTTGAGAAGAGTTCTGATGAGAAAAGAGTAAAGATTTAGAAAATTACTCTGACACCATTTGAAAGGGAGGTTATTGAAGAGGTAGAGAAGGAAACATTTATTGTTGTTCCTCCTCCCTATAACCCACCTATTTCTTTTCTGCAAATATTTGTGGAAGCTAATGTAGATGCCCAATCCAAAAGGTATGTTGACAATATCCATGCCAATTCACCTTTATCTGAGGTCCTGCATAAAAAGAGAAAATTTAAGGACCACAAAACTAGGGAAATCATTAGCATAAGAAGGGAAGGTTAACATTCGAGATGGTGGATGAAATAACTAAGCCCAAACTTGAAAAGCTGATACTCAAGATTGATCTAGAACCACCACCACAAGTTCAAAAGAATGAACCACCCCACGGGAGAAAGAAAAGAAAAGTTGAGGGATATGTGAGATGGCTTGATCAGTGGCCATGGAAACCAATGATGATTAAGAATTTGATTGAGGAGTTATTCTCGAGAGAATCACCATTAGTGCTGACACTCTTGAGTCGTCAAGCTACTGATGTTAACCAAAGCACTGCGTGGGAGGCAACCCACGAGTTTCAATTTAATGTTTTTGCTTTTGTTTGAGTTTGTAGAAAATAAAGATATTGATCGCTTGGCACCTATCAATTGCATGTAGAAAACTATCGAGGTGAGCATTGAACGGGTTCTTATTCCTCTTTCCACTTTTTACTAAAACATTGAGGATAATGTTTGGTTTAAGTGTGGGGGAGAAACTTTAACGCTTTCCATTTAACGCTTCTTATTTTGATTTATTGTTTTCTAGTTTATTGCATGTTTTTAGGATTTTATCTGTTTTCAGTATTTGGTCGATTCATTGCAAGTTATGTTAAGTTTGTATGCCTGTTTTTCAGTTGTTATTGAATTTCCCTGAAATTTTAAAATTTTTAAACCTCCCAACAAAATTTTTCTTTTCTAATGCATGGAACACACTCTGGAAGTATATAGGTTGTCACAATCTAGGCTTTGTTAGAGATACTTGGGAAAGTTCCAATAAAATAGATATTGTTATGACACCCTAAACTCCCTCATTAAGTGATATCGATTTGGGTACCCATTATGCCGAGACCTTAGGCTCAAGTTTTCAAAGTAGCTCTTAAGTAGTTTACATTAGCAGTCAGCATCATCTTAAGCACAAACTACATAGGGAGTCGGTGAATATAAGTGAATGATCCCAAAAATTCTAAAAAAAATATTTTCCATAATAAATTTAAAATAGGGAATGCACCTATTAAGTTAGGTGACCCTTACTCGGTCACTTAATCCAACGGTTTTGGAACCTACAAAAATATAATAAAGCAACCCGTCGTTAGTTGGTTCAGAGGTGTCTGGTGCTGAACTTGGTAGGGCAGACTACGGTCCGATCCCCCGCAACTGCGATTGGTAAAATAAAAGGGGTTACCAAACTTACGTACCAGAACCCGGAGAAAAGGATCATAGCCGCTAACTGATTTCCCTACTATGCGTGTGTACGAATAACGGGCTTAATGTGATTGCGCTTGAATGAAAAGAGTGAAAGAAAAACGAGAGATATAGGTTGAGCTATAATGGCATGATTCGAATTAGTCTGCATGAAAAGGGAGTCTATCAACATTGTGTCGTTATGGTATCCTTGGTATTAAATACTTAGTACCTATCAAACTAACATTAGCCTAGAAGCCACGTATGATTAGGAGTTGTGTTGTGCCCTTATTTCAAAGCTCGCTTATCATTTCTTTTACTGTGTTGGTCAATTACTTAAGCACAAGCAGGGGTTTAAGTCTGGGGGTATTTGATAACGCAAAATTATATCGAATTTTCTGGCTTGACTTGCATGCATTTTATTATTGTTTTTATTTATTCATGTCATATTATGCTGGTATTTTATTGTATTTTAGATATATGCTAGAAATGAACCTAAATATGAAAAGGAGAAAGAAACAGGAAGAAATGACAAAAAATGTGTGACTTTGTAGCAGAAATCAAAAGAAACTGCATCAGAGGACTGTGACGATCGTCATAACCCCATTCCGCTCACCACATATTCATTTAGTGTGCCCCTCGGCACACAACATGTCCCTCTCGGAACAAGATGAAAATATGTGTTCCCCACGGCACACATTGCATGCCACTCGTCACAGGCTAATTTCAATGTTAAACAAGAAGTTTTTCTCCATGTCTTATTCAGTAACCACTCACGAAGCCCATTATCATCCCATGATCTTTTCAACTTCCCATTTTTCCACTTCTTTCCCCACTTTCTCCATTATCTCTAATACTTCTCACGTGATAACTCCTAGCATTTCTAACTATATAAAGCACCTAGCACTCATTGTTTTGGAAGGGATGTTTTTGTACGCAGATTATTATTCTTAATTTCTAGGCAGAAAAGTCAGTATGTAAAAGTGCTAGTTTCTCACATCGAGGAACTACCACACCATTAGTTTTAGGACATTTCATTTGTATGCTTGGATCATAAGCTTGTCGAATTATTGAAGATTAATTTTAGTTTTAATTCAAGTTTCTCTTTTACTGTTCTCTTTACTGCTTTATTATAATTATCGTTTATGATTGTTAATTTAATTACCATGTTATTTTTAATTGAATTTGATATGTTTAATTCATTTTCAATTAATTCCATGTGTAGCTAAATTATTTAGAATCCGGTATGTGAGGACCGTCGTCTGCGACAGGACTCAGTAACAAATGTTGGCGTAATATTTTATTTAGAAATTATGTTTTGGTCTTTGTTTTTAAACTTAATTTAAATATCTTTGTCACGAGAGTGAGAGGTTATTTAACACGGTTTTTCCACGAGAGTGGGAAATTAATTAAGGTTCGAGCCAACAGTTCGAGAGCATGGGGATCGAACCAGATAGTAAAAACTAGGCATTAATCCTAAACACAACAAGAGCGCTTTAGAATTAATTAGAACTTGTTCAGTTTTCAAAACGCGTTCCTTGATTAAAGTGGGCGAGCGAGGGAAAAATCCTACGGTTAAGGAACGTAACTTTATTCAAAACCAAGAGAGTGTCTTTAAATTGGTATTTTCTACTAAACACATTTTTAACATCAGTACAAGCCAACGAATTACAAAGTCCCTGAGATACGCGGAATACACATTTCGGTCTCTCTTTTCTTATATTTATCTTAATCTTTATTTTATTTCAGTTTTAGTTATTAGTTTCCCCAAATCCAATCATTCATTAGCCTTAGCTTTACAAAGTGACAATAGATTACAGTAGGTTGACATTGGTCTATGTGGGTTCGACAATCTTTTATATTACTTTGATATTTCCATGCACTTACGGATGCATCAGTTGTTCCCTTGGGTTTGATGCGACAACATTAATTTCTCCTTCTTTCTTTTTAGAGAATTTAGGAACATGTCTCTTTGAATTATAAGGGGCACTATATGATGCCCCTTATATCTTACCACTTTTTATGTCTGCTTCAATCCTTTCACCAATAGTCACCAAATCATAAAATCCAAAAGAGACGCTCCCCACCATCTTATCATAGTACAAACCTTGTAAAGTTCCCATGAACATATCAATCAATTCTTTTTCCAATAGTGGTGGTTGTACACGGGATGCCATTTCTCTCCATCTTTGAGCATACTCCTTGAAAGACTCATCTTTCTTCTGAGATAATATTTGGAGCTGCATACAGTTAGGCTTCATGTCCAAATTGTACTTCTACTGTCTTAGGAAAGCATTGACAATATCTGCCCATGTCTGGATATGAACCCTCTCCAATTTCATGTACCAATCTAAGTATGCCCCACTCAATCTGTCTTGGAAACAATGGATCATTAGCTTCTGATCTTGAGCATAGACATGTATCTTTCTGTAATACATCCATAGATGGTTCCTCGGACATGTGAGTCCCTTATATTTTCCAAAGTTAGGTACTTTGAATTTTGGAGGGATTACCACATCCGGAACTAACCTCATTTCGAGAGCATCGATGTTAAAATCATTGTAACCCTCCACAGCCTTCAACCTTTCTTCAAGAGATTTATAGTGATTGAGCACCAAAGGATTTTCAGTGACATGGGTATGGGTTGTCCTTTGAGGTATTTGGTTGACGTCTTCTAAGCCATGGTCTCTATATTATAAGTCTATGTAATTATCCATATTTTGTGGATTGTCGAATGGAATCTGCAAGGTATGAGATGCTCCTACCTTCGGTGGAGGTGGGACAAACCCTTCAGTATTAGCTTGGCTGACCTCTTGTTGTGCTATAGTTGACTATTGAGGTCCTGATTCTGGTTCCCTTATTGGTTGGTGACCGCTTAATGCACCAACAGTTTGGGCTACTTCTTCAAAGGCTACCCTAGGTGTTTGTTCTTGTCTCTCAATGATGCTCTTCAAGGCTAGAAGAACTTGGCTCATATCTCCCTTAATCGAGTTGATGTTGCCTTTCACATGCTCCAAATCTTCCTTGAAGGTAGCTTGGTTCTCTTCGATCTGTTCCATCACTTTCTTTTGATGGGCCCTTGTTTGATATGGCGATCGGAGAGGTTGTGTTTTCTTACCAATGATTTAACTGGAGAAGGTTTTTTTGAAAAATGATAAGTTTTTCTACGAATTTATGAAATGTAATGTTTGTGAATGCATGAATGCATATGAATATGTTAAAAGTTTCGTTTTTTGAATGTCTTATTCACTTGGATTCTTTTTATATATCTATTTTTTTAGGTTTTTCTTTTTACTGGTGAGCATCTCAAAAACAAATTCACAATGGGATATAGAAACAAAACTTTTATTGAAATAATAATTGTCCTTAAACTTCCCAATATAACTTTCTAGCCCTCATTTGTGTAGAGTCTCCTTTGTATGAGGAAATTCTTCTGGAGGTCTTCTAACTCATGAAAAACTTACTCATATTCATCAGTCTTTTGGGAGAGAAGTCTTTCTACCCTCGTCCTCTTGAGAGGTTCCCCTACATTTGATACTTGGCTATCTTGGAGTCTCGCAGTAAGATACTACATTTTCTTTTCTTGATCTAAAGAAGCTTGTGCCAAACTTTAGATTTGAGCCCTCAAACTTTCTTCCATCTCCTTTTTGTCTTGTATCGCCTTTTCGTACCACCTACTTAGCTTCCTGATTTCACTAGCAGCATCTTCCAAATGTTGGTTGTGAGAATCTAAGTTGAAGGTAGCACTTAACAACCCTTCGGTCAAACATTTCCGCTTAAGACTCTCCTTTTCAAATGCTTCACAGTCTTTCTGAATCTGTTGATCTTTCGACTCAAGCTCGTGTTGCATCTGTCTTTTCTCCTTAGCTAAGTTATGGAGGATAAGCTCTAATTCTTCTTTCTCCTTTTAAGCTTGACTCAAGGATTTCTTCAAGTTGTTTATTTCTTCTAAGGAAATATGCAGAGGGTCTAGGACATCTGGCTCATACTCAGGATCAATGTCAAATGTTAGCTTAATAACTTGCACCCTATCCAAAACCCATCGAGTGTAAGGCTCTTTCGCCACAGCATTCTTCCTTTTGGTCTTTCTTTTATCAACCATATTCCAAGCTCGGATGATCTTGTTGAGCAAATCTCGGTCATTTTTGTCCATGTTGTGAATGATTAATTGTTGAAGTTGTTCATAGGAGTGTTTATCCTCCAAAGGGTACCCAAGTTGTCGCAAAGCCAAAGTAGGGTTATAATTGATGCAACCACGTGATCCAATTAACGGAACATTCGGAAAACCTTCGCAACTGTAAATGATATCTCCAGTATTTAACTTTCTTTCATACTACAACACAGAATCAGCAGTAAGTTTTATACCCCAACTTTTCCCCCCTAAGATTTCTCATCATCTCATATCATCAATACACCAAGATCACACATTAGGGTTGATTCTCTCTTTCTACTTTATCCCATCTTTAAGTTTGTTCTTGAGGGATCACCAAGCACCTTAAACTGTTTATCTTGTACGTGTGTTCTTTAAACTAACATCAAAATATGTATATATGTTTCTTTAAATGTTCATATTGTAGGTGGTGATACAATTGCATTCATCTCACCATCTAACCTAGGATTGAGGGTTGGTTCTCAATAAAATGAATCTTCAATGGATTCCAAGAGCTCAAGTTTCAAGGATATGTCCATGATATCAAAGATTTGTGGTTTAAATAATTCCTTCACCATATTTAGGTCAAACTTTCCTCATGGTTGGTGTTGACATTCATCAAAGAGATAGGTTCATGTGTTTATTTCCATGCCTTCTTCAACAAGCTTCATTGAGACTTAAAACTCCATATTTGAGTGTGCTTCATGATAATATCATTTTGAGACCTATTATGATTCATCATCCTTTATCTTTCTGAGAAAGATCAAAAGATTCAAGGTTGGTTCAACAAGATTGACCTTATTGAGAAAATGCTTGATTTAGTGATCACAAGTGCATAACTCTCTCAATTTTCAACATTTTGAGTTGGTTCTTTTTGCTATGGATTATTACCATAATCTACAAAAACCTCTCTTCACATGACAAGATCCAGTTGTGCAAGAAAAATCATTAAAAGTTGAAAGGGGTTTCAAGTCATTTGTAAACTCTATGAGCTAGGGTGTGTTGACTTCTAAAGACCATATCTTACTCATTTTTTGAGATTTTTGAGTGACTCTAAATCCATTATTCTCTTTAAAGGGTCCCTAATAAGATCTCTTCATAAATCTAAGCTATTTTGAATTGAATATCATTAATGATTGAGAAATATTACAAGTCTCCTTGAAAGGCCTTTGAATTTTAGGGTTTGAGTTCAAATGATCATAACTTGGTCAATTTTTATCTCCTTGATCCCATTATTTTTCCACAATGATCTTAAGAGTGTGAACTTTAACTCTTCTTTTATGTTAAAAGCTGGTTAGAAGATTCTTGAAGAGATCAAAAGATTATAGGTTACTTCATGGAATTTTATCAACTTCACAAGGTCATAACTCTCTCAATTTTTGGAGCTTTTGGATGACTCAAGTTTCACAATGCTCTTTAAGTATAATTCATGTCATCTTCATTGACCAAAACATAATTTTGAGTGGAATTCCATGTTTTAAAGCAAGAGATTATAAGTCACTTTTGAACTCAAAACTTGAAATTTTTTTAAGTCCACAAGTCAGTGTGTTTTTCACAATTTCAATTGATCATAACTTTTTACTCAAGCATCCAAATTCTACTTTTCTTGGCGTATTATGAAGTTTGTGGTGAAAATTTTCCATTGCAAAAATAATGAGATCATAAATCCCCTTGAGTTGGGTGCACCATGTATTTAAAGTTGGCACCTTGAAACTGATTTTGTCAAAACAGTCAGATTTTGATTTTTCATAATGTGGCTTCTAAACACCAATTTTGTGCATGTTTTCCACTTAAACATGTTTAACAAAGTTTCTAAGGCCGGATTGAGGATTGAAATGCAAGAAATGGTTGAGTTTTGACAACTTGCAAGTCACACTTTTTCATGATCAGGGTGTGCACGGTTTCACTTGATTGCTTATCATTCATCCTCTCTAAGAATTGCATTCACTTCTCTTATAAATACATACCACATTCCAATCATTTTCGCAAGCTTGGACAACCAAAATCACCCTTCCAAACTCTCTCCATAACTCATAATTATGTAACTTCGAATTTGATTCTACAACTTTTTCCAATCTAATTTCTTTGTTGATTCTTCATCCTTGAACTTCACTGAAGCTAATAGAAGAAGAACCAAGCCTTGAAGTGTCCTAAATCGTGCTAGCCAAGTCAAGTTTCAGAGCTCTGAATTTGAACTTCAATAGGTAGATTCCTCCATCAATTCTCTCAAAATTTGTTACTACAATGAAGTTCTCATCACTCTGATACTCATTGCATCATTTTTTTAACTGGAAGTGAGTTTCGATCATGAATTTTCAAATCCCTATTCAACTTTTTTCTTCTGGTTTTCTTCAAATCGATTGAGCTACAATTTATATAAATTTCTCACGAGGGTACCATTAAAATCGTCTTGAAGAGACGACAAGAATGGCATTGGTCTGAGCTCTTGATTTTACAGTTTGTGAGACCTGCAATTCGTGTGGATGGAGGTTGAAGATGACCAACGTGTCATCTCTCAACCAATGACAAGGCACCACTTGTTTTTTTAAAAATCTGTTTTTTAATAAATGATCTGGTGGTTTATTCACTAATATCCATGATATGCACAGTGCGCCAGATCCCTTGGATTTGATTACTAACGCGTTTTGACATTGATCCAGTGGTATAAACCATTTTGATTTTAGTTTTATTTTCTGATTTTATATTTTAATTGTTTTAAACATAAAAAATTCATTTCAATTTCTAAAATTCTGAAGAAAAAAAATCATAAAAATACGTTTGATTTTTCTCTTTCTAATTTTTATTTTTTCACAATTTTATTTAGTGATTTGATATTTTTTATAATTTTTCACTTTATTTAACTTGTTTTAAATGATTAAAAATAGTTTTCTTGATTTTTAAATTCTGGAAAAATTATGGAAGGATCGAATGACATCTTGACAAATATTGGTGGCCTCATTATATTTTTATTTATGATTTTACTATTTTTTACAATTTTATGTTTATTTTGCATATTTCTTTAAATTTTAAAATAGTTTCTGACTTTAAAAACTTCCAAAAAAAAAAACTGTCAACACTTATTAACTCGTGTTTGACTTTTGACTATATTATGAGATTTTTATTTGGTGTTTTAATATACTTTGTGTATTTTACCAATTATTTCCCTATTATTAACCATTTGAATATTGTTTTATTAAATATTATTTTATTATTTTTGTTTGGTCCTGATTTAGGTGATATTTTGGGACAAGTTCCTCAACCTCATTGGATCTTAGGTGTTGATAGGTTGAAAAACCAAATCCACCAAAATGGATGAATGATGTTGATGATATTTGAAACTCTAATTTGATTTAATACATCTCATCCCTCTTCATCTTATCCCTTTCTTACTTGTGTTACATGTTGTTGGAGAATAATCTATATATCATTTCTCTAAACATATGGTACATTGATTGCTAGTGACCGGCCTCAAAGTAGGTGTGACTTATACATAAGTCCACTAACAATTGCTTAACATAGAGCTAAATTTGTCCTGATTTGAGAAATGATCATTTGTGGCCAAAATATATGTTTCCAAGCCCAAGTATGTTTAATTTGAAACCTTTAATCCAATAACCTTGAGGTTCATTGTTAGGAGGCTTTGGTTTTATCAATCATATAATGAACCATCATAAACTTTGGTCTAAGTGAATCATCTAAACATCGTTTATCATACGTTATCGCCTCTAGAACTTGAAATGAATGATATACTTGACAAAAAGCAAATGAAACTTGTTGTTGAGAAGCTTTGATTTTATCAATCTTTTAATGAGTTTTCAAATGCAAGTTTCAGGATGGTCATTCAACTAACCTCTAACTTCTAATTCACTAACAATTGACTTTTACTTTATGCTTTTACTTTATGCCTTTATTTTATGCCTTTACTTCTATGCATCATTTGCTTTAGCATTTACATTTCATGTTATTTTTATCTTTTCTCACTTGAGCATTTATCTTTATGTAATTTTTATTTTGCTCACTTGAGATTTCATTTTCTTTTTTAAGACACTTAATAATCAACTTGAACAATAAAAACTTTAAGGTTACTTGGACTACTTGGTTATTATCCTTGACTTTATTTGTGATTGAGAATTCCTCTGTATACAGTCGTTACTCTGGCCATTTGTTGAGAAGACTTAATGCATCTGAAGCTTGGTATTCTTAAGAGGTTTAGTATCTTTGCTTGCTTGGTTTTAATCTAGAGGATAGGAATTCTACATTGACTCTTTATGTTAAGTTTTGACTTCTTGTTGGTTAGACGATTCTTTTCCCTAGCTTTTACCTTATGCTTTATAATAGTCCATTCATCTCCTCCCATCTTCTTTAATTTTCAAATCTTCTCCCTCCTTTTCAAAACTTTTCTTGTTTTTCTAACTTGAACCTCTTTCATAATAAACTTGGACTTAGGTCCATGCATTTTTAAAAAATCTTTTCTTAATCAAACTTTAATCAATCTAAATATACTTTGACATTTTTTTGTGAGAAGACTAAAAGTCAATCAACCTCATTCAAACCATTTTTGCCACTTTGGATTTTTACCTTTAAAATTTTCTCAAAAGATTAGACCCTTGTTAAATCCTTGTATTGATGCGAGCTACTTTACTTCTATGATATGTAGTGAAGTGAGATATTTTCCACTTGGGAGTTGAGCGAGGCTTTGTTGATTTTAAAATCTAAGCTATATCCTCCACTTTGAGATGATGTAAATTCTCCTTTATCATAATCATGGATAGTAAGTATGTTTTACACTCGGATATGACGATGATGTCTCGTCTCTTAAAATTAACCAACACACTTGTGTTTTAAAAGTTTTAAAGGAGAACTACGAGTACCCTAATCCCCTATTGCACGGAAGGTTGTACGTAGACACTAAAGGTTCGCAACCGCGACAAGTGCAAAAATTGATAAAAAATACTTCTTTTCTCATCTCTACCAACTATTTTTGTATACAACACTTAGAGCCAAACCAACCCCTATAGATGTTTAGGGTGCTAAAACCTTCCCTTTTTATAACCAACCCCCGTACCTAGATTCTCTCCCCCTCTTTTTTGGGTTATTCGCTCTTTTCCCATTTCTCTGGAAGCATTAAAGCGCGGTGGTCATTTTTTATTTGATATGTGCGAGTCAAGTCAATCCAATGGCTTAGTCTCAACATGTCTACCGCTATAGAAAAAATGGTGAATTCACTGGGAAAGATCGACCAAATATTGGTCCATCTCTAAGTGGGTCGAGCCTATCTTTGTTTATTTGTGTATGTGCTATTATTTGTTGTATATATTGTTTGTCTGGATATTCCTGGTTTTCAAGGGTGCTTGGTGATTTCTCATAAGTCTTCTACCCGGACTTGGGCTAACTTAAGATAGGACGGGCGGTATAGTCATGTTAACTTTGAGGGAGGAATCCCAAAAAAGGAGACATGAGATCCTCCACTCAGTGGGGGCCCCTTTGATTGTAGTATTCATTTACCAAGCAATCGAGAAGATATGCTGCTTTTGACCTGGGAGCCTACTGAAGTTGAGAACCGTAGAACCCTTAACGCATCTTGGACTTTTAGGTGTAGTACAGAAACTATGATGGAGCAATCCGGAAGTGTTTGTAACGTGATACTACACTCATACGAGTTTTTCTTGATAATATTACTAATTACCGAGTTAAACGGGATGTTGGTAATATCCGAAGGAAGGATGTAGACTCTGGGAACCTTTTAGAACATTGTTTGGCAGGTGATAAACTATTAGTCCTTACCTTTTGGGTAGTACCTTTAACTTCATGATTGTGACGTCAAACCTATGAACCTCACATGTTTATGATCTTGTGTGTGATTGTTGCATCATGCATTCATGCACCCATAAGCATTCTTTAAAACAATTGTTTCAAGGGACTTAAAGTTGACTTTTTGAAAATATCTCAGGTACTTTTTGACCATGGATTTTGGAAAAAGAAAGACTCGGAAGTAGACTTTCAAATATCCTAAGATAGAGGAATTGATGAGTTTGATCCTTGAGATTGAGATCTCTACAGATTTCCGAAAGAAGTATGGATCTGTCATGTCTCTTATGAAGCTCAAGATGAAGGAAGGTATTCTTTCTACATTGGTCCAGTTCTATGACCCGTTGTGCCGGTGTTTTACTTTCCTGGATTATTAGTTGATGCCTACATTGAAAGAGTATTCTTACTTACTTGGTTTACCTATTACTGGTCGTGTTCCTTTCACCGGCTTAGAGAGAGAGCCTAAGTCTCATGAGATTGCTGTTGTGACTCATTTGAAGAAGTCCAAGATTGAAGCTAACATGACTACCAAAGGAGGAATTAGAGGTTTACCTGCTCAATTTCTATTAGAGATAGCTTGTTATTTTTCTAAGATGAAGATTACAATTTATTTTGAGGCTATCCTTGCTTTACTTGCCTATGGGTTATTCTTGTTTCCTAATATTGACAAATTTATGGATGTTAATACCATTAGGAACTTTTTGATTGGGAATCCAGTCCCTACACTGTTAATAGATACTTATTAATCCATCCACCTATGGAATCATTATCAGGGAGGAATGATCATCTGTTGTATGTCGTTGTTATATCAATGGTTTATTTCTCACTTACCTCGGATTGTTTCTTTTTGGAATCCCAAGAAGGAACCTCGTTGTGCCCTGAATATTATGGCTCTCACTCATTCTTACTTTGATTGGTATCATCAAGTTTATCATGATGTGGAGATAATTGATAGTTGTGGCAGTTTCCCCAATGTGCCTCTTCTTGGTACAAAGGGGGGAATTAACTATAATCTCGTTCTCACGCGTCGTTAACTTGGATGTCTGATGAGAGACAAGCCAAATAGAATTCATTTGAGTGGCTTCTTTCTCAAAGAATGAGAGGATCATAAGGAAGCTAAGGAAGAGATTGCAAAGGCTTGGCGTCATATTCATAGGAAGAGTAGAAATGATTTGGGACCAAGAGGAGTTGTTTCTTTGGAGCCTCATCTCTGTTGGATACAAGCAAGGGAGATTTAGTTGAAGATGCCATATTCTCGTGAAGAACCTATACCTGATATGTTTGTGAGGACTACTCATACCCTTTTGGATGACATGGAAGAACTTCATCTTACCTTATTTAGGATGCAACAAGAGATGGAGGCATGGAAGAACAAGTACCAGACTTTGGAGGTATCCTACTCGAAAGAACTGAAAGAGAAGGATGACTTGATCGATATTCTTGAGAGTAACACTGTGGAGATGATGGAGAAGCAAGAGGATTTTTTTCCTCTAGAGCTCAGTCGGGACCTAGTTGCTCACTTTCTGACTATGGTGGTTGGAAAGAAGTCACCCACAGGTATGAAGAAGAGAACAAGCAGTTGAAGGCTTAGATTGCAAGACTCATGGGAAAGCGTTAGTGTGTCGAGAGATATTCATCAAATTTGTTTCCTTAGGATTTTAGATTCTATCCTTATTCTCTGGTACTTAGGATCATTGAAACTTGTACTAAAATTTGTAATCTATTATCAAGTTATTATAATAAAATTTGCAGTATTTCAAAATGTGTTAGTACTTCAATATTTGCAATTGCCTATAATTCTTTGATTTCGTTGAAATAAAAATTAAATAAATAAATCATATGCATTACATATTGTGATTGGTGGGAATGAGAACTGACTGTTTTGGAATGCTGGTTCGCGTTTGCGTTTGTTTTTCACAAAATGTCGCGGTAAGCAAGAGTCGCCATCGTCTTTTATTTTATCCAACAAGGAAAGGACAAAAACACAGAAAAATTCCTTTTTGAGATATTTCTCGGGTTCGGGAGGTAGATTATAGAAAGGGAAGGTGTTAGCATCCTTTCTATCTGTGGTTATCCACGGGCTCTTAGGTACTTGCTCAAAGTGTTTTCAAAATTTACTTTTTTTTGTGATTGTGGGTATGGAAAGAGTTTTTGTTTTGAAGAGAGTGTGAGTGCGAAAAGTTTTGTTTTGTTTTAAGAGGAGCAAGTACTTAAGAACATCTACCTACTCAAAAAAGGAATTAAACTGTGCAAATGTCTTTTAGGCAATGTTATCCCACTATGGAGGAGTAGGTAGCAGCGTCGTTGGAGTTTTCGGGTCAATTCGATTAAGGGACGTGTGGTCACTAAAGCAATGTTAAGACGCCTTAGCAGTAACCCTAATGTCTTAGATCATTTTATCTGAGGCAACCGTTTCGAGGAAACTATGATCTTTGGACAAGAGGGCGACCTCTAAAACTTCCTATACTTAATGACCACGTTCGAGGCAACCAAGTGAGGCGTACCCTAAGAGTGGCATGTGCAAGTGTATTGTTTTTTCAGTTATATTATCTTTGTACATGTTATGGTGAGCTACGGTTGATTTTAAATTAAAGGTTAATCTTGTCATGCATCGCCTATTATTCAAACATTTAACAGTTAATGGTTGCGGAAAATAAATCTAAGCTATTACAAGGCGTCGGGTATTTACATCGCCAAAAACAAACCCTTGAAAATTAAAGAGATAAAAGTAAAGACCTAATTAACTATTACAACTAAATTGAAATACAAGTAAAAAGTAAAAATAAAGAAGAGAAATGACTTCTTCGATCCATGCCATGGACTCGTTCGATTCACCCTTCTTTGGCCTTCTTTCGATTGAGCTAGGGGATGTGGGTGAGTAGCCTTTGATTGGGCTTGAGAATTGACGGGGAAAGCTTCGATTTGCACCCTTTCCTGACTCCTTCGATTGGGTTTGGGAAGGATATGGGTAAACTTCGATTGCAGGGAGAAGGGGGGCTTCGATTCAGAGGAAGAAGGCTGCCTTTCGATTCTATGAAGGGTTTTGCTGGAAAGGCCTGAAGGATCACCTGTGGAGGCACTGCATCTGCAAAAATATTTTAGCAAAATAAAACGCATGACCTGGGTATCGAAACCCAGGTCCATCGATCCTATGCGCGCTGGGTCTTTTCAGGCTATATCTGTAACAAGTGTTAGCAACAAAAAAACATGACCTGGTGCCAAACCCAAGCCCTTTGATTCTGTCTAGAATGACAATCGAATGAAACAACAAATATGGATGTGTTATGTAAATACAAGGTTTGACATTTTACCCTCTCTTACCAGTAGTTGGAACCTTCGATTTGGAACTTTCTAGATGTGGGTATCTTTGATATGGGATTTCTGGGCGTGGATACTTTTGTTGAATGGTTGCTTTGGCTTGGATTACTTATGAAAATGTTGATAACCTTTGGTGGGTTTATGGGCAGCGTATCTTCAAATCCTCGTCCCCTGTAATGTGTCATTGGCCTCGTATTTATAGGAGTGTGAGGGTGCATGAAAATGGCAAGGGACAACCATTTAACCAGGCCTTTAAAGCCATGAGACAAGAATCAGACATATTAAAAGATTTCCTTTTTTGAAATATTCATGTCTCTTTGGAATCTTGAATGAACCTGGACACATTTTATTTTCGAATGCCTCCAGGCCATGCTCTTTGATTGGTCTTGAGTTACCTCCTTCGAATGGAATTCTTATGTACCCTTCGAATGGGCCTTCTGAATGCTTCTTCAAATGGACCTTTTGAATGTTCTTCGAATGTGCCTCTTGCCTGGTGTGCTGGCAAGTTGAGGGGCCTTTTCCTTTGTGAATCGAAATAAACTTGTAGGAGATTATTGCCTCGTGAGTCGAAGGTAAGCCTGAAGTAGTTAATGCATAGTCGAAGCATTGTGAAATTGACTTGATCGAAGGGGGTCCAGCGCTCAATCGAAGACTTTCGAACCAAAGCTTGATCGAAGGGTTCCAAACACCTAATCGAAGCTTACTAATAAAAGCCCGATCGAAGAGTGCCAAATTCACAATTGAAGACTGGTGAGTCAAGCCTGTATCGAAGGATTTTGGATACCCAATTGAAGACTTTTCCCAGATGCCAATCGAAAGACACCTTGTTCATCTTCAAAAAAAACTTTATTTTCGTTAGGAAAGTGTTTGTGACCAACCATGTAAGGGAAGACCTTTGAAAACATGAGAGGGAAAATTTTGGGGTACAACAGCTGCCCCTGTTCAATCTTCTTAAACCTGAGGATGTAGATTGGCTTGCGTGCCTTTCGTGATCCGAAGGTGGAAGATGATTGAACACTAGAGTGCCCAGAAATTTGCACTCGCACGGTGTAGTATCAGCATTGTGATGTCGGGAATGGGCTTACGGATGCCATTTGGAGATTGTTGGTAGCTGTCTTGAGAGAAATAGAATTTTAGGAGCTTCAGTTGTCCGTTACTCTACTGGGGAATTAACTCTGGAGGTGAACTGCATATCTGGTCAGTGTATAGGCTACATCGCGACCTACTGGGGAAAGGTGAAACTGATCGTGTTTGATTAGGTTCAGGTCTTACAGTATTGTGGACTGCTGTTTGGAGATAAGAGAAAAGAAACCTGGATGGTAAGGTTATGAGAAGGAACCTGGATAGTAAGGCTTATGGGAAGGAACCTAGGTAAGGTTGCTTCGTGAAGAGTTTGGGTAAAACTGCATCTGAACCGAGAAGGAACCTGGGTAAGGTTGCTTTGTGAAGAGTTTAGGTAGAACTGCATCGAGACTGAGGAGGAACCTAGGTAAGGTTGCTTCAGGATGAGTCTAGGTGAAACTACATCGGGAAAGAGAAGGAACCTAGGAAAGGTTGCTCCATGATGGGTTTAGGTGAAACTACATCTGAACTGAGAAGGAACCTAGGTAAGGTTGCTCCATGATGGGTTTAGGTAAAACTACATCTGAACTGAGAAGGAACCTAGTTAAGGCTGCTTCATGAGGAGTTTAGGTAAAACTGCATCTAAACCGGGAAGAAACCTAGGTAAGGTTACTTCATGAGGAGTTTAGGTAAAACTGCATCTGAACCGGGAAGAAACCTAGGTAAGGTTTCTTTGCGAGGAGTTTGGGTAAAACTACGTAGGGAAATTGTAAGGAGGAACCTGGGTAAGGTTGCTTCAGGATGAGTCTGGGTAAAACTACATCGGGAAATTGTAAGGAGGAACCTGGGTAAGGTTGCTTCAGGATGAGTCTGGGTAAAACTACATCGGGAAATTGTAAGGAGGAACCTGGGTAAGGTTACTTCGGGATAAGTTTGTGTAAAACTTCAGGAGGAACCTGGGTAAGATCGCTCTGTGATAAGTTCGTGTAAAACTTCAGAATGAACCGGGGTAAGGTTACTGTGAGATAAGTTTGTGTAAAAATTCAGGAGGAACCTGGGTAAGGTTACTTTGTGATAAGTTCGTGTAAAACTTCAGGAGGAACCTGGGTAAGGTTACTTTGTGATAAGTCCATGTAAAACTTTATAATGAACCGGGGTAAGGTTACTGTGAGATAAGTTTGTGTAAAACTTCAGGAGGAACCTGGGTAAGGTTACTTTGTGATAAGTTCGTGTAAAACTTCAGAATGAACCGGGGTAAGGTTATTGTGAGATAAGTTTGTGTAAAACTTCAGGAGGAACCTGGGTATGGTTACTTTGTGATAAGTTCGTGTAAAACTTCAGGAGGAACCTGGGTAAGGTTACTTTGTGATAATTTCATGTAAAACTTTATTCAAAAATATATGAGAAAGGACCCGTGTAAGATTTTTCAGGATAAACCCGTGTGAAGCTGCATTTAGGAGAAACCCGTGTAAGATTTATTCGTGACGAACCCGTGTAAAGCTGCATTTGATCGTGCAGATAATTACTCTGTTTAGCTTCTGGAGTTAATCTTGAACTTGCAGGAAGTTGTTGATGATAACCATCTTTCTCGAAAAGGTACATGATTAATTGTATATGACGCATGACATGCATTGTATGATGATGTTCTCAAAATAAATGAAATTATGTTGTATGCAATATGTATGCGCACGTCATGATATATGAACATGAAATGCTATTGTGGTATGTCTGAGTTTGGGAAAATAAATCCCTGATTGTTGTTGGAGAATAAAGAGTTTCACTCGCTGGAGATAACGACCGAAGATGATTGGGAGAACAATCCTGCAGGAGAGAATAACTCCGCTGGGGAATGATTTTCCAATGGCGACTTCACTGGGGATAATCCTTTAGACTCTACTGGGGATAATCTTCCAGACTCCATTGGGGATAATCTTTCAGTGCTGGTGATAGATAAACTCTGCTTGGGGAGAACCTTACTGACCCATTCGTGGTTGCGAGCCTCGGCTGGGGAGAATTAACACCAATGTCCTTTTCTTACTCTGTGGGGAGTGTAGATGTTACTGGGACGCGGGCTGAGGATATGACAATGGCTTTGCATTGAGACTTTTCTACCCCTGTATCTGCGGGAGAAGGTGCCTACGGAGGCCTTGTGGATCGAGTATTATTCCAACCTATGAGGTGCTTGGTAATTGCCGATTGAAATGACAAGTCTTCTAAGTGACGAGATGACGGGACATAGTCGTACGCTTTAATTCCTAACTTTTCCCTGGACTATCTTTTCAGATTTTCAGTCCACCGGGATACCCTTTTTTGCCCAAGCCGCCTTTTCAGGTTTTCGACTTGCCGAGTGTACAAATATTTTTTTTTTATCCCTAATTTTGCCCGAACCTTTTTGGTTCTCCAGGATGCCCTTTTTTTTTGCCTACGTGTGTCAACCTAGCAGGTCTTTGTTCATGCGCAGTATTTTCTGACCATGTCCACGCTCTCAGAGCGTAGGGAGTTGTCACTGTCGCTAGTGCCGTGTTGCCATACTACCAGAAGATGTTTGTTTGATCATGCAAGATTCGTTGCGGGAATCCATGTCTAATGCCCCAAATGACTCATATGGAGATTTGCCCTTGGCTATTTGGCATCTTTGAGAGATTCTCTGAATCTTGACTTGACTGCCCCAGATGATAGACAATGCTCATGCTGTGCCCCTTGGTTGGAAGTGTTTTTTCCACTTGAGGTGACCCTTTTTATTGAGCAGGTTTTTGTTCACTAGATATTCGCCATGCGAATTTTTATGTTGTTGAACAAATAGTCATATGCAAACAATGTTATTTTAAGAATGCAAAGCTTATGTCTGTCTTGAAGTTTTTTTTTTTAAATGCATTTTTTTTCAGTAAGATAGGAAAATTTCGTAAAATGTGACGTCAACTCAGGATTTACAGCAAGCCCTATAAGAGTCAGGATACCTTTTCTAACAGTATGCTTTCGAACTAACCCATGCTTCAGCTAGGTATTTTAAGGGTTATAATGTGGCCTGGTTCACGGTTTAAGAAACAAAGGATAAAGGCTCAAATTTTATTTGTACCCACCCATTCTTCGTGATGTTCTTCGATCCTAAACTCAGCTAATTGTGCATTTAGACCCTGTTTTGAGTCTTTGCTTTGATATTCCAGTGATGGTTCGGATACTGACAGATTATTTTGAACAGGAAGTCATTTTGTTGAGAGTTTGTAGGACCTCTTTCTTTTTTTATTTCGTTATCCCTGTCTTTTTGCCTAAACTGTTTCTTTCTTGTGATTACAGTCAGCGGGATGCCCCATTTTTTTTATTTTTTATTTTTTTTTAAGTCCCTTTCATAGGTTTTGACTTAATTTTTATTTGGAGGGATAACGACTGCCTGTCCTGACGATTATAGGGAACCATCACCGTCTTTTAGTTTGGGAGAACGTCTTTGATGTCGTTCATTGTGCACCTGGATTAACTGAGAAAACTACCCTGCCCCAGGTTGCGATTATGGGTTTTAATTTGTGTGAAAAGAAAAACTCCAACTTCTTTGGCTAAAAGGGGTTGACTAGGGATTATCTTCCTTATAACTCCACTGTTTAGGATTTGAAACAATGCATGTACATCGTCAGCGGGGTCTGTTCAAAACCATACTGTAGAGATTTTGATATCATTTTCGTCATCCTCCCTCAAAAGGCTTAGAATTTTTTAATCGAGTGTTGAACATCACAAATATGAAAGCAATTTGAATATAGTGAATACGAATAGACTGATTCAAAACATACATATGCAATGCATTGATAAAGTAACAAAGTTTGACATGAATAAATGTTCGAACAATCAAAAGAAAATTACAACTTGAAAATTCTAATGAACAAAAAGTCTTCTCGTCTCAGTACTTGTCACTTCAAATGGGGAACCTTGGGGGAATGGAAAAAGAATTCAATCTGACCTTCTTGTGTGAGTTCCAATGCTCCTTCCTCAATCAGGTCTTGAATTTTGTTGCTCAACGCCCAACAGATGTTAGTATCATGCCCCGGGCTGTTGGAGTGATATGCACACCTTGCATCAGGATTGTACCTTGGGGAGGCTATGTTGGGATTCTTAGGAGGGTCCCTTAACGTCACCAGATTCAATCTCAACAGGTGTTGTAAAGCTTGAGACAGCGGCATGTTGAGCTTGGTAAATTGCCTCCTGGGCATGTTTGGCTTACTCTGATCAACCCGTTGTTCTTGGCAAGGTCGTTGTTGGACCCGTGAGGTAGTAGCAACTTGGAGAAGTTTATTCTTCATCAAACCAAACCTTTGACTTCTCGGAAGTTGATTAATGACTTGGTCCTCGGCCTTGACTGTTTGCTTCATGTTGTTGTATCTGTCTTGATGAAACTGGTTGATAATGGTTCTTAGCTCTTCTTGTTCCCGAGCTAAGCCATGGATAAGATCCATCTGCCCCAGCATCTGAGTTTTCATGGCACTGAACTCAGCTTGCAGTTGTTCCAACCGTTCGTCCTTATTGTCTTCAAGACTTTTCTTGACCAAGTTCCCAACGAGGAGTGTTTTCAACTCTTCCTGCCCCTTGGATAGGTTTAGGAATACGTCCCTGAATTGAGCTTCTCGAGTTTGAAGATCTTGGTTGTCTGGATGGAAAGCCATTGCTGAAATAAATAGTGGGAACATGAGAGACCTGTACTGGATGACCTGTTATGCAATGATATGTATGATATATGTATGCAATGTTTTCAAGGATCTCGCGGGGTAAACAAGAAATTGTTAGAATTTGAATCTAGTAGCTTGATTGAAGGATCTTCATGTTGTTGAGAGTCCTTCTTCAAGAGTCAAGCTCACCATATCGAGTGGGTCATAGCCCCTGACTCGAGTTATCGTGCTTGGATTTCTAGACACCCTTGGCTAGAGGAAAATAAATCCCCTTTGCCCCTTGCTAGCCATTTGATTTACCATAACCTGCATCACAGACCCTTGAGATCCTTGAAATGGTTAAAGAAATGTCAAGGTATGATGTTATGATGTGTATGTTATGCGTTTAAGCAAAAGTGTGAGGTGATGTAAGTAAGCCCTGCAATAAATCCAAAATATTGGATAAGGACTGTAAACAAAACCTGCAAGGAAACCATGTTGTCAGATAACAAGAATGTGCAAGTAGTTCAAGTTTGAAGGCACACAAGTCACACATATAGCCTTAAGTTTAGGCTGGCATGGAGTTTAGGCATTACCCTCTTTCAGTTCAGTTGGTTAAAACCTGTCATAAAAATAGTAACCGGGTTCTAGAGGATCTCAATATCACTGACTACCCTCAATCGGTCATAATTCCAGTTTAGCAACCTTTTCTTGCGGCCGGAATCATCGCTCAATGAGTGTAGCATACTGCTACTGTTCTATGGCCAAGTTGGTCAATTTAAGGTTCTAAGGTAAGTTGGTGCTTAATGACTCCTTAGAAGACCTATATTATCCTCGTTCCAAAACAAGGGATATCGGTACAGACTAAGATGCCACACCAACGTAGCTACTGCTTCATCCGTATCGGTCTACGCCGTACAGATCCCTCACAGTTTATTGCTACTTACCTAAAGGGTATCCCCAGATCCAAGTTAGGATCTATAGAACTCTGATACAAGCCCACAAAATTAAAGCATACAAAGCATACAATTGAAAACACAAGTGATCTATTCCTAAGGTACACCTCACTTATTATAATTCCCCAGCAGAGTCGCCAGTTCTGTGATCGGTGGGAATGAGAACTGACTGTTTTGGAATGCTGGTTCGCGTTTGCGTTTGTTTTTCGCAAAATGTCGCGATAAGCAAGAGTCGCCACCGTATTTTATTTTATCCAACAAGGAAAGGACAAAAGCACAGAAAAATTCCTTTTTGAGATATTTCTCGGGTTCGGGAGGTAGATTATAGAAAGGGAAGGTGTTAGCACTCTTTCTATCAGTGGTTATCCATGGGCTCTTAGGTACTTGCTCAAAGTGTTTTCAAATTTTGCTTTTCTTTGTGATTGTGGGTTTGGAAAGAGTTTTTGTTTTGAAGAGAGTGTGAGTGCGAAAAGTTTTGTTTTGTTTTAAGAGGAGCAAGTACTTAAGAACATCTACCTACTCAATAAAGGAATTAAACTGTGCAAATTTCTTTTAGGCAATGTTATCCCACTATTGAGGAGTAGGTAGCATCGTCGTTGGAGTTTTCGGGTCAATTCGATTAAGGGACGTGTGGTCACTAAAGCAATGTTAGGACGCCTTAGTGGTAACCCTAATGTCTTAGATCATTTTATCCGAGGCAACTATGATCTTTAGACAAGAGGGCGACCTCTAAAACTTCCTATACTCAATGACCACGTTCGAGGCAACCAAGTGAGGCGTACCCTAAGAGTGGCATGTGCGAGTGTATTGTTTTTTCAGTTATATTATCTTTGTACATGTTATGGTGAGCTACGGTTGATTTTAAATTAAAGGTTAATCCTGTCATGCATCGCCTATTATTCAAACATCTAACAGTTAATGGTTGCGGAAAATAAATCTAAGCTATTACAAGGCGTCGGGTATTTACATCGCCAAAAACAAACCCTTGAAAATTAAAGCGATAAAAGTAAAGACCTAATTAACTATTACAACTAAATTTAAAGACAAGTAAAAAGTAAAAATAAAGAAGAGAAAATACTTCTTCGATCCATGCCATGGACTCGTTCGATTCACCCTTCTTTGGCCTTCTTTCGATTGAGTTAGGGAATGAGTGTGAGTAGCCTTCGATTGGGCTTGAGAATTGACGGGGGAAGCTTCGATTTGCACCCTTTCCTGACTCCTTCGATTGGGTTTGGGAAGGATATGGGTAAACTTCGATTGCAGGGAGAAGGGGGGATTCGATTCAGAGGAAGAAGGTTGTCTTTCGATTCTATGAAGGGTGTTGCTGGAAAGGCCTGAAGGATCACCCGTGGAGGCACTACATCTGCAAAAATATGTTAGCAAAATAAAACGCATGACCTGGGTATCGAAACCCAGGTCCATCGATCCTGCGCGCGCTGGGTCTTTTCAGGCTATATCTGTAGCAAGTGTTAGCAACAAAAAAACATGACCCGGTGCCAAACCCAAGCCCTTTGATTCTGTCTAGAATGACAATCGAATGAAACAACAAATATGGATGTGTTATGTAAATACAAGGTTTTACATTTTACCCTCTCTTACCAGTAGTTGGAACCTTCGATTTGGAACTTTCTAGATGTGGGTATCTTCGATATGGGATTTCTGGGCGTGGATACTTTTGTTGAATGGTTGCTTTGGCTTGGATTACTTATGAAAATGTTGATAACCTTTGGTGGGTTTATGGGCAGCGTATCTCCAAATCCTCGTCCCCTGTAATGTGTCATTGGCCTCGTATTTATAGGAGTGTGAGGGTGCATGAAAATGGCAAGGGACAACCATTTAACCAGGCCTTTAAAGCCATGAGACAAGAATTAGACATATTAAAAGATTTCCTTTTTTGAAATATTCATGTCTCTTTGGAATCTTGAATGAACCTGGACACCTTTGATTTTCGAATGCCTCCAGGCCATGCTCTTCGATTGGTCTTGAGTTGCCTCCTTCGAATGGACTTCTTATGTACCCTTCGAATGGGCCTTCTGAATGCTTCTTTAAATGGACCTTTTGAATGTTCTTTGAATGAGCCTCTTGCCTGGTGTGCTGGCAAGTTGAGGGGCTTTTTCCTTTGTGAATCGAAACAAATTGGTAGGAGATTCTTGCCTCGTGAGTCGAAGGTAAGCCTGAAGTAGTTAATGCATAGTTGAAGCATTATGAAATTGACTTGATCGAAGGGGGTCCAGCGCTTAATCGAAGACTTGTGAACCAAAGCTTGATTGAAGGGTTACAAACACCTAATCGAAGCTTACTAATCAAAGCCCGGTCGAAGAGTGCCAAATTTGCAATTGCAGACTGGTGAGTCAAGCCTGTATCGAAGGATTTTGGATACCCAATCGAAGACTTTTCCCAAATGCCAATCGAAAGACACCTTGTTCATCTTCAAAAAAAACTTTATTTTCGTTAGGCAAGTGTTTGTGACCAACCATGTAAGGGAAGACCTTTGAAAACATGAGAGGGCAAATTTTGGGGTACAACACATATCATGCATAATTTTGCATATATTCTTGCATTTCTATTCATACCCTAGTGTCTTACTATGTTTCTCTACTTCAATAGTCAGCAAGTTGTCTCATTGATACAATACTCGGGCTAATTCCAGGAAGAAGTTGGAGAATCTTGAAAAAGAGAATCGTTAGTTGCACGAAGAAGTTACTGCTTTGAGGGTCAGTATGGCCAATATGATTGCTTTGGTGGAGTCATTCGTGGTTGCTCAGAATCAGCCACCACCTGTTCCTCTGTCTCCTCATACTACTCAGCCACAACAGACAATTGTTACTTCCTAGGTTATGTCGGTTCCCATTTATGTTACTCTAGTTATTGTTGCTCAGTATTGTATGCCTCAGGGTTATCCGTGGGGAATGCCTGAAAATTTCATGCCAGGAGGTTACAATCCTGATGCTCAAGTTGCTCCATTTTCTCTAACTGTTGTTGTTCCTACATCTCCTATGGTACATGCTACTCTTGTTGCTAATAATGAGATTCATCATGTTACGCATCCTACAATGAATGTTATGCCTGTTATCAATGATGAAATTTATCATCTTGCTCCTCCACCAAGCGAAAGTTTGGGCTCTTATAACCGATTGGATGATTTTCATGATCAATTTAATGAAATTCAAAAAGAAGTGAAGGCTCTTCGAGGGAAAGATTTATTCGGATAGAACGTCAATGAACTCTGCTTAGTTCCTAACGTAAAAGTGCTAGCAAAGTTTAAGGTGCCAGAATTTGAGAGGTACAAGGGCAACTCTTGTCCATGTGACCACCTGGTCATATATATCAAAAAGATGTCCACCCATACTGATGACCAATGCTTTCTTATCCATTTCTTCCAATATAGTTTAATCGGTGCCGCTTTGAAATGGTATATAGCCCCTGACTGTGGCCAATTGAGAGCGATGGCTCGGAAAGATAATGAGTCATTCAAAGAATATATGCAGCGTTGGTGCAAGGTTGCTGCCCAAGTGGTACCCCGATGGGAGAGCATAAAATGACCAAGGTCTTCCTGAAAACTCTTGGATCATTTTATTATGAAAGGATGGTTGCTAGTGCCCTAAGTGATTTCACTGAGATGGTAAGTATGGGTGTTCGTCTAGAATAAGTTGTCAGAGAAGGATGCTTGGCAAAAGACAAAGGAACAAAGAAATCCTCATATGGGTTTTCTAGAAAGAAAGAAAGCGAAACAAATGTTATCATTGAGGAAAGAAAGTTTAGACCACCGAGAAGACATCATTAGTACCAACAACAGGTTGCTTTTGTGACTCCGGTCGTGAATGTAGCTCCAATTATTATTTCCTATCAGAGACCACATCCTCAAGGAAATCATAGGCAAGGTCGGAGGAGAGAAGCTTTTAACCCTATTCCGATGAGTTATGTAGAATTGTTTCCGGCTTTATTTCAAAAGAAATTGGTGCAGACTAGACCTCCCCCTCCTATACCTTCAGCTTTTCCATGGTATTACAAGGTGGATCAGACTTGTTCTTTTCATCAAGAAGCCCCTGGCCACAACATTGAAAATTGTTATCCCTTGAAGTATGAAGTGCAGAAGATGGTGAGATCTGGTCTTCTATCTTTTAAAGATGTTGGTCCTAATGTGAAAGATAGTCCACTACCCAAGCATGGAGGTGGAAATGTCGTAAATATGGTTGCTGGTTGTCCCGGGGACTTCTGGATTTTTTATATCAACCTGGTTAGAGGTGAGTTAGTGGAGATACATGTTGATCTCTGTGAATTCAGCTATTATATACATGACCATGGTGGTTGTAGTATTTGCAGTACAAATATTCATGGGTGTGATAAAGTGATAGCTGATCGTTAAGAAATGATGGATGAAGGTCTTATCCACATAATCGTACCAAGGGTTGAATATGAAGAAGATGTGAATGAGGTTTATTGATGTCCCGGTGAATTCTAGATTTTTGATGTGAATTATATGAATTATGATCTGGTACAGCTGCAGGCTATGTTTTGTCACATGGATGGCCAAGAAGAACATCATTGTGGGTCATGTTAGATATGTTGTAGGGATTCTCGTGGTTATTCTATTGTAAGAAAAGGTGTCCAGTTATTGCTAGATAATGGTACCATCAAAGTCACAAGCAATAGAGATGATTACAATGGAGTTAATTTGATTGAAGATTACTCGGTTGAGTTCGTGTCTGATGATGAATATGTTTCTGCTGATGAGTTCCTTTCTTCTGATGAAGGTATGTTCTTCATTAATGATTCTGTGATGCCTAAATATTCTGAAGTAGTGGTGAATGTCATTCTATCATGTTTTGGTGTTCCTGCTCCTGTAGAGATTGAGTACCATAACAAGCTTGTTATTACTCTCGTGGTTATTTGTCTGCCTGGTCCTATCCTATATAAATGAGACAAAGATGTACCTTATAAGTACAATGTAACTATCCCAAAAGATGGTGTGGAAATTCCAATCTAACCTTTGTCCCATGTCGAGCATATTGCTGAAGCTAGTCGGGTCACCCGCAGAGGTCATGTTTTCGCCCCTACCTTTCAAGGGGATGTTAATTCTGATAAAAAAGTTGTTAAGGATATTGAACCTAAGAAAATGGTAGGAGGATCCAGTGGGACTGCCTTGGAAAAGTAGGTGGATGACTTGTTGAAAATCATCAAGATGGGTGATTACAAGATAGTGGATCAGTTTTTGCAAACTCCACCTAAGATTTCCATTCTAGCCTTGCTAATGAACTCTTCATCTCATCGGTAATCTCTTATGAGAGTGTTGGATCAGGCATTTGTTGAAAGTGACATGTCTCTAGATCAGTTCAGCATTATTGTTGGGAATATTACATCTTATAATAATCTGAGCTTTTGTGATGACGAGTTTCCTGATGAATGAAAAAACCATAATTTGGCTCTCCATATTTCCATGAATTGTAAGAATGACTCTTTGTACAATGTGTTGATTAACAATAGATCTGCTTTGAATGTCATACCAAGAAGTACACTCATGAAGCTTAAATACCATGGAGCTCCCATGCGACCAAGTGGCATTATAGTGAAATCATTTGATGGTTTGAGGAAGTCTATCATCGGAGAACTAGATTTGCCTATTCACCTAGGTTCGCACTTATTCCAGATTACTTTCCAGGTTATGGATATTGTTCCCGCCTATATTTTTTTATTGGGACAACCATGGATCCATGAAGCATGAGATGTTACTTCAACCTTGCACTAGAAGCTGGAATTTGTTTGTGAAGGGAAGGTGGTCATTGGGAACAATGAGCAAGCTCTATTGATATCTCATTTGTCTTCCTTTAGCATTATAAAATCTGATGAAGCCACTGTTAGAACTCAGTTCCAAGCTTTGTCCATTGATAATATAAGGAAGAATGATAATTCTATCACCTCATTTAAGGATGCACACAGGTAGTGCAGAAAGGCCCTAGCAAGGTGTGGGGGCAGGTTATTAATCCTCATGTGAACAGGAATGGCACTAGTTTGGGTTTCTCCATAAAGAAGGAAGTCATGAAGCCGAAGTCCGCCTTGAGTAAATATCAAGACATATTTCACAGTGTAGGCTATATTTATCCAACTACTCCAAGGATCAACATTATTCTCAAAGATGAATCATAGAAAGAGATGCCAAACTTAGTGACACATGGAGTCAGAGTCCAGAATTGGATCACTATTAATGTTCCTTCTTGCATTCGCATTTCAAAGTAATTTGTTTTTTGTTAGTCTTTTCAAAAATCTTTCACTCTATCCAAGGTGAAAGTACTGATGTTGTATGGGCATATCTGTTGTTTTAATTTTTAAAATTATTAATAAAAGTGGTTTTTGATTCCCAAATTATGTCTTTATTTTCTGCCTTTTCTTGGAAAATGGTAATCAGAAAAAAAGCCTTTCTAAATAAGTAATAACTATAAATAAATCTACATAATCACTTGTTACATGTGTCAGTTTCTAAAATCAATCATAAATCACATGTGGAGATTAATTTAAAAAATCCGTTGAGTACAATGACCATGCACCCTCTGCCAACTTTGAATATCCTATATATGTGGCTGAAGAAGAAGAATATGATGAAATCCTAGAAGAGGTTTCAGTTTCTTGAGCATGAGGAAAGTACCATTCGGTCGTATAAAGAGCCATTGGAGATGATTAATTTGGGTTTAGAGGAAGATCCAAAGGAAGTCAAGATTGGAGCATTACTTCATCCCAATGTGAAGAGAAGGTTGATTGAATTGTTGAAAGAGTATGTGGATATCTTTTCTTGGTCTTATAAAGACATGCCTGGTTTAGATACTGATATTGTGGAATACTATTTTCCGCTAAAGCCATAATGTCCACCAATCAAACAGAAGTTGCAAAGAACCCACCTCGACATGGAAGTGAAAATTAAATAACAAGTTTTGAAGCAGATGGATGCCAGTTTTCTTGTGATATCAGTATACCCTCAGTGGATTAATAATATGGTTCCAGTACCAAAGAAAGACAGAAAAGTCCACATATGCGTCAACTATAGATATTTAAACAAAGATAGTCCAAAAGATGACTTTCCATTACTGCATATTGACATGTTGGTTGACAGTACAACAAAATTCAAAGTGTTTTCGTTCATGGACGGATTTTTCGGATACAATCAAATTATAATGGCTCCCGAGGACATGGAAAAAATAACGTGTATCACACCCTAGGGAACATTCTGTTACCGAAAGATGCGCTTCGGGTTGAAGAACACTGGTGCAACGTACCAGAGGGCTATGACAACCATATTTCATGATCTGATGCACAAGGAAATTGAGGTATATGTTGATGATATGATCGCCAAATCTCAGACTGAGGAAGGGCATATAGAAGATTTGTTAAAGTTGTTTCAGCGTTTGAGGAAATATCGTCTCCACTTGAATCCAAATAAGTGTACTTTTGGTGTTCGTTCAGGAAAATTGCTAGGTTTCATTATTAGCCAAAAAGGAATTGAAGTTGATCCTGATAAAGTTAAAGCAATTTAAGAAATGCCTACATCAAGAACTGAAAAGCAAGTTAGAGGTTTCCTTGGATGTTTGAATTACATATCCAGATTTATTTCCCATATGACTGCAACATGTGAACCAATCTTTAAGTTGTTAAAGAAAGATAAAGGTTGTATGTGGATGGACGGTTACCAAAGGGCATTTGAAAGCATTAAAGAGTATCTGCTTGAACCTATTATCTTGCTCCTTCCTGTTGAAGGAAGACTGTGATACTGTGGGAGAATTGACTATTATACTGGTTTTGCATCTGTGTTCACAAATGTTGCGGTAAGCAAGAGTCGCCGCCGACTTTTCTTTTCACCAACAAATGAAAGGGTGAAAAGAACAGAAAAATACCTTTCGAGATTATTTCTGAGTAAGGGGGTCGATTATGGAAAGGGAAAGTGTTAGCACCCTTTCCATCCATAGTTTTCTACGGGCTCTTAGATGCTTAGCTCATTTTGAAAATATCTTGTGCTTTGTGTGTTTTTGAAAAGTATTTTTGAAATTCCAATAGTGAGGGGATTTGCTTTATGATAACTCTTGTATCAGTCCTCAAGAGTGTTGATAAAGCGTTTTGAAAGTTGTTTTGTGTAGGTGTATAAAATTTATTTTGAGCATGGCATCTAGGAACTATCTACTTTTACTCGAAAGGTTTTGTTTTTTTCCTCTTTTCCTTTAGACAGTGCTATCTTACCATCAGTGAGTAAGTAGCCTTATCGTTGGATGTTTGAGGGACAATGAAGGGATGTTTATAGTCACAAAGGCAACTGGGCAAGAAACCTTAGTAACTACCCTAGGGTTTTAAGATCATTTTTACCGAGGCAGCACCAAGAGGGTCATCGACGGACTTATGATCTTTAAACTGGAGGGTAGCCACTAAAATATTTCACGTTTCGAGAGTTGTGACTGTTTTTTCTGAAGGAAACCAAAGTGGGGGTACCCTAGAGGTGCGCATGTGAAAGTGTGTTATATTAAGTTATTTATCTTGGCCTTTAGGTTTGCTAGTGTTTTGATTATTAAGCTCTTGTCATGCAATCCTATTACCATACATCTATACAGTTAATATATGTACAGGAAATATAAAGTACGGAAATTAAATCCTACGCTATTACATGGCTTCAGGGAGGGGGATTAATTACATATCCAAAATTGGGGAAAAGCAATAAAGTAGAAAGTCCTAGTTATTCTATTACAAACCGGGAAGCAAATACAATAAAAATAATGCAAAAGTAACTAAATGCGCGCAAATTGAAGATAACGACTAAGACTAAAAGAAAAAAATCTTTTTGTTTGTTTTTTTTTTTGTTTAATAAAAGAGAATAAAAATATAAGCCTAGACTTAATTTTAATTTTAAGAAAGTGTTAAAGTCATTAATTAATTTATTTATTTATTTGAGAAAATGTTAACCTAATGTTTTTATGATGTTTTTGATTTAATGTTGGTTAAAAAAAAGAGTAAAGCCATCAAAATAAATAAACAAAACAAAATAAAAGTACAAATGGGCCAGGACAGCAAATAGAAACAGGGGAGTGTAAGTTTAAAAACACAGGCCTAGATCAAGGAAGAGGACCAGGTTGCCTTCTGATCTAACGAGGGAGGCTGCCTTTCGATCCAAAGAGGGAGGTTGCTTTTCGATCCAAGGAAGGAGGTTGTCCTTTGATCCAAGGAGGGGGTTGCCTTTCAATCCAACGAGAGAGGTTATTGATAGTGTATGATGGATTGCCTGTGGAGGGTACTGGATATGAACTCCTTGTCATCCATTGGCTAGAGCTTGAAGGCGCGTGGGAAGTGTTTGAAATGCAGCACACTGGATCTGCAAGATAATTGTTAGAAATAAACATAACATACAACCTGGATATCGAACCCAGGCCCTTTCCACTGCACATGTTCCCCTTTATCGTCTGAGTTGTTTGTTCATTCGTTGATCCAAACACAAAATAATGATATATGATAAACTACAATAAAATATTGAATACAAATCTGCCACATTCAGTCAAGCATAAATATGCATTAACATGGTGATTAATGGTTTAGGCAGTATGAGGGTTCATCTAAAGGCTCGAATCTGCATATTTGGATCTCAGCAACACAATAGTATGGATGATATGCACTGAAACACATAAAAATACAAATATGAATTCACATGATTATTGGAACAGGTGATGCATATGCGTGCATTTTTAAAAAGTTTACTGTCAATAACGACCCATTCTTACCCTATGAACCTTACAGAGATGATTGCAACGCTTGGTTTGGATGGAAATGGGTTGAATTAAACTGTAGGCGCATGCACTTAGTTCAGAAAATTTGAAACAACTTCGAGGTTTTGTGGAGTTTTTAGTGAGCCAATATGTACGTGTAGGTAATTCGTTGTGTATAAGAAATATGTGTTTATCCTCTTTTGCTTGCGCTTTAGCTCTGTATTTATAGGGGTGCAGTGATGAACAAAAATGGCAAGAATCAGCCATTAACCATGGCTTTGAAGGCAGAATTTAAAGTCTTAAAAGGTTACCATTGTTGATGATTTTCTACCATTTCGGGTTTTTGAGTGAACCTGGATAGGTTTCACTCCCACATCTTGACTTTTTGAATGCTTCCAAGTTTGGTTCTTCGATGGTTCTGAGTTCTAATTCGAATGGTCCAAGGCCTCATCATTGTGGCTTCTTCGATTGAGCCATTATCTGCCTTAGTTGCTTGATCTATAAATCATCCAATTAGCCCAATCGAACAGTTCTTGTTCCTTTCGATTTCCTTTTCTTCAATTCGACCACCTCTTCCTCTTGGTCTGTCGAAGCTTCATTTTGTCATCTCCTTCAAATGTAGTTGTGCATGTAGCTCTTTGATTCTAACTCCCACCCTTTGCTTATGTCTACAAAAATATATTTCTTGTTGATCACTAGTTCAACTTCGATTGGTAAATATAGCTTATACGCGCCAATCGAAGGATGACTTATGAGCACCAAGCCTTTACTTTGATTACCCAACTCCTTCCTTGCCTGTTCAGGCACATGCCTGAAACACGTTGATCCCTAAAACTCTAAGATGACTCATATTTGGTTGATTCATATCTAACTGTCCTTCGATCACGCCATGCTTGAAGATGGCATGTCCTTCAAACCAATAGATTTCCACATGTTTCTTTGGATAAGATAAGAGCTTTTTTGAATTCCAAATATTCTTCTTCTTGAAGCGCCCATTCAGGCAACACGTCAATCAAAAGGTGTCTTCCTTGTAACGCTTTGAATGGCTTACACCTCCATGTTCCAAAACGAACCTTTCGATGGCGCTCATTACCAGCTCTCCCAATCAAAGGCTTCCTAAAATCCTTCTCATGCTTTCTTTCGAACTAGCCCTTCTTCAATCCTAGTGTTTCGTTGGGCATTAAATTAGTCTACATATTATTGTCGAAGCTGCTTCAACCCAAAAGCCCTTAGGCATACTTTTAGCCTTCGACCTACACTTTGTCATGTACACTTCTTTTTTTTCTTTCAGCCATGCCATTATGCTGAGGCATATAGGGTGTCATGGAAATCATTTGAAGCTCTGGAACTCACACATCTTGGTGAAAAGTGAAATTAGTTGAAAGGCCATTGCTTAGGAGGAGAATTTATATGATCAATTCTTGGTCAACCTTGAGCAATTGGGGACCTTAATGAGTATGCCTTGAATAAATATGGGAGGGAAAATTTTGGGGTACAACAGCTGCCCCTGTTCAATCTTCTTAAACTTGAAGATGTAGATTGGCTTGTCTGCCTTTCGTAATATGAAGGTGGAAGATGATTGAACATTAGAGTGCCTAGAAATTTGCACTCTCATAAAGTAATGTTGTTGGTTGATGATGTCAGGAATGGGCTTACAGATGCCATTTGGAGAAGATGAATGAGAGTTGTCGGAGATGGGCTTAAAGATGCCATCCAGAGTAGATGCTGACTTCATAAGAGGTCTCTTTGTAGGGATTCTTGTTCCTGTTGTCTGAGGAGGACTCCACTAAGGAATTTTGATTTCTGTTGTTCTCCCACTTGAGGAAAACTCTATGGAGAATAGAGTCTAGGAGCTTTAGTTGTTTATGGCTCTACTGAGGAGTTATCTCTAGACTGGAGAGATGAATGTTAGCTATTTTCTAGTTGAAATACAGGCTTCATAGTAACTTGTAGGGGAGAATGAAATTAACTGTTATCTGGAAATATATTAGAAGGAGCCTGTGTAGGGCTGCTTCAGGATGAGTCTGTGTTAGACTTCATCTGGAGATATATGAGAAGGAGCCTGTGTAGGGCTGCTTCAGGATGAGTCACTGTGGAACTACATCTGAAAATATATGAGAAGGAATATGTGTAGGATTGCTTTAGGATGAGCCCGTGTGAACCTGCATCTGAAAATATATGAGAAGGAATCTATGTAAGATTGCTTCAGGATGAGCCCGTGTAAAGCTGCATCTGGAGATCATGAGAAGGAATCCGTGTAAGACTGCTTCAGGATGAGCCCCTATAAAGCTGCATCTGGAGATCATGAGAAGGAACCCGTGTAAGTTTGCATCAGGATGAGCCCGTGTAAAGATGTATCTGGAGATCATGAGAAGGAACCCCTGTAAGATTGCTTCGTATGGTCGTGTAGATAGTCACCCCATCTTGTTTCGGGAATTGATCCATAATCAGTTGTTCACAGATAGTTGCCCTGTCTGGTTTCAGGAATTAATCTGGAACTTGCTTTTGTTGGTTGTTGACATAGTTGCCCTGTCTTATTTCAGGAATTAATCTCTGACCTATTTGACAAAGAAAGATAGTTCCCTCATCTTGTTTCAGGAGTTAATCTTCAATCTTCCCATATAGATAGTTGTCTTGTCTGGTTCAAGGTATTAATCTATAATCAATAGTTCACAGATAATTGTCCTGTCTTGTTTCAGGTATTAATCTGGAATTTGTTTTGTGTTGGTCATAGAGATAGTTGCCCTAGCTTGTTTCAGGAATTAATCTATAACCTGGTCTGGTAGATAGTCGTCCGGTCTTGTTTCGGGAATTGATCTATAATTAGTAGTTCACAGATAGTTGCCATGTCTGGTTTCAGGAATTAATTTGGAACTGTTGAAAATTGGTGATGATATTTGTCTGCTTGTGAACTTTCCTGGAAAAGGTAAAGAGTCAGTTGTATGCAGTGTCATGATGCATGAAATACATTGGGTAATGATGTTCTTAAAATAAATGAGATTGTGATATATGCATTTGTGTTGCGTATGCTATGACACTCGTAAAATGATGTATGAATGCAATTTATGAACATATCAATTGTTCTATTGCAGTGTTGTTAAACTGGGGAAAATAAATCCATGATTGTTGCTGGGGATGAAGAGTGTAAGTCTTCAAATTTTTGTTGAAGCTGAAATACTGGGAGACGGATTTCCATTGTTAGAGAAACAAACTTTGTTGGGGAAGGGAAACTCTGTAATCCGCTTGGGGATTGTTAGAACGAATCCATGTCGTGATTGTATCCGGAGATGTACCGAATGAATGTCAGAATAACATTCGTCTCTAGATCGTATCTGAACTGTATTTGAAACATGTATTGAATGAGTGTCAGAATGACATCCATCTCTGGATCGTATCTGGAACGTATTTGAAAAATGTATTGAATGAGTGTTAGAATGACATCCGTCTCTGGATCGTATCTGAACTGTATTTGAAACATGTATTGAATGAGTGTCAGAATGACATCCGTCTCTGGATCGTATTTGAACTGTATTTGAAACATGTATTGAATGGGTGTTAGAATGGCATCCGTCTCTGGATCGTACCTGAATTATATTTGAAACATGTATTGAATGAGTGTCAGAATGACATCCGTCTCTGGATCGTATCTGAAATATATTTGAAACATGTATTGAATGAGTGTCAGAATGACATCCGTCTCTGGATCGTATCTGAACTGTATTTGAAACATGTATTGAATGAGTGTCAAAATGACATCCGTCTCTGGATCGTATCTGAACTGTATTTGAAAATGTATTGAACGAGTGTCAGAATGACATCCGTCTCTGGATCGTATCTGGACTGTATCTGGTGATGAAGGAATGAGCTTTGTTGGAGAGAAGTAGTCTGCAGGGGCTTTTATAGTTTTGAAAACTCGGCTGGAGAGAGAAATTCCCTTGGACCATAATGTTGAAACTTTGTAGGTTGGTGATATTTCTAGGAAGATGTTTGCTTGATCGCACATGGCCCCTTGCTGGAACTCATGTTTAATGCCCCAAGTGATTCATATGGAGGTCTGCTCTTGGCTATTTGATACTCTTGAGAGATTCTTTGAATCTTGACCCGACTGCCCCTAGATCAGTTAGACACCATGTCATTCCCCTTGATTATAAAAGGCCTGTTATTGGAAATGTCTTTCCATCTGAGGTGATTCTGTCCATTGAGAGGATTTTTGTTCATTGAATATTTGTCGTGCGAATTTCTCTGTTGTTGAACAAATAGTTATATGCAAACAGTAGTATTAAAAATTCAAAGCTTACGCCTGTCTTGAAGTTTTTGAAAACTCATTTTTTAGTAAAACAAAAATTTGCAAGAGTGTGATATCAACTCAGGATTTATAGCAAACCTTACAGGAGTCAGGATACCTTTTTGTAACAGTATGCTTTCAAACTGACCCATGCTTCAACTAGGACTTTTAGGGGTTGTAACATGGTCTAGTTCACGGTTTAAGAAATAAAGGATAAAGGCTCGAAATTTATTTGTACCCAACCCGTTCTTCGTGATGTTCTTCAGTCCTATGCTCAGTTAACTGTGCGTTTAGATCCCAATTGAGTTCTCGAATCTAGGCCCTGATACTCCGGTGATGGTTCGGACACTGAAAGTTTATTTGAGAAGGAAATTATTTTTGTAACCTTATATTTTTGTTGAGGATTTGTAGTTGCCTCTTTTTTTTTATTATCCCTACCTTATGCCTGAACTGTTTCTTTTGTGATTACAGTCAGCGGGATGCCCCGGTTTTTTTTCTTAAGTCTCCTTCATAGGTTTTGACTTAGCGGGCTTTTCTTTTGAGAGATAATGACTGCCTATTTTAGTATTACGGGGAACCATCACTGTATTTTGATTTAGAAGAGCATCTTCGACACCACTCGTTGTGTATGAAGAGAAAGCTTGCGATTGAATGCACCTTTGAATTAACTGAGAAACTACCATGCCCCAAGTTATGATTAAAGGTTTCAATTTGCTTGAAAAAGAAAACTCCTACTTCTTAGGCTCAAAGGGGTTGACTAGGGATTATCTTCCTTATAACTCCACTGTTTAGGATTTGAAAGAATGCATGTACATCGTCAGCAAGGTCTATTCCAAAGCATACTGTAGAGATTAAGGTATCATTTTCATCATCCTCCCTCTAAAGGCTTATATCTTTTAATCGAGAGTTGAATATCATAAAAAGGAAGTAAAAGCATTGTTTAAGTATAGTGAAAACAAATGGATTAATTTAAAACCAACATATGCAATGCATTAATGAAACAAAGTTTGACATAATTGATAAGTGTTCAAACAAACAAAAGAAATTACAATTGAAAAATCAAAAAATGAACTGGACGATCTCAATGATTTGGCATGGGAGAAGTGATCACGTTGGGAGTCTCTAGAGGGTCGAATTCAATCTCCTTGGCGTCAATCATATCCTGAATTTTATTCTTCAGAGCCTAGCAGCCATTCGTATCATGTCCAGGACTATTGGAGTGGTATGCACACCTTTCATTGGGATGGTAACTAGGAGCAGAAGTATTGGGATTCCGCAGAGGAGCCTTTAACATAATCAAATCTGCCTTTAACATGTGTTGTAACGCTTGAGCTATTGACATGTTGATTTTGGTGGATCGTCTCTTAGGAGCGACCTCCTTATGTTGATTCCCTTGTTGATGTTGTTGCATAGGCGTGGGATTAGAGACCGATACTGCCCCTACAAATTAGTTTTAGTCTATCTTATTATCGAAGAAGTGAAAAACACAAGAAGGGGGGTTGAATTGAAACTTAAAATAAAAATCGCAGTAGACACAATATTTTTATCCTGGTTCGTTTGATCTCAAACTACTCCAGTCCACCCGCCAAGGTGATTTCGCCTCTCTCCAATGAGGACTTAATTCACTAATCAAAACTGATTACAACACAACTTTGACAAGTGCCAAAGTCTTCTTGAGTACAACCACAACCCGATTTATCTCAAGTAAAACTAGCTTAATCAAGATAAAATAATCAACTGTGTACTGTTGTTTTTCCTTACAAAAACTGTATCACTACTGTGATATTTTACATAATTTTGAGTGTATATATGAATATGTAAGATTGCAGCATTTGAGAGGTATTTGCAGTTGTGTGTCAAAAATCGTAAACGATTTGTCCTCTAAGCTTGTTTATATAGGCGTGGAAATCTTGTCCAACATAAAGCGTGATAATGGATGTTCAATGCTATTTCCATATTGAGAAGACTCTTATCTGAATGAAGCTGTTGCATATGATGCTATCTTAAATGAAAAGTAATGCTTCAGAACTTAGAATCTTGCATGCTGCAATTGCTTCAGAACATTGATGACTCAGAGATGTGAGGATCTGATGGTATATTAAACTTCTGTTCAGAATCAGAGTATTCTTCACTTCAGGGCAGATTCTGATCATCATTCTTCAGCGCAGATTCTGATTACCTCAGCTTGAAAGCTTCTGTAGCTTAATTTCTAATGTTGTTTCGGTCAGAACTTCTGCATACAAAATAACACAAATTTAGAGTGCATATTTGTTCTTTGTGTTTGTTATCATCAAAACTCTAATTAAGGGTTGTAGAATCAAACTGTGTTTTAACAATCTCACCCTTTTTGGTGATGACAAAAACTAGGATTTTCAATGAAAAATATAGAACAAAAAGCTTTAGGAGAGTCTCCCCCTGAGTTGATTACTCAGATAGAGATGAGTTACTTCCCTGAAGTCCTTCTTGTTAGAGCTTTTGATGCATCTCCTTCTGTCCTTATCAGAATATGTTCCTTTCTGAATATAATCCCTAATAAAGTGATGTTTTATTTCTATATGCTTAGCCCTAGAATGCAAAATGGGGTTTCTGGATAAACATATGGCAGAAGTGTTATCACATAAGATAGGAATGTTACTCTCAAATATGCTGAAGTCTTCAAGTTGACTTTTCATCCAGAGCATTTGAGTGCTACATCCAGCAGCTACTATGTATTCAGCTTCTGTTGTTGATAAAGCTATTATGGACTGTCTCTTACTGGTCCATGAGATCAGATTGTCTCCCAGAAACTGGCAGCTTCTAGAAGTGCTTTTACGCTCTACTTTGTCTCCAGCAAAGTCAGCATCAAAGTATCCTACTAAGCTGTATTCATTGGATTTTCTATAAAACAAACCCAGATTAGTAGTACATTTCAGATACTTGAAAATTCGCTTAATTGTTGTTAAGTGAGATTCTCTAGGATCTGATTGGAATCTAGCACATAAGCAAACACTGAATAAAATATCAGGCCTTGAAGTCGTCAGATAAAGGAGAGATCCAATCATACTTTTGTAGATTTTATGTTCTACCTTTTTACTTACCTCTTCCTTTTCCAAAATGCACGTGGGATGCATTGGAGTCTTTGAGGTCTTCAATTTTGAGAGGTCAAATTTCTTCAGAAGTTCTCTGACATATTTGCTCTGATGAATGTAAGTTCCTTCTGGAGTTTGGTTTATCTGAATGCCCAGAAAGAATTTGAGTTCCCCCATTAACCTCATTTCAAACTCTTCCTGCATGCACTTAGCAAATTCTCTTCCCAGAGAAGGTTTAGTGGATCCAAAAATGATATCATCTACATAAATTTGACTGTAGCGGTATAAATGTTCAAGACTAAGCCATTGGATTGACTAGACTTTATATAAATCAAAATAAAAATCGCCACCGCACTTTATTGTTTCCAAAGGAATGGGAAAAGAGCGAATAACCCAAAAAGAGGGGGAAAGATTCAAGGTAAGGGGGGTGGTTATGCAAAGGGGAGGTATTACACCCTAAAAATCTACGGTACTCCCAGGGAACCTCTTTGTAAAATTTGTATATTTTGGCTATGTAAAAAAATGTGTTGTATATAAAATGGATGGTGGAGGTGAGAAAAAAATATATCTTTTATGATTTTTGCACCCGCCGCGGTTGCGAACCTTTAGTGCCTACGTACCACCTTTCGTGCAATAGGGGATCAGGGTACACGTAGTTCCTTTTTTTTAAAAAAATTTGAAACACAAATGTGTTGGTCTTATGAGATAAAACATCATCATCATTGTCCGTGTGGAAAACATACCTACTACACACAATCATAAGAAAGGAGAATTTACATCATCTCAAAGTGGAGGATATAGCTTGGATTTTAAAATCAACAATGCCTCACTCAACATCCAAGTGGAAAATATCTCTCTTCACTACATATTGTAGAAGTATAGTTGTTTGCATCACTACAAGGATTGACAAGAGTTTAATATTTTTGAGAAAAGTTTAAAGTAAAAGCCAAAGTGGCAAAATGGTTTGAATGAGATTGGTTGACTTTTAGTCTTCTCAAAAAAATGTCAAGGTATTATTAAATTGATTGAAGTTTATTTATGAAAAGGTTTTTGTAAATGCATGGACCTAAGTCCAAGTTTATTATGAAAGTTGTTTAAGTTTCAAAACAAGAAGAGTTTTCAAAAGGAGGAAGAAGATTTTTGAAATTAAAGAAGATGGGAGGAGAAGAAGGGACTATCCTAAAGCATAAGGTAAAAGCTAGGGATTAGAACCATCTAACCAACAAGAAGCCAATACTTTACATTATGAGCCAAGATAGAATTCCCATTCCTTTGATTGAAACCAATCAAGCAAAAAAATACTAGACCTCTTGAGAGAACCAAACTTCAAGTGTATTAAGTCTTCATAAAAATTGGGCAGAGTAACGGATGTATGCGGGTGAATTCCAGATTACAAACAAAGGGTGTAATCATAATAACCTGCACACAAAACAAACAAACAACCCAATGTCTTGAGGTAAACCTCAAGAGCTCCAGACAAAATAATCATATAAGATCACAAGGTTTCCAAGATAGGCCAAGGTTTCTAATCCTAAGTCCAAGAAATAGTCCTATGCTCCATAATGCCAAGGATAGTAACCAAATAGTCCAAGTATCATTAAGAGTTTTTTTTTTAGGGTTTATGTTGATTATTAAGTATCTTAAGAAAAGAAAAGAAAAGCTCAAGTGAGCAAAGTAAAAATGACAAGAAAGTAAATGCTCAAATGAGCAAAGATGAAAATGGCATGAAATGAAAATGCTAAAAAAATAAATAGTACATAAAGCATAAAAATAATAAAAGCATAAGATAAACAAGTCAATAATTAGTGGTTAGTTGGATGACCATCTTGAAACTTGCATTTGGAACTCATTAGAGGATTGGTAGAACCAAAGCCTCCACACAACAAGTTGCATTTGCTTTTTGTCAAGTATATCATCCATTTGGAATTCTCATAAGTACTATTTAATGATCAACGATGTTTAAGTGATCCGCGTTGACCAAAGGTGTGGTAGATTCATTAGAGGATTGGTAGAACCAAAGCCTCCACACAATGAATCTCAAGGTTATTGGATCAAAGAGATCAAATTAACATACTTGGGCTTGCAATCATAAGTTTGGGCCACAAATGATCATTTATTCGAATCAGGACAAAATTTAGCGCTATGTTAAGCAATCGTAAGTGGACTTATATAGAAGTCGCACCTATTTTGACGCCGGTCAATAGCAATCTATGCACCATTTGTTTTGAGACATGATATAGAGATCATGCTCCAACAACATTTAGTGCAATGAGAAGAGGATGAGATGAAGGGGGATTAGGGCAAAAGAGAAACCATATTTGAATTAATATTTAATCAAACTATTATTAAAATCATTCATCCATTTTGGTGGAGTTGAACTCAACACCATGGATCCAATGATGTTAATAAAGTCATGATAAAAAAATCAACCCAAGACAGCCAGAAAATAATTACAAAATTATATCACATTTAATATATATATTAAAAGGTTAAAAATGTTTAAAAATGGAAAATAATGAGGAAAATAGTAATTATGTTCAAATTATTCAAGAAATTGAAAATTAGGCCATAGAAAAATCAGAAATGGATCCAAATATTTTTATAAAAATTTTAGTAATTTTTAAAAGTCAGAAACTATTTTTAAACTATTTAAAATTTCTAAAACAAACATAAAATAGATCAAAAATAGTAAACCTCAACATAAAATTCCATAAAATTCCCAGAAAGTCAAAAATATGCAAAATAATATTTATGAATTTTTTCAGAATTAAAAAAGGTCAGAAAGTATTTTTTAAGTAATTAAAAGAAAGAAAATAATATAAAATAATATTAAAAAAAAACAAATGTTAAAATAAAAATGTAAAAAAATATTCATGAGATCAGAAATAATTCAAAGTATTTTTTTGAATTTTTTCATAATTTTTGGATAAAAAATAAAAGAGTTATGAATTTTTGAAAATTTAATCAAATAAAATATAAAATCAGAAAATAAAATAAAACCAAAAAGATGTGGACCATCATATCAAAGTCAAAATGTGTTAGTAAGCTAATCCAATGGACCAGATGCGCTGTGCTTGATATGGACCTTAGTGAAACACACATGTAATCAGAAAAAGGGCAACCAATAAAATTAAAACGGTTGGCACGCTATCATTGGCTGAGACGAGACATGTCATCATCTTCAACCTCCAGACACCCTGCAATGGGGATTTTGTGATATCCTTCAAATGGAAAAATTAGGATCTCTGGCTAGCATCATTGAACTTGTCTCTTCAAGATGATTCTAACACAACCATCGCACCAAATTTATATAAAGTATGGAAAGAGATATGAATCAAAAACTCAGAAAATAGCGAGCACCTTTAGTTTGGGATTTCTCTCTCAGTTCTCAATGGATTTAAAAATTGTAAGCAACATTAGAATCAGACAAAGGAGTAGAATAGATTAGTGCTTGATTTGGATCCAATTGGTGGAGAATTCTACCTTTTCGAAGTTCAAGTAAGAAGCTCTGAAACTGGACTTCTGTAGCTTGAATTATGGGTCGTTTTGATTGGTTTAAGTGCTGGAGAGTTTGTATGAAGTTCAAGGATGATGAATGCGCAAAGAATTTTGGAAAAGGAAGCTTAAATTTCAAAAACTGAATTCAGAAAAAGTGGGTTCGTGTGAGGTTTTAGCAGGGTGTTCTTGGTTCTCTAAGCTTGGGAAAATGGATGGGGAATGACCCTCTATTTATAGGGAAGCAAATGGGATCAAAAGGGAGAGTGAGTGATGTGTTTTGGAGGGAATTTGTGTGGGTCTGCATCATGAAGAAAGTGTGACTCAAACTTGATCAAAACTCGGCCATATCGTGCGTTTCATGATGCTAATCACTTCTGGCAAGTTGCTAATCATGATTAGAAACAAAAACGCGTGGAAAACTTGTGGTTAGAAGCCAAAACAAAGATTTCAAAATCCCGACTTTGTGAAAAATTCAGTTTCAAACTACAAAATTTAAATCCATGGCATTTCCAACTCAAGTGGTCTTAGGGAATAATTATTGATGCTTTGGAAAGATGAGGTTACAATCTTTGCAATGGAAAAAGAATGGAATCAAATGGATGATTGATCTTAAAGTTACATGGAGTAAAAGTTGAAGAAAAAGAGTTGACTTTCCATACTTAGAAATATTTCAAGTTCTTCTTCAAAAATAACCTATAATATTTTGTATCCAAACATGGCCTTACACTTAGAATTTGCTCTAGACCAAAAAATATGGAATGAAGTAGACCTCTTGAATGACATTTTGCAATTTGAACCACTCAAAATCTCCAAAAATTGAGCAAGTTATGACTTGTTGAAGTTGGCCAAAAATTATGAAATGACCTATAATCTTTTGCATTCTTAAGGCAACTTCCATTCATTTTCTCACTTTGCACATAAAATAAGGCATGAGGTACACATCTTTAAGATAATTATGGAAAAATAATGGACTAAAGGTGATAAAATTGACCAAGTTATGACCATTTGAAGTCACATATGGAAAATTGGGGATTCATCTGGATGACTTGTAATCTTTCTTCTTCACCAAGTTCCTTCCACATGAAAAATCCTTGGAACTTTTGAAGTGATTTGTTGGTAACTCTTTGAATAGAAGGATGTCCTTGGAATCACTCAAAAATACCAAAATATGAGCAAGATATGCTCCTTTGAAGTTTAAAACCCTAGCCTCTAGATCAAGAGAATGCTTTGAGGAACTTTGACAAGTTTGAACAAAGTTCTTGTGCCAATATTCTTTCTTTGTGAATAGAAGTTGTTGAGGATGATGATGAGGACTCATACCCACCAAAACCACTTCCATATCTTGAAATTTGATAGAAATGTGTTCTTGTGACCAATAGGAGCAAGACCTTGTCCAATCATGACAACTTCTTCCCTCAACCCTTTGTATTTTTGAATCAATTGATAACTTTGGAATATGTTGAACCAAAGTAAGCCTTGTCATTCCATTTCTTCCAAAACAAATTCAATAGTGAAGTTTGAATCCCTCAAGCTATGTTGACTAGGGCATGTAAATAAACTCATGAACCCATGAAGCAGCTTGCTAAACCTCATTGCCTTTACCTACATTATTAACAAGTAAGACAAAACAACATTGTATTTTATTAATTAGAAAGAAAATAAAGCAAAATATTCATGATCACAAAAGAAAACAAGTCAAGGTGCTTGGTAACTCCTCAAAAGAGAAAGGCTAAAGATAGGGAGAATAACCAAAAGCCCTAATATGATCTTGTTGTGATTGAATCATCATGGTATGATGAAGGAATCTTAGGGAGAAAATTGGGGTACAACAGCTGCCCTTATTTAAGTTTCTTCTATCCGGAGACACAAAGGTTAAAAATCTTCGTGTCGATGTGATCGAAGATACTTAAATATAAAACAAACCCTGTTTTTGGCCCTAAGATGCCATGCAAATGCTTACGCATATGAACAGTACCAAAGAGACGCAAAGTATCACTGGGGATGCCACAAAAGTAAAGAAACAAAGGAGCAACCCCACCAGGAAAATAAATCAATGGTGGACCAAAAGAACTGAATCAGGGGGGAATATAACAAGCATCAACGTTCACTGCCGATGGTCTACCAACGTTCACTGAAGGTAGAAAAATAAAATATGTCATACCACCGTCGTTCACTGACGATGAACTATCAATGTTCACTGAAGATAGAAAAAAGATAATAAGCATCGACGTTCACTGCCGATGTCCTACCAACGTTCACTGAAGGTAGAAAGAGAAAATATATCATACCACCGTCATTCACTGACGATGAACTATCAACATTCACTGAAGATATAAAAAAGATAATAAGCATTAACGTTCACTGCCGATGTCCTACCAACGTTCACTGAAGGTAGAAAGAGAAAATATATCATACCACCGCCGTTCATTGACGATGAACTATCAACGTTCACTGAATATAGAAAAAAGATAATAAGCATCGACGTTCACTGCCGATGTCCTACCAACGTTCACTAAAGGTAGAAAGATAAAATATATCATACCACCGCCATTCACTGACGATGAACTATCAACGTTCATTGAAGATAGCAAAAAGATAATAAGCATCGACGTTCAGTGTCGATGTCCTACCAAAGTTCACTGAAGGTAGAAAGAGAAAATATATCATACCACCGTCGTTCACTGAAGATAAACTATCAATGTTCACTGAAGATAGCAAGAAGATAATAAGCATAGATGTTCACTGCCGATGTCCTACCAACGTTCACTAAAGGTAGAAAGAGAAAATATAATCAAGTATTCCCCAAAATTCTGGTGTTTTACCTAGAACGAACCTCAACTTCTTCTTTAACCAAGGAAATCTGCCTGGAAAAGATCAAACATAAGTTGTCTCAAATAAAGAGACTTGTTACTCATTGTCATGGGGAATTGCAAAGGGAAATGACTTTCTGGGGATAGAAATATGACTTCCCGGGGAAATGCCACGATATTCCTGCTGAGGAGATAAATTCTTCCCGTGCAAAATAAATGCACAAACCAAAAGTCAAAGTTTTCAGAAATCCAAAGTAAATAATATTGTCATGCAACCGCAGATCCAAATAAGAAATAAACTGGAGCAAAACAGCCAATGAATATAAATCCTTTGAGAAATAAACTCAAGAAGGAAAACTGAATCCATCTAAGCAAGGAGCGTTGCAGGAAGGCCAGGGCAAAATGTCAATGAACAAAGATTTGTCAATTTTATCCATGCATGATGTATTTATGTATGAGTGCTATCGTGCATATGCTGGTAAAACAAATACACAATCAGTAGGAACAAACAAACAAAATCGCCTCAGGTACTAACAACACTTGGTTGAACTTCAACCAGAAAGATCATTCCGAGAAAAGGAAAAAGCCAACAGCGGAAACCAAACCCATTGCCTGCCTTTAACCTTTACTAGAGAGAAATATAATCCGGAGGTAGACAAATTAAACAGATACCGGGGTAGAACATCCTTCTTCCGGCTTCATCGAATAAACAGTTTTCCAAAAGCAACATGCCTACTAGAGATTGCAAGACCAGCTTCAAATAAAGCAGACTGACGATGAAACAACCAAACCTCACTGGGGATTTCAAGCCCTACCTCCCTGGAGAGAGAAAAAAGTGGATTGAAACTTTACATCATGAAAACATAATCCAACAAAAGATGCCCTGGGATAGCCTTCCTGGGAATCAAGAAGTCAACATTAGTGCCAATACTGCAAAAAGAGCGACATCTCAGCATACCAAGGGAACAAAACCTTTCATCATATGAGGGGAGACTTCGTTGGGGAATCTGGGACAGAGGCTTCTGACCATGCAGGCCCAAAATCAAAAGTGAACCAAGACTTGATTGGGGATAATGGGATCACAAACCCAATACTGTACCTTGAACCCATTGGTATTATCTTTAACTATCAAGATCACTCACATACCAGCAAAATGACCTGAGAAAACCTTCATGAAGGAAGTAAAACTTCTTAAAACAACCAGAGTTTGTTCATTCCTGGGATCACCATTTGTGTTGTCATTATTTCATCACAAATCTCAAAGTAAAAATAAATTGTAAAAATCTCTCTTTTTTTTATATAAAAAAATTGTTGTTTTAATCTTTTTGCTTTAAAATTTATTATCAGTAATAAATGGAGTCTTTGCAAGCTAAATAAAATAAGAACACAAAGAATTGGGTAAAAGCTCGAATTTCATTAATAGAATGGTAGTCTGTAAATGGCGAGACTCCATGGATGATTACAAAGTTTGGGAAATGGTAATACATAATGGAAAAGATACATTGAGATACAATGACCACTATTCCCTCTAACAACTTTTGGAAATCCTGAGCTGCAGCTTTTGTTGAAGTATGGTGAGGATCTGAGAAGATTGTTGTTTCAATGATCAAGTCTTGTCTGACGTAGTTACTTGCCAAGAAAAATCCCTAAATTGTTCCTAAGCTGCCCTTGCGGGTTTTTAACTTAGCGGGAAATTTATTCTGTTTATGTCTCTAATTTTTGCCTAGACCGCCCTTTCGGGTTTTTGGCCTACCGAGACGCCCCTTTTTGCCTAAGCCGCCCTTTCGGGTTTTCAACTTAGTGAGTTGTTCTTTTATTTCTTTAGGCGAGGTATTTCTTGACTGCGTCAGCATTCATGGGACGTGGGAACTCCTCGCCATCCATAGTTTCAAGAATTAATGCACCACCAGAGAAGGCTTTCTTGACAACATACGGGCCTTCAAAATTGGGAGTCCACTTGCCCCTAGAATCAGTGTTGAAAGACATGATCTTCCTGAGCACGAGGTCGCCTTCTCTGAATTCACAAGGTTTGACCTTTTTATCAAATGCTTTCTTCATTCTTCTCTGATATAACTGCCCATGACATAAAGTTGTCATTCTCTTCTCTTCAATCAAATTCAATTGGTCAAACCTGTTCTGGACCCATTCAGCCTCTGTCAATTTGGTTTCCATTATCACACGTAACAAGGGAATCTCTACCTCGACAGGGAGTACAGCTTCCATTCCATACACCAGGGAGAACGGGGTTACTCCTATTGAAGTGCGAACAGATGTTCGATATCCATGCAGAGCAAAAGGGAGCATTTCATGCCAATCCTTATAAGTAACAACCATTTTCTAGATAATTCTCTTGATATTCTTATTAGTAGCTTCAACAGCCCCATTAATTTTTGGCCTGTAGGGAGATGAATTGTGATGGACAATCTTGAATTCTTCAGAGTTCTGTCATCATCTTGTTGTTCAAATTTAAGCCATTGTCGGTGATGATTCTGCTCGGCACACCATACCGGTATATAATATTATTCTTGATGAAGCGCACAACCACCTGTTTGGTAACATTGGCATATGAAGCAGCCTCTACCCATTTGGTAAAGTAGTCAATTGCTACCAAGATAAAATGGTGCCCATTTGAAGCTTTGGGTTCTATCATCCCGATCATGTCAATACCCCACATGGAGAAAGGCCATGGGGAGGAAATCACATTGAGAAGTGTCGGAGGCACGTGAACCTTGTTCGCATAAACCTGGAATTTATGGCACTTCTTTGCAAATTTGTAACAGTCAGATTCCATTGTCAACCAATAATAACCTTCCCTTAGCATCTTTTTAGCCATCGAATGTCCATTAGCATGAGTGCCAAATGAACCTTCATGAATCTCATGCATCAACATGTATGCTTCGTGTTTATCCACGCATCTGAGCAAGACCATGTCATAATTTCTCTTGTATAACACATTTTCACCGAGGAAGAAACTGCCTGCCAATCTTCTCAGTGTCTTTCTATCTTTCCTCGACGCACCAATCGGGTATTCCTGAGTCTGAAGAAAATGCTTGATATCATAGTACCAAGGTTTTTCATCTGCTACCTTCTATGTCGTAAACACATGAGCGGGCCTATCCAGCCGCCGAACTATAATTCTGGGTATATCATTCCAAGTATTCACTTGGTACATGGAAGCCAGAGTTGCCAGAGCATCCGCCATTTTATTTTCATCTCTTGGGATGTGACGAAATTCAAATTTATTGAAGAAGGGTAATAATCTTCTAGCATAATCTTTGTAAGGGATCAAGCCAGGGTGACGAGTGTCCCAATCTCCTATAATCTAATTTATTACCAAAGCTGAATCACCATACACATCTAGAATTTTGATTTTGAGATCAATAGCTTCCTCAAGACCCATGATGCAAGCCTTATATTCCGCCATATTATTAGTGCAATCAAATGTTAACCTCGCAGTAAAAGGAATGTGCGATCCATGAGGAGTGACAATCACAGCACCAATTCCTTTACCATAAGCATTCACCGCTCCATCAAATAACATACTCCAACGAGATTCAGGGTCAGGGCCTTCCTCAGGCAATGGTTCATCATAATCTTTCACTTTCAGGAACATCACATCCTCATCGGGGAATTCATACTCTCCATACTGATGATCTTCCACCAGCTGGTGAGCAAGGTAATCTGCCAACACACTAATTTTAATATCCTTTTGAGTGCAGTACTTGATATCATATTCAAATAACAACATATTCCAGTAAGAGCAGGCTTCTCAAAAATATACTTGATTGGATCCATTTTAGAGATCAACCAAGTGGTATGATTCAACATATACTGCCGCAAACGCTTTGTCGCCCAGGCCAAAGCACAACATGTCTTTTCCAACGTGGAATACTACGACTCAAAACCAGTGAACTTTTTGCTGAGATGATAAATGGCGAACTCCTTCTTTCCTGTTTCATCCTGTTGTCCCAAAATACAACCCATGAATTTATCTAACACTGTTAGATACATAATCAACGGTCTTCCTTCTACGGGAGGGAGCAAAATAGGAGATTCAAGAAGATATTCTTTAATACTCTCAAATTCCCTTTGGCAGTCATTTGTCCACACACAACCTTGATCCTTTTTAACAACTTAAAGATCAGTTCACATGTTACAGTCATGTGGGAAACAAATCTGGAAATATAATTCAAACGCTCGAGGAAACCTCTGACTTGCTTTTCAGTTCTTGGTGCTGACATTTCTTGAATTGCTTTGACTTTATCATGTTCAACTTCAATTCCTTTCTGGCTAACAATGAAACCCAATAATTTCCCTCATCTAACACCGAAGGTGCATTTATTTGGATTCAAGCGGAGATGATATTTCCTCAAACGCTGAAACAACTTCAACAAATCTTCTATATGCCCTTCTTCAGTCTGGGATTTGGCAATCATATCATCAACATATACTTCGATTTATTTGTGCATCATATCATGGAATAAGGTTTTCATAGCCCTCTGGTACGTTGCACCAGCGTTCTTCAACCCGAAGGGCATCACTCTGTAACAGAATGTTCCCTAGGGTGTGATAAACGTTGTTTTTTCCATGTCCTCTAGAGCCATTCTTATTTGATTATACTCGTAAAATATGTCCATGAACGAGAATACTTTGAATTTTGCAGTGCTGTCCACTAACATGTCGATGTGAGGCAATGGAAAATCATCTTTTGGACTAGCTTTATTTAGATCTTTGTAATCTACGCACATGCGGACTTTTCCGTCTTTTTTCGGTATTGGGACAATATTGGCAATCCATTGAGGATACACTAACGTCACAAGAAAACCAGTATTAATCTGCTTTAAGACCTCCTCTTTGATCTTTACTGCCATATATGGGTGGGTTCTTCTCAACTTTTGTTTAACTGGCGAACACTTTGGCTTCAACGACAAACGATGCTTGACAATATCTATATCTAGGCCAGGCATATCTTGATAAGACCAAGCAAAAATATCCACATACTCTTTCAAAAGCTCAATCAACCCTCCCTTCACATCAGGATGTAACGATGCTCCAATCTTGACTTCTTTCGGATCTTCTTCTGAACCCAAATTAATCACTTCCAAAGGCTCCTTATATGGTTGAATGGTATTTTCCTCGTGCTCAAGCAACCGTGAGACATATTCTAGAATCTCATCATAATCTTCTTCTTCAGCCCCAAACACAGGACATTTAAAGTTGGGAGAGGGTGCAGGGTCATTGTATTCAACAGGTTTTTTAATTAATCTGCACATATAATTTATGATTGCTTTTAGAAACTGACACATATAACAAGTGATCATGCAGATTAATTTTCAGTTATTATTTATTTTGAAAGGTTTTTTTATTTTTTTTATTACCATTTCCCAAGAAAAAACAGAAAATAAAGACATAATTTTGGAAGCAAAGACAACTTTTATTAATGATCTTAAAAGTCATAGCAAGCAGATAAGCCCTACAACATTAATACTTCTACCTTGGGCAGAGCGAAAGCTTTTCAAAAGAAAGAAACAGATTAACAAAACAAATTACTTTGAAACATGTATGCAAGAAGGAACATCAATGGTGACCCAGTTCTAAACTCAGACTCCATGCGTTACATAATTCGGTACTTCCTGCTCTGCTTCATCCTCTTCAACAACATTAATTCCAGAACCAATTGGATGGAGGTAGCCTCTGCTACAGAAAACATCCTGATAACTATTCACAGAAGATTTTGACTTCAAACTTTCGCCTTTTCCATTCCTCAAAGAGAAACCCAAACCAGTTCTATTCTTGTTCATGGGTGGATCTACAAGTCGTCCCCAAACTGTATTATGACCATTGCGCATAACCTGTTGCGTGTCCTTCAGCGAAACCACATAATTCTCATTTCTCCTTATGTTGTCAATGGATAGGGCTTGGAACTGGGTTCCAACAGCAGCCTCATCCACTTCTACAATACTGAAAGAGGATAGATGGGATATCAACAACGCCTGCTCCCCATTTATGATCACTACCTTCCCTTCACGCATAAATTTTAGCTTTTGATGTAGAGTTGAAGTGACAACCCCTGCTTCGTGTATCCATGGTCGTCCTAGCAAACAACTATATGCGGGAATAATGTCCATGACCTGGAAAGTTATCAGGAATAAATGTGGTCCTATATGGATGGGTAAGTCCACTTCACCGATGACAGATTTCCTCGACCCATCAAAAGCCTTCACAATGATTCCAATCGGGCGCATAGGTGTTCCCTGATACTTTAACTTCATGAGAGTACTCCTTGGTATAACATTCAACGTGAATCCATTATCAATTAGCACATTGGATAGCGAGTCATTCTTGCAGATCATAGATATGTGGAGGGCCAGGTTGTGATTCCTCCCTTCATCTGGTAACTCATTATCGTAGAAACTCAAGTTGTTACATGACGTAATGTTTCCAATTACACTGCTGAATTGATCTAATGGCATGTCACTCTCCACAAAAGCTTGGTCTAGTACTCTCATTAATGATTCTCTATGAGCGGAGGAATTCATCAATAAAGATAGGATAGATATCTTTGAAGGAGTCTGCAGTAGCTGATCTACAATTCTGTAGTCGCTCATCTTAATTATCTTCAAAATATCATCCACTTCTTTCTCTAATATGGCCCCGCTAGTCTCTCATGTATCCTTCTTAGGCTCATCATTCTCAGCAATTTTCTTTCCAGTAACAAAATCTCTTTGTACAATCGGTACAAACACACAACCGCTACGGGTCACCCTGCTATTTTCAGCTATATTTCCAACATCAAGCATTGGTTGGATGAGAACTTCCACCCCATCTTCTAAGATTGTAGCGTTATATTTATAAGGCACAACCTTATCTGATTTATAGGGAATAGGACCTGGTAGACTAATTACCAATGGGGTAACAGCTGGTTTGCTATGGTACTCCACTTCAAGATGAGCGGGTGCACCAAAACATGGTACAATGATGTTTACCCCTTCCTCAACATAATCAGGCATCAAAAAGTCATTTCCGGCAAACAAATCTTCGTCTGAAGAGAAATACTCATCCGCGGAGGCATACTCTTCCTTTGATTCCTCTTCCATTAAACAAACCTCAACCATATCAATCTCATGATAATCATCTCTCTGACCTATGATCTTGATAGTTCCATTGTCTGACAGCAACTGAACACCCTCTCTCACAATAGAACATCCTCGGGGATTTTGACACCAAACTATGCAAGACCCATATTGGTGTTCCACCTACCCAGTAGTACGGTAGAAGGTAGCATGCAACTGAACGAGATCCTCATTCAAATATTCCACATCAAAAATTATGAATTCACCAGGACATCCAGAAACCATATTCACTTCCTCTTAATACTCTACCCTAGGCCTGATTATATGGATTAAACCCTCATCCATCATCTCCTGTAAATCAGCCTTTATCTTCTCGCAACCCTGTATGTCTGAACTGCAAACAGCACAACTGGCATGGTCATGCGTATACTAATTGAATTCATAGAGGTCTGCGTGCATCTTCACCAAATCTCCTCTGACCAGATTAATGTCAAAAATCTGGAAGTCGCCTGGACAACCGACCACCATATTCACAGCATTCACTCCCCCGTGCTTGGGTAGAGGATTATCTTTTACATTAGGTCCCATGTCTTTGAAAGATATAATTCCAGACTTCACCAACCTTTGCACTTCAGTCCTCAAAGGATGAAAATTCTCAACACTATGCCCTGGTGCTCCATGATGAAAGGCACACGTCTGGTCTACTTTGTAATACCAAGGCAATGGTGATGGTACGGCGGGAGGTGGTCGTGTCTAGACCAACTTCTTCTGAATCAATGTCGGTAGTAGCTATGCATATCTCATGGGAATAGGATCATAGTTCTCCTTTCTATGATTATTCCCTTGGTTCCCCTGCTGGGAAGGTCTTTGATAAGCAACAGTAGTCGGAGCGGCACTCATCATAGGAGTAACTGAGGCGACTTGCTGGTGACGCTAATAATTCCTTCTAGGAGTGTTTACTCTCTTCTCTTGTATAACAGCATTTGTATCCCCCTCTTTCTTCTTGGTAAACCTATAAGATGGATTCTTCACACCTCCGGATCCTTCACCCTTTGTCAAACGGCCCTCTCTTACTGCCTCTTCTAGGTGGACACCCATTCCTACCATCTCTGTAAAATCACTTGGGGCACTTGCTACCATTCTTTCGTAGTAGAAAGGGCCCAACGTCTTCAGAAAAATCTTAGTCATTTCCTTCTCCTCCATGGGAGGAATCACTTGCGCAGCTATTTCGCGCCATCTCTGCGCATACTCTTTGAACGATTCCCTGTCTTTCTGAACCATGGCCCTGAGTTGGTCACGGTCGGGCGCCATGTCCATATTTTACTTGTATTGTTTGATGAATACTTCTCCCAAATCATTAAAAGTATGGATGTTGGCGTTGTCTAAACTCATGTACCACTTCAACGTTGTGCCAGTCAGACTATCTTGAAAAAAGTGAATCAGCAGACGCTGATCATCGGTGTGGGTAGACATTCTCCTCACATACATCACCAAGTGAGCACGAGGGCAAGTGTTGCCCTTGTACTTCTAAAATTCTGGGACCTTGAACTTAGCAGGTACTTTAACATTCGGGACCAAACATAGCTCATTCACATTCTGCCCAAATAGCTATTTTCCCCTAAGAGCCTTCATCTCTCTTTACATTCTATCAAACTGCTCTTGAAAATCATCCATTCTATCATAAAGACCCAAGTCTTCACTAGGCGGAGGGAAAGGACGACAGACATCTTCATTAACAAACAGAACCAAATTCACCGAAGGAGGTGCAGCAGGAACAGCATGCACCACAGGAGGTGCCGGAGTAACAACAGTCTGAACCACTGGAGCCTCTTGAGGGCCAAGATTGAAACCTTTAGGTGCAAAACTCTCTAGCATTCCCCACGGATAACCTTGAGGCATACGGTTTTGAACAACGGTCGAAGTAGCGGATATAGGAACAGTTGGAACTTCAGTATTTACCCTTGTTGGTTGAGGTTGAACACTCGGTGGTTGATTCTGAGCAACCACTAGAGCTTCCATCAGAGTAGTCAAATTGGCCAAGCCGGCCTTCAAAGCAGAAACTTCTTCGTGCAACTCGCGATTCTCCTATTCTAAGTTGTCTATCTTCTTTTTGAAATTAGCCCGAGTGTTGTAGGGATGAGTCAGCTTGCTGAATGAAGTAAAAAGTTGGGTAAGGCACCTGGATATTCATAATAAATGCAAGAAATGTGTGCAATATGATGCATGACATGCAATGCACATGATTATTTTTACTTTATTATTTAATATTTCAAGGGATTTAAGATTTATAGACATATTGCAAACATCAAAATAATAACGCAATTGAAATACAGAAAATTTTTATTATAATAACTTCAAAATGGATTACAAGTTTCAATGATCCCAAGTATAAGATGAAAATACAATCTAAAATCCTGAGAAAAAGAACTGATGGAGATCAATCTGTATGCTGACGCTTCCCTGTGAGCCTGGCAATCTGAGCCCTCAACCTCTGGTTTTCTTCCACATGTCTAATGGCAACCTCCTTCCAATCATCTGAATTAGGAAGTGAGTAATCAGCACCTATTTGAGGCTTATGGGAAAATAAATCCCCTTGCCTCTCCATAGACTCCACTGCTCGACTCTCAAGGATCTCAATCAAATCGTATTTCTCCTTCAAGTCTGCTTTATAGGAACTCTCTAAAGTCTGGAACTTGTTCTTCCAAGCATCCCTTTCTTGTTACATCCTAACCAAAATGAGTTTCAACTCTTCTAGATCGTCTAATAAGGGGGGTGGTCTTCACAAATAGATCAGGCATGGGTGTCTCCTGAGTATACGGCATCTTCAACTGAATGGCTCTCGATCAGACCCACTGAAGATATGGCTCCAAAGAAACAGCACCCCTAGGTCCCAAATCCTTCCTACTCTTCTTATGAATGTGGCGCCAGGCCTTTGCAATATGCTCCATAGCTTCCCTGTGGTCTTCTCCTTCCTTTAGAAAGAAACTACTCAAATGAATACTTTTTGGTTTATCCCTCATTGGATAACCAAGTTGTCGCCGTGCGAGAACAAGGTTATAGTTAATTCCTCCCTTTGTACCAAGAAGAGGCACATTGGGGAAACTACCACAACTGTCAATAATCTCCACATCCTGATAAGCTCGATGATACCAATCAATATCCGAGTAAGTGCCATGATCTTAGGAGCCCAACGGGGTTCCTTCTTGACATCCCGAAAAGCATCAGACTGAGGCATATGAGAGATGAACCACTGGTACAACAAAGGCGTGCAACAGATAATCATTCCCCCGTGATAAGAACTCGGAAGATGAACAGAGTAATAAGCATCACCCAACAGTGTAGGAACCGGGTTTCCAATCATGAAAATCCTGATAGCATTAATGTCGATAAACTTGTCCACATTAGGAAATAAGAATAACCCATAAGCGAGTAAAGAAAAGATGGGCTCAAAAGCAACCGTACTCTTCATTCTAGCAAAGTAACGAGCTTTCTCCAATAAGAACTGAGTTGGTAATCCTCTAATCCCTCCTTTGGTAGTCATATGGGCTTCCACGTCAGACTTCCCCAGATGAATCAAAGCAGCAATCTCATGTGGTTTTGGCTCACCCTCCAAACCAGTAAAAGGAACACGATCGGTAACAGGTAAATCCAATAGATAGGAATACTCCTCCAGTGTAGGCATCAACTGATAATCGGGAAAAGTAAAGCAGTGATACATCGGATCATAAAACTGGACCAAGGTCGAGAGAATACCCTCCTTCATCTTCAGCTTCATGAGAGGAATAATTGATCCATACTTCTTCCAAAAGTCTGCAGAACATTCGATCTCTGGAATTAGACTGACCAACTCATCTATCTTGGGATCCTTGAAACTGTATTTCCCGGTCTTTCTCTTTCCAGAATCCATGGTTAAAAGTACCTGAGATATTCACAAATAGTCAACCTTTAAATCCCTTGAAATATTGTTTTCTTCAAAAGATGCTTATGAGTGCATGGATGCATGATACAACAATCACACACAAGATCACATATATAGGGTTCATAGGTTCAACGTCACGAGCATGAGGTCGAAGGTACTACCCATAAGGTGTTGGTCTAAGAGTTATCACCTGCCGAACAAGGTTCTAGAGGTTCCCAGAGTCTACATCCTTCCTTCAGATATTACCAACTTCTCAATTAACTCGATAATTAGTAATATTCTCAAGAAAGACTCGTCCAAGCGTAGTAACGCGTGACAACTATTTCCAGATTACTCCGTCATAGCTTCCGCACTACACCTAAAAGGCCAAGATGGGTTTGGTATTCTATGGTCCTCAGTTTCAGCAGGCTCCCAGGTTAAAAGCAGTATGTCTTCCCGATTACTCGGTAAACGACACTACAGTCAAAGGGGCCTCCACTGAGTGGGGGATCTCATGCCTCCTTTTTTGGGATTACTCCCTCAAAGTTAACATGACTATACCGCCTGTCCTATCTTAAAGTTTTCCCAAGTCCGGGTATAGGACTTATGAGTAATCACCAAGCACCCTGAAAACCAGGAAAATCCAAACAAACCTATATACAAAATATAGCACATAAATAACAATAACACATATATAGATATAAACAAAGATAGGCTCAACCCACCTAGGGATGGACCAACAAGAGGTCAATTTGTCCCCAGTGAAGTCGCCATTTTTCTATAGCGGTAGAAACGTTCAAGACTAAGCCATTGGATTGACTAGACTTTATACAAATCAAAATAAAAATCACCACCGTGCTTTATTGTTTCCAAAGGAATGGGAAAAGAGCGAATAACCCAAAAAGAGGGGGAAAGATTCAAGGTAAAGGGGTTGGTTATGCAAAGAGAAGGTATTAGCATCCTAAACATCTACGGTACTCTGCAGGAACCCATCTTTGTAAAATCTGTATATTTTGGCTATGTAAAAAAATGTGTTGTATATAAAATGGATGGTGGAGGTGACAAAAAATATATATTTTTTATGATTTTTGCACCCGCCGCGGTTGCGAACCTTTAGTGCCTACGTACCACCTTTCGTGCAATACGGGATCAGGGTACACGTAGTTCCTTTGTTTTAAAAAAATTTGAAACACAAATGTGTTGGTTAATTTTATGAGATAAAACATCTTCATCATTGTTCGTGTGGAAAACATGCCTACTACCCATAATCATGAGAAAGGAGAATTTGCATCATCTCAAAGTGGAGGATATGGCTTGGATTTTAAAATCAACAATGCCTCACTCAACACCCAAGTGGAAAATATCTCTCTTCACTACATATTGTAGAAGTATAGTTGTTTCCATCACTACAAGGATTGACAAGAGTTTAATCTTTTTGAGAAAAGTTTAAAGTAAAAGCCAAAGTGGCAAAATGGTTTGAATGAGATTGATTGACTTTTAGTGTTCTCAAAAAAATGTCAAGGTATTATTAAATTGATTGAAGTTTATTTATGAAAAGGTTTTTGTAAATGCATGGACCTAAGTCCAAGTTTATTATGAAATTAGTTTAAGTTTCAAAACAAGAAGAGTTTTCAAAAGGAGGAAGAAGATTTTTGAAATTAAAGAAGATGGGAGGAGAAGAAGGGACTATCCTAAAGCATAAGGTAAAAGCTAGGGATTAGAACCATCTAACCAACAAGAAGCCAATACTAGACATTATGAGCCAAGACAGAATTCCCATTCCTTGGATTGAAACCAATCAAGCAAAAAAAATACTAGACCTCTTGAGAGAACCAAACTTCAAGTGTATTAAGTCTTCATAAAAATTGGGCAGAGTAACGGCTGTATGCGGGTGAATTCCAGATTATAAACAAAGGGTGTAATCACAATAACCTGCATACAAAACAAACAAACAACCCAAGGTCTTGAGGTAAACCTCGAGAGCTCCAGACAAAATAATCAGATAAGATCACAAGGTTTCCAAGATAGGCCAAGGTTTCTAATCCTAAGTCCAAGAAATAATCCCATGCTCCATAATGCCAAAGATAGTAACCAAATAGTCCAAGTACCATTAAGAGTTTTTTTTAGGGTTTATGTTGATTATTAAGTATCTTAAGAAAAGAAAAGCTCAAGTGGGCAAAGTAAAAATGACAAGAAAATAAATGCTCAAATGAGCAAAGATGAAAATGGCATGAAATGAAAATGCTAAAAAAATAAATAGTACATAAAGCATAGAAATAATAAAAGCATAATATAAACAAGTCAATAATTAGTGGTTAGTTGGATGACCATCTTGAAACTTGCATTTGGAACTCATTAGAGGATTGGTAGAACTAAAGCCTCCACACAACAAGTTGCATTTGCTTTTTGTCAAGTATATCATCCATTTGGAATTCTCATAAGTACCATTTAATGATTAACAATGTTTAAGTGATCTGCGTTGACCAAAGGTGTTATAGATTCATTAGAGGATTGGTAGAACCAAAGCCTCCACACAATGAATCTCAAGGTTATTGGATAAAAGAGATCAAATTAACATACTTGGGCTTGCAATCATAAGTTTGGGCCACAAATGATCATTTATTCGAATCGGGACAAAATTTAGCGCTATGTTAAGCAATCGTAAGTGGACTTATATAGAAGTCGCACCTATTTTGAGGCCGGTCAATAGCAATCTATGCACCATTTGTTTTGAGACATGATATAGAGATCATGCTCCAACAACATTTAGTGCAATGAGAACAGGATGAGATAAAGGGGATTAAGGCAAAAGAGAAACCACATTTGAATTAATATTTAATCAAACTATTATTAAAATCATTCATCGATTTTGGTGGAGTTGAACTCAACACCATCCAGTGATGTTAATAAAGTCATGATCAAAATATCAACCCAAGACAGCCAGAAAATAATCACAAAATAATATCATATTTAATATATATATATATATATATATATATATATATATATATATATATATATATATATATATATATATATATATATATATATATATATATATATATATATATATATATATATATATATATATATATATATATATATATATATATATATATATATATTAAAAGGTTAAAAAATGTTTAAAAATGGAAAATAATGAGGAAAATATCAATTATGTTCAAATTATTCAAGAAATGAAAAATTGGGCCATAGAAAAATCAGAAATGGATCCAAATATTTTTATAAAAATTTTAGTAATTTTTAAAAGTCAGAAACTATTTTTAAACTATTTAAAATTGCTAAAACAAACATAAAATAGATCAAAAATAGTAAACCTCAACATAAAATTCCCAAAAAGTCAAAAATATGCAAAATAATATTTATGAATTTTTTCAGAATTAAAAAAGGTCATAAAGTGTTTTTTTAAGTAATTAAAAGAAAGCAAATAATACAAAAAATACAAAAAAATACCTAATGTTAAAATAAAAATATAAAAAAATTACTCATGAGATCAGAAATAATTCAAAGTATTTTTGTGTATTTTTTTTATAATTTTTGGATAAAAAATAAAAGAGTTATGAATTTTTGAAAATTTAATCAAATAAAATATAAAATCAGAAAATAAAATAAAACCAAAAAGATGTGGACCATCAGATCAAAGTCAAAACGCGTTAGTAAGCTAATCCAATGGACCAGACGCGCTGTGCTTGATATGGACCTTAGTGAAACACACATGTGATCAGAAAAAGGGCAACCAATAAAATTAAAACGCTTGGCACCCTATCATTGGCTGAGACGAGACATGTCATCGTCTTCAACCTCCAGACACCCTGCAATGGGGATTTTGTGAGATCCTTCAAATGGAAAAATTAGGATCCCTAGCTAGCATCATTGAACTAGTCTCTTCAAGACGATTCTAACACAACCATCGCGCCAAATTTATATAAAGTATGGAAAGAGATATGAATAAAAAACTCAGAAAATAGCGAGCACCTTCAATTTGGGATTTCTCTCTCAATTTTCAATGGATTTAAAAATTGTAAGCAGCATTAGAATCAGACAAAGGAGTAGAACAAATTAGTGCTTGATTTGGATCCAATTGGTGGAGAATTCTACCTTTTCGAAGTTCAAGTAAGAAGCTCTGAAACTGGACTTCTGTAGCTTGAATTATGGGTCGTTTTGATTGGTTTAAGTGCTGGAGAATTTGGAAGAAGTTCAAGGATGATGAATGCGCAAAGAATTTTGGAAAAGGAAGCTTAAATTTCAAAAACTGAATTCAGAAAAAGTGGGTTCGTGTGAGGTTTTGGCAAGGTGTTCTTGGCTCTCTAAGCTTGGGAAAATGGATGGGGGGTGACCCTCTATTTATAGGGAAGCAAATGGGATCAAAAGGGAGAGTGAATGATGCGTTTTGGAGGGAATTTGTGTGGGTCTGCATCATGAAGAAAGTGTGACTCAAACTTGATCAAAACTCATCCAAATCGTGTGTTTCATGATGCTAATCACTTCTGGCAAGTTTCTAATCATGATTAGAAACAAAAACGCGTGTAAAACTTGTGGTTAGAAGCCAAAACAAAGATTTCAAAATCCTGACTTTGTGAAAAATTCAGTTTCAAACTACCAAATTTAAATCCATGGCATTTCCAACTCAAAAGGTCTTAGGGCATAATTCTTGATGCTTTGGAAAGATGAGGTTACAATCTTTGCAATGGAAAAAGAATGGAATCAAATGGATTCTTGAGCTGAAAGTTACATGGAGTCAAAGTGGAAAAAAAGAGTTGACTTTCCATACTTAGAAATATTTCAAGTTCTTCTTCAAAAATGACCTATAATATTTTGTATCCAAACATGGTCTTTCACTTATAATTTGCTATAGACCAAAAAAGATGGAACGAAGTAGACCTCTTGAATGACATTTTTCAATTTGAACCACTCAAAAGCTCCAAAAATTGAGCAAGTTATGACTTGTTGAAGTTGGCCAAAAATCATGAAATGACCTATAATCGTTTGCATTCTTAAGGAAACTTCCATTCATTTTCTCACTTTACACATAAAAGAAGGCATGAAGTACACATATTTAAGATCATTATGGAAAAATAATGGACTCAAGATGATAAAAATTGACCAAGTTATGACCATTTGAAGTCACATATGGAAAATTGGGGATTCATCTGGATGACTTGTAATCTTTCTTCTTCACCAAGTTCATTCCACATGAAAACTCCTTGTAACTTTTGAAGTGATTTGTTGTTAACTCTTTGAAGAGAAGGATGTCCTTGGAATCACTCAAAAATACCAAAATATGAGCAAGATATGCTCCTTTGAAGTTCAAAACCCTAGCCTCTAGATCAAGAGAATGATTTGAGGAACTTTGACAAGTTTGAACAAACTTCTTGTGCAAATATTCTTTCTTTGTGAATAGAAGTTGTTGAGGGTGATGATGAGGACTCATATACACCAAAACCACTTCCATATCTTGAAATTTGAGAGAAATGTGTTCTTATGACCAATATGAGCAAGACCTTGTCCAATCATGACAACTTCTTCCCTCGACCCTTTGTATTTTTGAATCAATTGATAACTTTGGAATATGTTGAACCAAATTAAGCCTTGTCATGCCATTTCTTCCAAAACAACTTCAATAGTGAAGTTTGAATCCCTCAAGCTATGTTCATTAGGTAATGGAAATAAACTCGTGAACCCATGAAGCAGCTTGCTAAACCTCATTGCCTTTACCTACATTATTAACAAGTAAGGAAAAACAACATTGTATTTTATTAATTAGAAATAAAATCAAGCAAAATATTCATGATCACAAAAGAAAACAAGTCAAGGTGCTTGGTAACTCCTCAAAAGAGCAAGGCTAAAGATAGGGAGAAGAACCAAAAGCCCTAATGTGATCTTGTTGTGATTGAATCATCATGGTATGATGAAGGAATATTAGGGGAAAAAATTGGGGTACAACACTGACAAACTAAAGTGTCATTCTTAAATGTCTTACAAAACAAGGTTGTGTCCACTTTCCCTCTGGTGAATTCCTTTTCTAACAGGAAGTTACTTAGTCTTTCATACCAAGCTCTGGGAGCTTGTTTCAGACCATAGAGTGACTTCTTTAGTTTGAAAACATATTCTGGGTGTTTTGAATTTTCAAACCCAGGGGGTTGGTGTACATATACCTCTTCATCTATGTAACCATTTAAGAATGCACTTTTTACATCCATCTGATATAGAGTGATGTTAATATTGACAGCAAAGGAGATTAAGAGTCTGATAGATTCTAACCTGGCGACTGGAGCAAAGGTTTCTATATAGTTTATCCCCTCTTGATGACTATAACCTTGTGCCACCAGTCATGCCTTGTTTATGATGACTTCTTCTTGCTCATTCAATTTATTCATGAACACCCACTTTGTTCTAATGACGTTGAATCCTTTTGGTTTGGGAACCAGATCCCGTACTTTATTTCTGGTGAACTAGTTTAATTCCTCCTGCATTGCCAGAATCCAGTCATTGTCCAGAAGAGCTTCATCAATAGATGTTGGTTCAATCAGAGAGACCAGTCCCATGAGGGATTCTTCAGAGTTTCTGAATTTTGATCTTGTTCTGATTGGATCATCCTTCTTTCCCAGGATCTTATCTTCTGGGTGAGCTATGCTGCTTCTGGATAACCTTTTCTGGAGTTTATCAACATAAGGTACTGGATCTCTTGTAACATTTCTTTCCAAAGTTGTTGGAGTGTCTCTGTTGAGAACTTCTGATGAGGTGTCTTCAGTACTTGTGAATTCAACTTCTATATCTGCAAAAGATTCATTCTGCTTTGACTTTTGAGGGTCAAGCTTATCACTAAATCTAAAACTGATTGACTCTTCAACAATATGTGTTTCTATATTGTATACTTTGTACCCTCTTGAGCGCTCAGAGTATCCTAACATAATACACTTTTGTGCTTTAGAGTCAAACTTGTCCAGATGATCTTTAGTATTCAGAATAAAATATGTGCATCCAAATGGATGGAAATAAGAAATGTTGGGCTTTTTGTTCTTCCAAATTCATATGGAGTCTTTTCCAGAATAGGTCTTATAGAGATTTTATTCTGAATGTAACACGTGTGTTAATTTCTTCTGCCCAGAAGATCTTAGCAATGTTAGTCTCATTGATCATGGTTCTGGCTATTTCTTGCAATGTTCTGTTCTTTCGTTCTACAACTCCATTTTTTTGGGGATTTCTAGGACAAGAGAAGTCATGAAAGATGCCTTTTTCATTAAAAAATGTTTCAAATTTTTTATTTTCAAATTCTCTACCATGATCACTTCTGACTTTGACAATTCTAAGATCTTTTTCATTCTGAACTTGGTTACATAATGCAACGAACACAGAATGTGACTCATCCTTGTGTCTTAAGAACTTTACCCATGTCCATCTGCTATAGTCATCTACGATCACTAATCCATACTTCTTGCCACTAACAGACGCAGTTTTCACTGGTCCAAATAAGTCTATGTGTAGAAGTTCTAATGGCCTAGAGGTGGAAACAACAATTTTAGATTTAAAAGCAGGTTTTGCAAATTTTCCTTTCTGGCATGCTTCACACAGAGCATCTGAGTTGAACTTTAGATTAGGAAGTCCTCTGACCAGATTGAGTTTGTTAATCTGAGATATTCTTCTCATACTAACATGCCCCAATCTTCTGTGCCAGACCCATTGCTCATTGTTAACAGAGAGAAGACATTTTACATTCTGACTTTTTAGTTCAGAAAGTTTTATCTTATAAATGTTGTTTTTCCTCTTTCTATTAAAAAGGATAGTTCCATCTTTCTGAATAACAACTTTGCATGAATTTCGATTAACGATTATATCATAACCGTTATCACTTAATTGACTTATGGATAACAGGTTATGCATTAATCCGTCAACTAAAAGCACATTATTGATAGAAGGAAGATTACCATTACCTATTGTTCTAGAGCCAATGATCTTCCCTCTTTGGTTGCCTCCAAAGCCCACGTAGCCTCCAGGTTTAAGTTCCAGGCTTTGGAACATATGCTTTCTTCCCATCATGTGTCGAGAGCATCCAGAGTCCAGGTACCATGACTGGTGTTTTAGCCTTGCTGCTAAAGATATCTGCTACATATATAATTTTGTCCTTAGGTACCCATATCTTTTTGGGTCCTGGTTTGTTTGTTTTACCAAAATTCTGGTTGAATTTTGGTTTGACAGAGTAATCATTACTAGTGTATTTTAGGTCATGTGTGTGCCCATATGTGAAGTTTGATTTTAGTGGTGTGCGTTTTATAATAAGGTCCATGACTTTCTTAGGTGGAGATACCTTACCTTGGTATCCTATTCCTTTTTTTCCATTCCTGCTAACTCCATAGATCATTGAATCCATCTTGCTTTTATCTATGTTTTTAGCCAGAAACTTCTGAAAGTTGTGATCATACTCTTTGATGATCTTATCAAAACTACTAGGAGACTCTGAGATTATTTATTTCTGAGAGTTTTGTAAATCATTTTCTAATTTTAAAATCTTTTCTTTTAACTCATAATTCTCTAATCTGAGACTCTCAGTTCTTTCAGAGTCAGAAACAAGTCCCCTTTTCAGGTTCTTGAATTTAACTCTGATCTGTTGATATCTTTCCAGAATTTCATTCAGACTTTCTGCAAGTTCAGCCTTAGTAAAATTAACAGTCAAATCAGGGAATACCTCTTATGTGTCTGATTCTGGGTCTGAACCAGAAGCTTCGTTGTCTTCTGACATATTTTCCATGAGAGCTATGTTGGCTCTTTCATCATCTGACTCTGATTCAGCATCAGAAGTGTCTGAATTGTCCCATGTTTCCATGAGGCTTTTCTTCTTCTCCTTGAAGAACTTCTTTTTGGGCTTCTCCTTTTGAAGCCTTGGACAGTCACTTTTGCAGTGCCCTTGTTCATTGCACTCATAGCAGATGATGTCTTTGTTGTTTGACTTTCTGTGTCTTGAAGAAGCTTCAAATCTTCTGTGTTCAGAGGAGGACTCAGACTTTCTGTATCTGGAGGAGGATTCATTTTGATTATCTGATCTTCTCGGGTTTCTGAATTTTCTTTGTCTCTGCTTCCATAGTTGATTGACTCTTTTCGAGAGAAGAGACAATTCATCTTCTTCTGATGAGGATCCATCAGAGGTTTCTTCCATAGACTGCAAAACCTTAGAATCATATTTTTTTGGTTAGATTTTAATGTTAGAGGCTTACCTTGCTTTTGAGGCTCATCTTCTTCTAGCTCTACCTCATGACTTCTGAGGGAGCTGACAAGTTCCTCTAGAGATATCTTGTTGAGATCTTTAGCCACCTTAAGTGTCGTGACCATTGGCCTCCATTGCTTGGGTAGACTTCTGATGATCTCTTTTACATGATCAGCAGTAGAATATCCTTTGTCAAGAACTTTCATCCCAGCAACAAGAATCTGGAATCTTGAGAACATTGCTTCTATGGATTCACTATCTTCCATCTTGAATGCTTCATATTTCTGAATGAGCGCAAGGGCCTTGGTTTCTTTGACTTGTATGTTACCTTCATGCGTCATTCTTAGAGAGTCAAACATATTTTTGGCTGTCTCTCTGTTTGAGATTTTCTCATATTCTGAGTATGAGATAGAATTGAGAAGTATTGTTCTGGCTTTATGATGGTTTCTGAAATCACGTTTTTGCTGGTCAGACATCCTTTTTCTATCTATCTTCTGACCACTTTCATCCACTGGATGTGTGTATCCATCAATTACCATGTCCCATAGATCATCATCATGAGCCAGAAAGAAGCTCTCAATTATGTCTTTACAGTAGTCAAAACCTTCTACATCAAAGACTAGAGGTTTGCTGTTGATTCTGTCCTTGTCCTCATGATAGTCATTGCTGATGTTTTGGCTTGGTCCCACCATAGTGTTTTTCTAAAGCTTGGATCTTGTACTGACACAGTTAAGTGTATGAACTCAGAACCATACGCTCTGATGCCAATTGAAGAAGTGAAAAACACAAGAAGGGGGTTGAATTGAAACTTAAAATTAAAAGCGCACTAGACACGATATTTTTATCCTGGTTCATTTGATCTCAAACTACTCCAGTCCACCCGCCAAGGTGATTTTGCCTCTCTCCAACGAGGACTTAATTCACTAATAAAAAATGATTACAACACAACTTTGACAACTGCCAAATTCTTCTTGAGTACAACCACAACCCAATTTATCTCAAGGAAAACTAGCTTAATCAAGATAAAATAATCAACTGTGTACTGTTGTTTTTCCTTACAAAAACGGTATCACTACTGTGATATTTTACACAATTTTGAGCGTATATATGAATATGTAAGATTGCAGCATTTGAGAAGTATTTGCAGTTGTGTGTCAAAAATCGTAAACAATTTATCCTCTAAGCTTGTTTATATAGGCATGGAAATCTTGTCCAACATAAAGCGTGATAATGGATGTTCAATGTTATTTCCATATTGAGAAGATTCTTGTCTGAATGAAGCTGTTGCATATGATGTTGTCTTAAATGAAAAGTAACGCTTCAGAACTTAGAATCTTGCATGCTGCAATTGCTTCAGAACATTGATGACTCAGAGATGTGAGGATCTAATGGTATATTAAACTTCTATTCAGAATCGGTGTATTCTTCACTACAATGCAGATTTTGATCATCATTCTTCAGCGCAGATTCCGATTACCTCAGTTGGAAAGCTTTTATAGCTTAATTTCTGATGATGTTTCGGTCAGAACTTCTGCATACAAAATAACACAAATTTAGAGTGCATATTTGTTCTTTGTGTTTGTTATCATAAAAACTCTAATTAAGGGTTGTAGAATCAAACTATATTCTAACAATTATGACCCTTCTGGCCATACACAGCATTGGCCTCCTTCTTGCCACCAAATGGCTTCTTCTCAACATTAGAAGATGCAGCCATCAGAATCTTCCCAATCTCAATACAGCTTTCGATCCTTTCCCCAGTCAGAACCATTTATGTAAAACCATACAAAGAACTCCCAATTAGTATATTAAAGAACGGGCCTGTCAGAGTACCCATGAACATGTCTATCATTTCTCGATCAGTCAGAGGAGGTTGCACCCTGCCAGCTAAATCCCTCCATTTATGTGCATATTCTTTGAATCCTTCTCTTGAGCCCATGGATATATTCTGCAATTGCACTCGAGTTAGTGCCAGGTCAGTATTGTATTGGTACTTCTTGTAGAAAGCAGCAGCCAAGTCTTCACAGGTATAAATGTCAGTTCCTTCTAATTGATAGAACCACTCCAGTTGAGTGCCAGCCAAAATTTCTTGGAAGAAATGGACCCGTAACTTCCGATCAGCAGTGTGAGGCTGGATCTTTCTGACGTATGATCTCAAGTGAAGTTTAGGACAAGAGTCCCCTTCATATTTGGCAAATACAGGGGCCTTGAACTTAGGTGGGATGACCACCCCTGGAACCAGCCCCAGTTCACCGAAATCCAATCCTGATATCTTCTGGATTTCCATGGCATTGAGACGATCCTCCAGCTATTTGTATTTGTCATCAGCAGGAGGATATTGTTCCTCAGAGTAGTCAGCTTCATCCTTCTCAGGCCCCAGACTATTGTCTTCTTCCTTGGTCTTCTTGTTATCTTCATCTTGAGTGTCTCTCTCCTTAGATGGAGTAGCGAAATATAAAGCTCGCTTAGCAAGTCCTTTGAATCTTCTTCCCAGTTTCAAAACACCAGCCTGATTCTTAGTCTTCTTCTTCTTGTCTTTCAAGATGAGAGCCTTCAGATCCTCTTGCCCTTTAGTTAGAGCCAAGAACATCTGCTGGAATTGAGCATTATGTGCCTGAAGAATCTTGACGTTTTGTTCGAGTGCCATTTCTTCTTGCTGAAATAAACACGAGAAGATGTCAGTGGTTGGATTTTGACTACAAATTTGACAGAAGAACTTCGTATCGTTGAATGTCCTTCTACAAGAATCAAGCTCACCGTGTCGAGTGGGTCATAGCCTCTGACTCGAGTTGTTGTGTTTTGGTCTTTTTATAGTATTGGCTAGAGGAAAATAAATCCCCTTGCCCCTTGCTAGACATCTAGTTCATCATTACTTGCATCACAGGCCCTTGAGATCCTTGAAATGGTTAAGGAAATGCTATGGTATGATGTTAAGATGCATATGCTATGCATCAAGCAACAATGTAAGGTGATGAAGACAAGTAAGTGTTGCAAGAGGTTTATATGACTATAAATAAGTCCTGCAAGGAATTCATGTTGTTAAATGATAAAAGCAAACAAATCACACAAGTATCCTTAGGTTCAGGCTTGCATGGAGTTTGTAGGTAAGTACCCTATTGAATTTTAGTTGGTTCAACCTGTCTTAGAAAAAGTAATTGGATTTTAAGGAGTCTCAATATCACTAATATTTCTTTATCAGGCATTGTTTCAGCTTAAGCGATCTTTTCTCACGGCCGAAATATCCCGAAAGTCCGATCTCAATGAGTGTTGCATCGAGTATCAACTAATCCTCAGCTTTATACTGAGACCAGCTATCTCACTACTTTCTAATGGCCAAGTTTGTTCAACTAAGCTTCTAAAGCCCGTTAGCGCTTTATGACACCACACAGAGGCCCCGTATTCTCCTCGATTTAACACAATGGATACTGGTACCAACAAATGTGTCAAACTAACGCAGCTATCACCTCAACCATATTGGTCTACACCGTACAGTCTCCACGATTTACTGGTGCTTACCTAAAAGGTGTCCCAGATCCGGGTGTAGGATCTTTTAGTAATAACCCAAACAAGCCCTCAAAGATAAAGCATGGAAACACACAACATAAAGCAATTTAAAAATGAACTAAACTCTAAGGTAACCCCACTTTTTATTTTGTTCCCCAGCAAAGTCTCCAGTTCTGTGATACGGTGGGAGAACTGACTTTTATACTGGTTTTGCATTTGTATTCACAAATATTGCGGTAAGCAAGAGTCTCCACCGGCTTTTCTTTTATCCAACAAAGGAAAGGGTGAAAAGAACAAAAAAGACCTTTCGAGATTATTTCTGAGTAAGGAGGTAGATTATGGAAAGGGAAGGTGTTAGCACCCTTTCCATCCGTAGTTTTCTACGGGCTCTTAGATGCTTAGATCATTTTAAAAATACCTTGTGCTTTGTGTGTTTTTGAAAAGTATTTTTGAAATGCAAATAGTGAGGCGATTTGCTTTATGATAACTCTTGTATCATTCCTTAAGAGTGTTGACAAAGCGTTTTGAAAATGTTTTTGAAAGTTGTTTTGTGTAGGTGTAAAAATTTGTTTTAAGCATAGCATCTAGGAACTATCTACTTTTACTTGAAAGGTTTTGTTATTTTCCTCTTTTCCTTTAGACAGTTCTATCTTACTATTAGTGAGTAAGTAGCCTTATCGTTGGATGTTTGAGGGACAATGAAAGGGACGTTTATAGTCATAAAGCAACTGGGCAAGAAACCTTAGTAACTACCCTAGGGTTTTAAGATCATTTTTACCGAGGCAACATCGAGAGGGTCATCGACAAACTTGTGATCTTTAAACCGGAGGGTAGCCACTAAAATCTCTCACGTTTCGAGAGTTGTGACTATTTTTTCCGAAGGTAGCCATGTAAGTACGAAGTGCGCCTAAGAGGGGGGTGAATTAGGTACTTTAAAAATTTTCTGGTTTTAATGATGATGGATATTATTTTTCTAGTTTATAGTGAGTTTATGAAAGATTAAAGTGCAGAAAAATAAAGAGACACAAGTGAGATATCCTGGTTCCCCTCACAGTCCGAGAGTACTTCAGTCCCCTTTCAACATGAAAGAGATTTCCTTATAGTTGGCAAACTTAAACAAGAACTACCAAAACCAAGAACAATCCTCGTAAACCGAGAACAGTCCTCCTGTATTTTCACTATGTGAACAGTGAGAACAATCCTCTTAAGGTGATCTTATTTGTTTCCAACAATCCTGAACAACAAGAGTACAAAAACCAATAATCTTATTTTCAACAATCCTGAAAAATAAGAAAGTGTACAACAATATTTTGATTGAGTGAGTTTGTAGAGCAATAATCACTTTGAGTGATTTTATAAATAACTTGATCTTCTCTTCCAATAAAAATGATATACAATGACTCAAGACTTAGATTGATCAAAGTTTTCTGTTATACAAGATATGAAAAAATGCATAAAACTTTTTATATGAAAGTGAAAAAGGTTTGAGTTGAATATTTGAAAATTCAGAAAAATATTGATTGGAAGAGCTTATTTTTTATTTTGAAATTTTAGTATTTATATGTTCATAACACCCCTTTGAAACAGCATAAGTTTCTTTAAATTAATCATGAACAATTGCCAAGATTAAATGAAAAGATTCCATGAAGTGGTGTTATGAAAAGGTATGTTCAAAGTTGTTGTTTTTCAAAAATGTTCAGCAAGTAATCGATTGCACCCTTGATGCAAATCAATTGCACGGGTTCTAACATCCAGAAAATTTAAATATTTTTAGTGAGTAATCGATTGCACAAACATGCAAATCAATTGCACTTTAAAATAGAAGCTTTTTCAAACAGAGAGCAATTGATTTCACTCTTGTGTAAATCGATTGCACTAAGAAACAGAAGCAAAATAGCTGAAAATGTGAGTCATGCAATCGATTGCACCAACATGTAAATCGATTGCACAGAAGTAAAAATGGATTTTTTTTTCTTAGAAAACTTAAGAAAAAGTTTGGACAAGTTTTAAACACTTCTTTTGATCATTGAGCATCTAAGACTTAAGTTCATAGCAATATTTGTTATTATACCTTGTGAAATTTGCCAAGAGCTTGAACCAAAGACCTTTATCCAATGATGCTTTACCTTGATCAACATCTTTTCCTTCTTGCCATTATGGTTTGTCTTCATCAAAACAAAGTTCATTGAGAGGCTTGATATTACATTCTCCCCCTTTTTTATGATGACAAGCAATCTTCCTTGATGCGTTGTTATTTCCAGAAAAAGACTTCTCCCCCTAAGATGTATAACTCCCCTTTTGTATGAGAAGCTTTGTAATCATTTGGATTTGCTCATCTTGAAGGATTCTTTGTACCTTAAAAGTTTAAGACAAGGAAATACACAAGCATAAAGTATAACATCCTTATCCTTCTTTGACATTATCAAAAAGAAGGGAAAGATGCATAAAAATGGACAAAATACATATAATAATATTGAAAGCTTAACCATAATATTCATTAAATATAACAAAACATAGTCATAGATACTTCTCATTTTGAATTTTATTAGCATACTTCTTGAAAGCCTTGAATTCATCACTTTTCTACACTAAAAATAATGTCCAAGTATATCTAGAGAAATCGTCAACAATAACCAATGCATATACATTACCTCCGAAACTTCTTGTTCTTGATGGACCAAATAGGTCCATATGCAACAATTGTAGTGGCTTTGTAGTAGACACCACATTCTTAGATTTGAAAGTTGATTTTGTTTTCTTCCCTTTTTGACACGCATCACAAAGTCTATCTTTGACAAAATTTCTCTTAGGAAACCCAATGACAAGATCATGCTTGATTAATTTATTCAAGTGTTCCATGTGAATATGAGCAATTCTTTTGTGCCAAAGCCATGAATCATCATTGTTCTCCATGAGACATTTTACCTTCAAAGATGGATCATCAAGGGAAATCATAAATATATTATTAATTCTTTTACCTTTAAGTATAACCTCATGTTTGACTTCGTCTTCTATCAAGCATTCATCTTTTGTGAACTTGATCTTGAAGCCTTTGTCACAAAGTTGGATAATACTAAGAAGATTGTGCTTTAGTCCTTCAACATAAATAACATCTTCAATGGATGTGAAAGGTAGTGTTTCATCTTTTCCAATGTCAAGAATTCTTCCTTTAAGGTATTCCCTATATGTGAAATAATCCTTGGACTTGTGAACTAGATTTGAAAGTTAGTGTATATCTTCCATCAACTGCTTAGAGCCACCACTTATCAAAACACCATAGATTTAAAGTGGTCCTCAAGAAAACCTACAAACCAAATTAATTTTGATTTGGTACCCAATATGCTTTGGGTCAATCATAGTCAGTTCCCTTCTTAACCCACACATAATGCCCACCTGCTACAGTAAAGTTTCTAACATGGCAAGCATTAGGTTTATGGCCAATAATACCACAATTAAAAAAAGTAGGTTCAAAGTTACTTCTATATCTAGAAGGATAAGATTTCTTCTTAGGAAATTTTTTCTTTTTAGGATAATGATGAACCACTTTAGGTTTGTTCACTTTCTCATTGGATGATTGATCACTAGCCTTAACAAATATAGTTTTATTAGAACTTCGTTTTGAAAACTTTGAATATCCAAGTCCACTTTTACATTGGAATATCTTTGTTGGCTAATAACACATTCCAATACAATTTGACCTTTGTCATACCTCTCAATAACTCTTTTTAATTGGACAATTTGGAAAAAGAGTGATTCACAATTTTTGCATACAAAATTCTACTTTTGCTCACTAAATTTTTGTTTTTCATCTTTGAGATCTTTTTCCATAGATTCACGTTTTTCTTCTAAAGATGATATTTGTTTCTTTTGAGATGAAATGGTTTTGTACAGAATTTTGCATTAATTTAATAGTTCATCTATAGCACCTTGTGCATCATTATCAAAAATAGAAAATTCATTACTAACCTTGTCATCTTCACTATCAGAATGATGTGAGGCCATCAATGCTAGATTTTCACTTTCATCACCATCAGAATCGGACAAAGAACTTATCTAATTATACTCCCATGCAACATAGGCCTTTTTGTTCTTAAATTCCTTTTTGCCTTTGTAGTCACCTTTCTTAGAGAGTTTCGGACAATCCGACTTTATATGACCTTGCTTACCGTATTCATAACATGTGACTTCTTGTGTTGATGTGGAAGCTTCCTTTTTCTTGAATTGTTTCTTGCTTTTTGCATGATAAAAGGATTTGTCATTTCTACCAAAGAACTTACCAAGCCTTTTAACAAGAAGCATGAAATTTCCATCTTCTTCCGGATTGTCTTCCTTTTCAACTTCCTTGGAATCAATCTTTAAAGCAATATTCTTGGATTTCTTCTCTTGATTTTCATGCGTTTCAAGCCTTCTGAGTTCCGTTTTAGATTCTTGAAGTTTTCCAAACAACGTTGCAGATGTCATTGTAGAAAAACTTTTCTTTTCAGAAATTGTCGTTACTTTTGGTTACCATTCCCTAGTTAAAGATCTAAGCACTTTCAGATTTAGTTCATCATTAGTTAAAGTATTACCAAGAGCACTTAGATGATTTGTCAAGTGCACAAATCTTTTCTGCAAGTCAAGGATGGATTCTTCGGGATTCATTCTAAATAACTCATATTCTTGACTTAAAGTATTTAATCTTGATTGTTTAACTTCAACAGTTCCTTCATGAGTTTATACCAAGGTATCCCATATTTCTTTCTTTGTTTTGCATGCCGAGACACAAAATAATTCATCCATGCTAAGTGCACCTTGAAGAAGATTGATTAACTTTTCATCATAGAGGACCTTTTTCTTATCATCTTTATCCCATGCAGTTTTAGGCTTTAATGAACCAGCATCATTGATCACCTTTATAGGAATAAATGGACCATTTTCGACGGCATCCCATATTTCTTCTCCTTGTGCTTCTAGATGTGCCTTCATGCGTATTTTCCAGAAGTCAAAATATTCACCATAGAATAGAGGAGGCTTGTTGTTACTACCACCATCTCTGAAAACAAGATTTTGATTTGCAGAAGCCATTGTGGATCTCTAGGAACAGGTTACCTATAACCTACTCTGATGCCAATTGTAAGTACAAAGTGCGCCTAAGAGGGGGGGGGGTGAATTAGGTACTTTAAAATTTTTCTGGTTTTAATGATGATGGATATTATTTTTCTGGTTTATGGTGAGTTTATGAAAGAGTAAAGTGCAGAAAAATAAAGAGACACAAGCGGGATATCCCGGTTCCCCCTTACAGTCCGAGAGTACTCTAGTCCCCTTTCAACATGAAAGAGATTTCCTTATAGTTGGCAAACTTAAACAAGAACTACCAAAACCAAGAACAATCCTCTTGGACCAAGAACAATCCTCTTGGATTTTCACTATGTCAACAGTGAGAACAATCCTCTCAAGGTGACCTTACTTATTTTCAACAATCCTGGACAACAAGAGTATAAAAACCACTAATCTTATTTTCAACAATCCTAATAAATAAGAAAGTGTACAATAATATTTTGATTGAGTGAGTTTGTAGAGCAATAATCACTTTTAGTGATTTTATCAATAACTTGATCTTCTCTTCCAATAACAATGATATACAATGACTCAAGACTTAGATTGCTCAAAGTTTTCTATTATACAAGATATGAAAATATGCAGAAAACTTTTTGTATGAAAGTGAAAAAGGCTTGAGTTGAATATTTGAAAATTCAGAAAAATATTGATTGGAAGAGCTTATTTTTATTTTGAAATTTCATTATTTATATGTTCATAGCACCCCTTTGAAACAGCATAAGTTTCTATAAATTAATCATGAACAATTGCCAAGATTAAATGAAAAGATTCCATGAAGTGGTGTTATGAAAAGGTATGTTCAAAGTTGTTGTTTTTCAAAAATGTTCAGCAAGTAATCGATTGCACCCTTGATGCAAATCAATTGCACGGGTTCTAACATCCAGAAAATTTAAATATTTTCAGTGAGTAATCGATTGCACAAACATGCAAATCAATTGCACTTTAAAATAGAAGCTTTTTCAAACAGAGAGCAATTGATTTCACTCTTGTGTAAATCGATTTCACTAAGAAACAAAAGCAAAACAGCTGAAAATGTGAGTCATGCAATCGATTGCACCAACATGTAAATCGATTGCACAGAGGAGGGAGGTTACCTTTCGGTCCAAGGAAGGAGGTTTTCCTTTAATTCAAGGAGGCGGCTGCCTTTCGATCCAACGAGAGAGGTTATTGATAGTGTATGATGGATTACCTATGGAGGGTATTGGATATGAACTCCTTGTCATCCATTGGCTGGAGCTTAAAGGCGCATGGGAAGTGTTTGAAGCGCAGCACACTAGATCTGTAAGATAATTGCTGGGAAAAACATAACATACGACCTGGGTATCAAACCCAGGCCCTTTCCACTGAACACGTTCCCCTTTACCGTCTGATTTGTTTGTTCATTCATTGATCTAAACACAAAATAATGATTATATGATAAACTACAATAAAATATTGAATGCAAATCCGTCACCTTCAGTCAAGCATAAATATGCATGAACATGGTGATTCATGGTTCAGGAAGTATGAGGGTTCATCTAATGGCTCGAATCTGCATATTTGGATCTCAGTAACACAATAATATGGATGATATGTACTGAAACACATAAAAATACAAATATGAATTCATATGATTATTGGAACCGGTGATGCATATGTGTGCGTTTTTAACAGCTTTGCTGACAATAACGACCCATTCTTACCCTATGAACCTTACAGAGATGATTGCAACGCTTGGTTTGGATAGAAATGGGTTGAATCAAACTGTAGGCTCCTACACTGAGTTCAGAAAATTTGAAACAACTTCAAGGTTTTGTGGAGTTTTTAGTGAGGCAATCTGTACGTGTAGGCAATTCATTGTGTATAGGCAATGTGTGTCTGTCCTCTTTTGCTTACGCTTTAGCTTTGTATTTATAGGGGTGCAGTGATGAACGAAAATGGCAAGAATCAGCCATTAATCATGGCTTTGAAGGCAGAATCGAAAGTCTTAAAAGGTTGCCATTGTTGATGATTTTCTACCATTTTGGGTTTTTGAGTGAACCTGGACAAGTTTTACTCCCACATCTTAACTTTTCGAATGCTCCCAAGTTTTGTTCTTCGATGGTTTTGAGTTCCAATTCGAATGGTCTGAGGCCTCGTCATTGTGGCTTCTTCGATTGAGCCACTATCTGCCTTAGTTGCTTGATCTGAAAACTATCCAATTAGCCCAATCGAACAGTTCTTATTCCTTTCGATTTCCTTTTCTTCAATTAGACCACCTCTTCCTCTTTGTCTATCGAAGCTTCATTTTGTCATCTCCTTCGAATGTAGTTGTGCAGGTGGCTCTTTGATTCCAACTCCCACCCTTTGCTTATGTCTATAAAAATATCTTTCTTGCTAATCACTAGTTCACCTTTGATTGGTAAATATAGCTTATACGCACCAATCGAAGGATGACTTATGAGCACCAATCCTTTACTTTGATTACCCAACTCCTTCCTTACCTATTCAGGCACATGCTTGAAACACATTGATCCCCAAAACTCTAAGATGACTCATATTTGGTTGATTCATCTCTAATTGTCCTTCGATCACGCCATGCTTGAAGATGGAATGTCCTTCAAACCAATAGAATTCTACGTGTTTCTTTGGATAAGATAAGAGATTTTTTGAATTCCAAATATTCTTCTTCTTGAAGCGCCCATTCAGGCAACCTGTCAATTGAAAGGTGTCTTCCTTGTAATGCTTCAAATGGCTTACATCTCCATGTTCGAAAATGAACCTTTCGATGGCACTCATTACCAACTCTCCCAATCAAAAGCTTCATAAAAGCCTTCTCACGCTTTCTTTCGAACTAGCCCTCCTTCAATCCTAGTGTTTCGTTGGGCATTAAATTAGTCTACATACTATTGTTGAAGTTGCTTCAACCCAAAAGCCCTTAGGCATATTTTTAGCCTTCGACATACACTTTGTCATGTACACTTATTTTCTTTCTTTCAGCCGTGCCATTATGCTAAGGCATATAGGGTGTCATGGAAATCATTTGAAGCTCTGGAACTCACACATCTTGGTGAAAAGTGAAATTAGTTGAAAGGCCATTGCTTAGGAGGAGAATTTAGCTGATCAATTCTTAGTCAACCTTGAGCAATTGGGAACCTTAATTATTATGCCTTGAATAAAAAGGGGAGGAAAAATTTTGGGGTACAATAAAGACCATTGAGTATGTATCTGATTGTGTTAGAATAATTTTATGGGTTGTATTTTGGGACAACAAGATGAAACAGAAAGAAAAGAATATGCCATTTATTATTTCAGCAAGAAGTTTACTTACTGTGAGTCATGATATTCTATGTCGGAAAAAACATGTTGTGCTTTGGCCTGGGCGGAAAAGCGATTGCGGAAATATATGTTGAATCATACCACTTGGTTAATTTCTAAAATGGATCCTATTAAGTATATTTATGAAAATCCTACTCTTACTGGAAGAATTGCCCATTTGCAGATGCTTTTGTATGAATATGATATTGAATACCGTACTCAGAAGGCTATAAAAAGCAGTGCGTTGGCTGATTACCTTGCTCACCAACCAGTTGATGACTATTATTCTGTTAAATATGATTTCCCTGATGAGGATGTGATATATTTGAAAGTAAAAGGTTATGCTGAACCTTTTCCAGAGGAAGGTCCTGATCTTGAATCCTGGTGGGGTATGATGTTTGATGGAGCTGCAAATGCTTATAGGAAAGGAATTGGTGGTATGATTATCACTCCCCACGGGTCACATATCCCTTTTACTGCAAGGTTAGCATTTCATTGTACCAATAATATGTTAGAGTATGAAGCTTGTATCATGGGTCTTGAAGAGGCTATAGATCTCAGAATCAAAATTTTAGATATTTATGGTGATTCAGCTTTGGTAATAAACCAAGTCAAAGGAGAATGGGATACTCGTCATGTTGGCTTGATTCCCTACAAATATTATGCTAGAAGATTATTACCTTTCTTTAATAAAGTTGAATTCCATCATATTCCCAGAGATGAGAATCAGATGGCAGATGCTTTGGCCACTTTATCTTCTACGTACCAATTAAATGCTTAGAACAATAGACCTTAGATCACAGTTCGGCGTCTGGATAGGCCAGCTCGTGTGTTTGCGACAGAGGGAGACGAAAAACCTTGGTATTATGATATCAAGCACTTTCTCCAGACTCAAGAATACCAAGTTAGTGCATCAAAAAAAGATAGAAAGACATTGAGAAGGTTGGCATGTAGCTTTTTCCTCAATGAAGATGTGTTATACAAAAGAAATTACGACATGGTCTTGCTCAGATATGTGGATAGACGTGAAGCAGACATGTTGAAGTGGAGCCTCTTTGAAGACCGAAAATTTCGTCTCCAAGATCGTGAAAGGTCTCACCATGAGTTTTTATTTTAGGGTTTATACAAAAAGTCATAGATTTTATTCCAATGTCCCACACCCCAAGAGGATACCCCTTGAGACATATTTCTTTTTTGGAATTCCACCGACTCTAGGCGAAGTCGTCACAAAAACTCATAGGGATGATATATTCCTTTGGCCAATAGACGAACCTTCTTTCTAAGGTTTTTGAAAATATTTTTTTGAAATAATAAAATCCCACCACGAATAAAACAATATGATATTGACAGTAATATAAAATAAATAAATAAAACCAAATAATTAAATAAAACAAATAAGTATAGAAACAAAAAAAAATAGAAAAACCCTAACGAAACCTTAAACCTAAAAAAAGAGAAGTTTCTAAACACTAGGATTGATTCCCCAGCAGAGTCACCAGTTGTAATAACCGGCTTAAAAATGAGAGTCACCACCATTAGTTTTTATCCTAAGGAAGGGAATATAACGGATAATCCTAATTTGATCAGAGATTCTAGGTTGTTGACTCATTTTAGACGAAGGGAAGGTGTTAGGCACCCATCATCTACCTAGTTCACAAGGATACTAGGGTTTAGGTTTATAGTTTAAGAATAGGGTTTTAATTTTTTAGTTAGGGGGACTCACCACGATTTTGAGTTGTAAGCCTACGTATCCTCTTATGAGGTATCAGAGTCCCAATTCATAGTTCATAGTTGTTTGGTTAGTTTTTTTATGGATTACAGAAGTATCTCGAATTCTCCCTGAATCAAGTTTGGGTTTGTAAATTGCAGAGTTTGTAGACGAAGTTCGCACTCGATAAAAAATGTCGCTATAATCCTTTTTGAAAATATATATAAGTTTGAATTTATTAAGTTAGCAAAAAAATTGTTAGTAATTTGTCGGTTAGATGTTTTCGAATATATTATGCAATATGGGAAAATAATATACTTTAATGCATGAGAAAAATATTTAATGCTATTAAAGTATTAAAAAATGAGTTAGTATTTAAAAAAGAATTTTAATTAAAAAATAAACAATTTTAGAATTTATTAAATAAATATATTAAGTTTTTAAATATGCCCAATAATTATTAATATGCAAAAAATTGTAATAAATAAATAAACAAATGAATAAATAAATAGAATTATACAAATTAATTAATTTTAATTAAAAAAATGCATGAGGGTGCAAAATCAGCTTAGCTAGTAATCTTGGAGGTGTAAATAACAAGACCCTAAATCCAGATATTGGATTTAGGCCCAAAATGAAGAAGGGCGTTGATTTGAATGTGACAGCAAGTCTGAGGGTGTAATTATTAAGGGCCCAAGTCCAGATGATCTACTTGGCCCATTAGTATAGAAGGGGTGTGGATTATGATTGGGAAGTAATTAAGGATTCAGCAATGAGCTTGGCTCAAACGCAACTGAGGAGAATCTAATGGGTCTGGTACATGTGCGTATATGGAATTATGATGAGGATGTGTTGTTTGGATCATTTGCTTATGATCAGAAGGGTGTGATTGAGGTTTCACGGTAAGGAGTGATGTACAGGATATGGGGAGTGTTTATAAAAGAGGGTTTTCGGGCTTGAGGCCCAATTTTTCTCTTTTTTCTCTCTATAACAGAACCAAACAAAACCTTTTATATATTATAGAGAGAGATGCTCTCTCCTCTATATAGATAAGAGATCACCAGAAATCTCCCTTCTTTGGGTGCTGCCGGCCAGAAATTGCTTTCACCGGTGGCCGCTCCAGGGCACCACCACCTTCATCCAAAAAACACCGCGAGGAACCCAGAATCTTGAAGATATTCACCCAAACCTTAGAACCATAAAAAATTTTCAAACATATAAACATAACCCTTTAGAACCCTAAGAACCCTAACCTAACCCCAAAAACCTAAGAACCATAACCCCAAAACCTAACCCTAAACCCCAAATTTCTCAGAAAACATCAATCTAACCTTCAACTATGCAATCACAACCATCAATGATAGTAATTTAAACAACCTAAGCTAAGTGTTAGGCTTACTCGGTCCTTGTCGTGAATCTTCTCGTTTATGTTATTCTCCTTCATCTTCTTTCTCTCCTTCTGCTAATCTCCTCTTTCTTTTTCTTCTGCTTGCAGGTGCATCAATGGTGTGGCGATAGGGATGACTTGAAGATCACATGTATGTAATTCCACAGATCTAGGGTTTTAGAAGTTGAAACCCATATCTCAACTATTCTTCTTCTTTCATTCTTTGTCTGTTAATCAATTTTCTCATCCCCTTTCAATTTGAATTAGGGTTCTTATTTTTAGGTTAAATTAGAGTTAGATTAGGAAAATATTTATTGGATTGTTGTTACAAATTATTGATTGAAGATTTCTTAGGAGATTAGGGATTTTATCAGATTCAATTGTAATTTAGGTTTAGATTGATTAGAAATTTATTGTAATTGATTCGTGTAAATATATTATTTGATTTATTTTGATTCTGTTTGTAAATATAAGATTTGATTTTTGTAAATTATGAATTGGGTTTAGATCTGCACAATGCTTGTTTTGGGTTTGGGCTTGTTAGCTTTCTTAACAAAGAAGAGGGACAGTAAGGCCGCCGCAGATGCACATTGAGAATTAGGGTTTCAAACACCCTTGTTTACTTGGTCAGCACAAAAAACAAATATAATTTTGATAATAATAATAATAATAATAATAATAATAATAATAATAATAATAATAATAATAATAATAAAGAAAAACAATATTAATTTTAATAATAAAGATAAAATTAGAAAGTTATAATAAATAGTTGACTCGGTCAACCTTCTGGAAAATTAATTAATAAAAAAAATTAATAACAACAATAACCTATAAAACCACTGGGCCACAACTTGACTTATTGGGCTAACTGCAGCCAAACAAAACATACCCCTTTGTAATTCAAAACAAACAGCTAATGGGCCATCCAAATTCTCTAACAACACCCCATTTCATCATTTGTTCGAAATGAACCGAAAACCCTTAATGAGCCTGAAATCGAAACAACAAATACACCCCCTCTCTAATTATAAGAAAAAACTTAATGGGTCATCAGATTTTAATGGTTCATTTTGATACAATACACCCCTTTTATGCGTTTAAACCCCCTTTCCAATAAGGCCCAAGAGTGCACCGATTGAAACAAGAGATTTTTATAATTTTGGAAACATAGTAATAATATGGAAATACAAATAAAAGGAGCATTGAAATTGACAGGCCATTTGAGGTATGTAAAAGTTATGTTCCAATCTGTGTGTTTCTATCTGTGGTATTTCTAGAGTGTAATATGTTTTGAAGTGTTATGCGTGTTTCCAGTATGTACATTTACTCTGGTTCTTTTTATCAATATTTTGGCTAAAAAGGGGAGTAAGGTGATGTGTTTTGATGTTATATCACATGTCTTGACATGTTGATTTAGCATTATGATAGTACTGTGTGATATTGCTTCTATGAGAGTAGTTGTGTGTATGGTTTCTCATGCAATCATTAAGGGGGGGCATGTGCGTTCATGCTTGTGTATGTTGAAGCTGCTGCTGCTTCTACTGTTCCGTTGTAGGTGCTCTGGTGTGGGTTTTTCCCTTGAGGGGGAGAACCTATTATGTTTGATATGGGAAGTTCTAAACATGTCTGTGTCTACAAGCTTTTGAGTTGTGTTTTTACTGAGTTTACATGATAATCATGTAACTTGTGTTATGGTTGTATTCCTGTCTCCAATTGAATTGGTTTTTGGTTGTTTTAGTCAAAATTTCCAAAGGGGGAGATTGTTAGTTCCATGTTTTTATGGTTGCTAAATTTTGGCTAAGCATGGTTCTAAACATGGTTCTATGTTGATGATGGTAAGATGGTGCAACATCTTTATCAGTTGTCATAATAGTTTTGTTGTTATGTGTTTTAGGCCAAATGTCATAGAAGATATTGTGACATCCTGGGGCTGATGCAACACACTCTGCTTTTGGATATCCTTGAAGATTTAATTTGAAGATATGAGTATCTAGAATATTTTGTACTGATTATAGGCGCAGGCCAATCAAGGATTTTGTTAAAAACAAGGGCAAATTTGATTGGTTTCTAAAAAGGATCGATTGAGACTTTTTAGGAAACCTTTTATGAAGATTGTTTCTATTTTTGTGGAGAATATTTTGTAGAGATTTTTCAGCTGGAGATTGGAGTTGATTGAGGAATCCAAGTCACTCCAAGCCCAACTTTTTAGAAGCCTATATAAGGATTCATCAAGACCTAGTTTTTAATAATAGTTTTTATTTGTAAAACCTTGTGAACAATAAGGGTTTAGGGTTGGTAGTTCCTTAGGTTCTCTGTGTGTTTTGTTTGTATGTCCTCATGTATCTCTGATACATTTAAGTTAATTGATTGTTACTTGCTTGTCAAGTTATTTTTCTCACTCATAGCCTGTGGGCATGAGTTGAATATTTCTCTTGGTCGAAGCTTTTAAGCAAGACTAAGTATTTGTCTTTTTGGAAGTGTTATCTTCTGGTTGTAGTTGGGGAGTGTGTACTTCCTAACAATTCCTGAGACTAGAATTGTTTTCCCTATGATTGGGAGTTTTTATCACTGTGGTGATTGGAAGTGGGATGACGATTTCTCATATCTAGGGATAAGCTAGGTAGAAGTTGCACTAGGTAGGGATTAGGCAATAAGTTGTAAACGAGGGAGTTTAGCTTTGAACTAGTACTACTAATAGTGGATTTCTTTCCTGGCTTGGTATCCTCTAGAGTAGTGAGTTAGCACTGAACTAGGTTAACATATTGTTGTGTTCTTTATTTTCTGCAAGTTTTTATTTCTGCATTGTTGTTATTGTTTGTTATTCTGTCAGCAGATGTCATAGAATCTGTTGTGACATTGTATGTTGTTAAGACATCAGTCTTGACATCTGATATTGTATGTGCTAGAATTTCACAAAGTTCAAAAGATTCAAAGTTGATTCAAGTTGTTTGACCTAATTTGGCAAGTTCTTTATTCTATAGTCACAAGTGTGTAACTCTCTCAATTTTCAACATTTTGAACTGTTTTTTTTTGCTATGGACTCTTATCATCATCCCCGCAGCTTCTCTTTATATTACAAGAGTTAATTATGGTTGGAGGATCATCAAAAGTTTGATTACATTATAGGTCATTTGTGGACTTAGTGAAATTTTTACAAGTTTCAAAGTGACTTTTTGCTAACTTTCAAGGATCATAACTTGCTCAATTTTTCATCATTTTAAGTTCATTCTTTATCTACCATAATCTTGAGGATGTTTCCTACAAGTTTGATTCAAGGAGCAAGACCTGAAAATGCTTGAAAGGTCATTGAATTAAAGGGAACATTATAGGTCATTTTCAATCCTTCATGACTTGAAATTTGACTAAGTTAAAAGTGCTTTTTTTTCAACCAAATTTGTTATGCCATAAATTTTTGCTCAAGTTGTTAAATGGAAACTTTGTTGGCCTATTGTAAAGCTTGTGGAAAGACCTTTCAATTACAAAAATAATGAGACCATAAAGCCTCTTGTGCATGATGCCCAATGAATTTGAAAATGGTTGCTTAAACCTGAAGTTTCTTGCCATGATCAGATTTTCAAATCACTTAAACTACAATAACAAGCTAAATTAACACTTTTTTTTTCTTCTAAACATGTTTAGCAACTTTATGGAAGTTGTTTAGCACTTAAAACTCAAGAGGGAAGTGATTTTTGACAACTTTACAAGTCACACTTTTGCCATGATGAGGGTGCACACGATTTGATCAATTTCCTTATCATTCACCTCAACATTCTAATCTCTTCTCCTATAAATAGAGACCTCATTCACATTATTTTGCAAGCTTTATATATCCAATTAAACCCTATTCAGATCCCATTCGAACTCTGAATTTAGGAGCTTCATTCTTAATCCACACCCTTCCACCAGCCTAAATTCTTGTTCATTGAGCTTCCTTGAATTTTAGTGAAGCTAACAAGATCAAAGAAAGCCAAATCGTGCACCATATTGAGCATACTTCATTCAAATAGTTAGATGCTTCAAATCTCTTAACTCAAATTACTGTGATGATCTTTGATGTGCACCGATGCTCACGACATCATTAATTTTCATTATTTGATCCATTAACTATGTCTGTTTTTGAATTTTTCATTTGAAACTCCTTTTGGATTTTTCCAAATTAACTACATTATAGTTTAAATAAATTTTTCGCGAGGATGTGATTGATATCATCTTATTGAGACGCTTCTAATGATACTAATCTTATGAGCAATGGTTACTTCATTATGAAACACGAAATTACCCTAAATTTCTGCAAATTCGTGAAGCTGGAGGTTGAAGATGATCAACGTGTCATCCTCAACCAATGAGAGCGTGCCATTTGAAATGTTTTCATTGGCTTGACTTTTTGTGTTGCTTGTGCGCGTTTTGACTTATCCATACCATGCATCATGACCTCTGGGCCCTTGGATCTGCCACACTGGTTAAGTGAACTGGATCCAACGCCTCTCATATTTTTGTTTTATTTTTCTTTTACATATTTTGTTTTAAATTTCATTTTATCTTTAAAAATTCATATCTTTATTAAAAAAATATGAAAAATTCCACAAAAATATTTTGAATCATTTCTAATTTTATGGATATTTTCCAAATATTTATTTTAATGTTTGCTATTTTTTTATAATTTTTGGATTATTTACTTTGTTTTAATTAGTTTAAAAATGTTTGTCACACTCTTAAAATTCTAAAAAAATTATTATATGATCCTATGATGGTTTCTGACCTATGGTGATTTTATTTGATTTTTATTTTAGTTTTACTATTTTTTTAATCTGTTTTAGAACTATTTGTTTGATTTTAATGATTTAAAATTAGTTTCTGATTTCCAAAAATGATGAAACTATTTTCCAAAAATATTATAAGCCCTCTCTCATTTTTCTATGATATCACTTTATTTTTATTGGATGTTTTAATTGTACTTTAGTATTTTTACCATTTATTTTCACTTTAAAATTATTTTAAAAATAATTTTTAATGCATTTATTAATTGTTTAATTGCATCTTAAATTTTGTTTGACTTTGTTGATTGGATGACCTTGGATCTTAGCATTTTTTTTTGTTATAGGTTTCATCAACCTCATTGGACCTTGGGTGTTGATAGGGTGAAAACCCCAATCCACCGAGATGGATGAATGGTGTTAATGATAACTTGATCAATGCTTTGATCCATTTTGAGATTTATTTTATTGTTCAACCAATCTCTGCTCTATCTCTTTATTCTTCTTTTTCTTTTTTGGATCAATTGGATGATTGATGATTCATCTTGTTCAGTTGAATCTAGATTGGTACTTGATGAACTTTCACCATTTCAAATCTACCTCTGAGTGATCAATTGATCATACAAGGTACTTTGGATTGATGATAACTTTATTCTAAGGTATCTTAAAGGATTTGATTGATGTAATGATCTCATCTCCTTGACTTAGGTCTTGATCACCTTTGCTTTTAAACTATATTGTGCGTTATATACAATACACCTATATCATTTTGGCTCGACCTCAGATATGTACAACTTCTATATAAGTTCACTTAGGATTTCTTAACATAACACTAAATTGTCCCGAATCAGAAAACTAACTACTAATGCTAACTATTAATTATGCTAACATTTAATTTTCCACACCTTTACTTTTCTGCCATTTATGTTTCCCGCAATTTACTTCATGTCTTTACTTTCTCTCTCTTTATTTTAGAATTTTCATCATTCATGTCATTTATCTTTTTACTCTTTACTTTCTGTCATTTTCCTTTTGCTCACTTGAGCATTTTACTTTTATGTTATTTTTTCTTTAATCCTTGAGCACCTTACCCTTATGTCATTTTTCCTTTGCTCACTTGAGCATTTTATTTTATTGCTATCTTTCTTTTTCTCACTTGAGCTTTCTTTTTATTTTAAAAACATCAATAATCAACTTGAATATTAAAAGACGTAAGGCTCTCTTTGGACTATGGTTACTATCCCTTTGCATCCTGGAGTATTTATACTTTTTGGACCTTAGGATAACCTTGAGACTTTGAGACCTTTGGACCTTGAGACCTTGTTGTTATTCTTGTCTATATTGGGAACTTTTCTATGTGCAGGTGTTACTTTAAAATTTCATCTGATACAAGCACAATTCATTTGATACATGCCAAGTCATCTGCACCTTATTGGTTTCATATGATGCAAGCTTGTTTCTGAGGCATTAATTTTATTTATCTGATGCTCATTACTTTATTGTGTGGCTTTAATCCAAAGGAATGTGATGCACTATTTGACTTGTGTCAAGATGATTGCTCTTGTTTGGTTAGATCTTTTCACATTAGCTTTTATTTTATGCTTTAGGATAATCCCTTCATCTCTTGCCCATGTTCTTTAATTTTCAAAATCTTCTCCCTCTTTTTCAAAGTCTTCTTTGTGTTTAAACTGAAACCACTTTCAATAAAAACCTTGACTTTGTCAAGTGCATTTTCAAAACCTTTTATTAATCAAATCTTAATCCACTTAACCAAAGTTTAACCTTTTTCTTTCAAGACTAAAAAACACAAAAACCTCACTTTAAACCTTTTGCCACTTTTGGCTTTTGTTTTAAAACTTTTCTTAAAGATTATATGTGAGTCATATTTATGATAGAGATATAATTCTCCCATGTCCATAACCTTGATTGATATGATGTTGAATCTTTTCCACTTGAATGGGGTTAATGGCATACCAGTTAAATTATTCAGGTTGGAACCCTTCTTTCACTTGTGATGCAAACATTCATCATTCACATGTTTATGGATATTTGGTTGAGTATTCTCTCTAAGATGACAAAATGTCATTTCTCTTAAAATTAACCAACAAACAAATTTTGTTCTTTTTTAGAAGAACTACGTGGTTCTGATTTCATCATTGCACATTGATGATACGTAGGAACAAGGCTCATTGAAGTCTTGCCGGATCAAAATCTTAAAAACCGTTTCTTTTCTCATCTCCACAAACTTTTTGCAAATAACTCTTTTTAGCCAAATACACAGATTTTCAAAGAGGTTCATGCAGAGTACTGTAGATGTTTAGGGTGCTAACACCTTTCCTTTTCATAACCAACCCCTTACCTAGATCTCAGTTTTATTATTTTTGCTTTAAAAGCTTCTTTGGATTTTATTCACTATTTTCTCATTTCTTTTGAAAACAATAAAGTGCGGTGACGATTTTCACTTTGTGAGTTAAGTTAATAAATTGCTTAATCTGAATTTTTCACCACTACAAGTAGCACCATAGGTCCTCATATTATATACACTATTGTGTACAAAACTAGAATTTAACTTGCCACCCCTAGTCATGCATGGCACCCATATATTTATAGTACTTTTACACTTATACCCTCCACTAAAAACTTATATTTTTTAAAATACTATAAATTACCAAAAAAATTAATTCAGTACCATATATTTTCAAAAATTACAAATTTTATCGCAATAAATCTGAAAGCACCGGAAATTTGAAATTTCTGATATACACATGCACGCTCTTACCATAGATTTTGAAATTTCTGATAGTTACCAAAAAAATTATGGAAATTTGAAATTTTCGGTATACAATTAAATTACCTTTTCCACTTTTTTTCTACATTAATTTTTCTCGAATAACTGAATCGATAAAAAATCTACTTGATAAAATATATACATATAAAAAATGTGCTACTTATAAGAATACAAAACAAATTATGATGACATCCTAACTACGTCTTCCTAGTGTCTAAAATGTCCCGCATATGCTGATTTCCATGCTTTAGCATATTCAGTATAATTATGTCTCCAACGGTCAGTGACGGGAGACAATGGACAATCAAGTTTCAACTTTATCGGAACCCAATGATTGTTGTTGACAAAAACAACAACAATGATTTTTTGTATGCTTGTATACATAGGTGGAGCTAAGGCAAAGGGGAAAAATGTGAAGTGAACTCTTTTGGAAAGGGAGACAAATACACTATTGTATATAGAAATAATAGGGTAACCCATATTAAGAATCATCATCCATTTATCCATACCCTGCACACCTAAGTGTTATACTTGTAACATATTCCTAACTATAGATACTGTGTCATAGAACAACTTGGAAAACAATTATTGTGTTGATGAACTTGAATATCTAACTACGTCTAAATCAAAGGCCATGACTCTTCGCCCCATCCATGTAAAGCTGCAATAACACAGAAACCATACTTTTCATCTTTACCAACATCAATAATATCAATGTATGGATGTAAGAAATTAGGAATATGGGACAAGTAAACATGTCTCGAAGTTTCGGTGGACAGTTGACTGCCAACCGACATACTTGACAGTTGACTTCCAGTTGGTTTTGTGCATGATCTTTTCATAGTCTGACTCCCCTATGAGCCCTCAACATATTCCCAACGGCTAAGATCATGATGCACATCACTCTCTTGGCCCTTTCTACTCTTTTAATTCCCCTATTTGGCTTGTACTTCACCGATGGTGGACACATATAAGTTATGGATGGATGTATTAGTTCATGTACCTTTTTCTTTAACACCATCTGGCCTACAATATCCAAAGTACTAAAATGTGTCTTCAACTTTTCATACTGTGCTTCTAAATCCAATTGTGTACCATTTTCTTCTTCTCCAACCTCACACTCTTCAACGTGTAATTTCTTCCAAAACATATGAATTGAGTCTAACGGAACATGATTGCCTTGTATTTGGAAACCAACAAGCTGGATGAAGAGTAAGGATAGTTAGGGGACAACTTTTAGAAATCAGTGAAGTTATTTTAAATAATTGAATTAGTTTATTGCAGTGTTTATTGAGGACATTTTTATTTAGTCTGGGTCAGAAAAAAGAAATGTTGAATGTCGTGATTCGAAATCCGGTGTCAAAAGGGAAGCAAAGTGTATGTTAGGATGTCATGATGTAGATCATGATTTGAAGAGGTGAATTTTATTGAACATTGCTATTTCGAATGAAGATATATGTGGAATCAATTCAAAGTAAATAGAGGTATATATTGAGAGGCTCTGAAATTTGTTATGAAGACTAAGAGCTTTTCAAGATTAACTAGTTATTATCGCAGTTTGCTAAAGATGAGGTCAAGTGAGATATGTTGTTAGTGAATGAGTTAAGGGAATGAAATGTTTGACATTAGTAAAGATGTGAATGTATTAGATAAGTGCATAGAGATGCAACTTATGTCGATTAAGCATAATTAGAGTGATGGTAGCATTGAGATTGTGATTAGAATGAGATCCAAATGCGAGATCAAAGGAAAGAGTAATGATTCATTAAGGTGGTCAAAATATTCTAACTAGATAAAGACTTATTTTGGAATTAGACAATTTGGATTATACTTGGTGTAATAGTTTTCCTGTATTAGTATATACTTAGTAATTATGTTGTACTGCATACGCGTAAGGGAGACTATGAAATGGAGTTTTGGCGTTTATGTATCATTGACGAGGTAGAAATGAAGGAAATTAAGAAAAACATTTGTAAGCCTTGGAGAGATTGTTGGACATTATGCTCAGGTAACCTTGAGCATAAGGTGAAAGACGCTATTATAGTTGAGTAACGATGATTTATGCCACTATTATGGTTGTCGGCTACCTATTGAAAAATTGAGGAACTGATCACTCTTAACCTCTTGTTGATAATAGATAGGATGTTAATGGATGGGATAGACGTGTCTTACTAGCTTGATGGTGTGTAAAGTGATTGACGTTTTATCAGGAGGATAATTGTTCAGCATTTTGTATGAACCTAATGCAAAAAATGGATATGAAAGAGTTAGGATTTATTAAGCAGTTTAGAGACTTGAGTTGGTATGCGAGCTAAAACCGTAAAGTAGACGGTTGAGGGTGTCAAAAAGTGAACAGTGGTTTTTTGGTGGTTACTAAGGAGACTCTGCAGATGGATGTGAAATTTATAGATCTGATGGTTGGTGGAAATCAAAATGAAGACATTGACTTAAGATAGATGATCAGAGTAACACAGTGGAAGTGTAGTGTGACGCAGTTTGTTATGCGGATATGACTTTGGAGTCAAATATTAAACATTAGAAGTTCTGGGATAATGTAAACTATTAGACATTCCATGATAGAATTGTTAGGTGAAAGGTTACCTATATTATTTATGTTATCACCATGTCAATAGATGTATTGAATTGCTTGATCAAAAATTTTTTTTTGGGATATAACATGGTGGCATTAAGGTTGTGTTGATGTTCTTAGAATGGTATTATTGTGTGATGTAATAATATAGATGTTGTTCATGTCGTGAGACTCTGCGTGCTTAAGCTATGTTGTTGTATCGTTTCTTATGGCAAGGACTCGAAGGTGAGCATATTTTTCCTTATAAAGAGAAATTAGAGAAGTGTTACTTATAGTGACTGAAAAGACCTCGTTATGTTCTGGTTCAAGCGTGAAAAATATCGTAAAGTAATAGATCTTGTATCGCAGGATGATGGGACAAGGAGAAAAATGGATATGTGCATTCATAACTCAGTAGTAATGCATCTTATTGGACCGTTGTAGTTGACGATATATAATGTTGGATAGTAGTATTCGAAAGGTTTCCAAACATGACGTTGGACTTGTAGGGTGGGATGCGAGAGTCATGTCTGGAGTTATTTGCAATAGGTAATTTTTAAGGACGAAAATCTTTTAAGTGGGAGAGAGTTTTAACATCCCAAAAATCTAGATTAATTATTTAATTAATTTAGTATGAATATCAATGATTATTGGTGAATATTTGAATTATGGAGAATTAGATGATGCAGTGAAGTTTTATGAATTAGTGGTTTTAATGATGTGGTATGATGTCTTGTTGGGGACTAGATGCCTTAGAATTATAGAAGTTGAGGTTTTGAAGGTGTTTGGGTAAATGTGTAGTAACATGGGGGTGGGTGGAATAATGTAGACTATTATTGTTATATTATTAGAATAATTATTATTATTTTATAATAATAATTAAATAATTATTTATTGGGTTAGTAATAGTATTTAGACTATATTGGAATGAGAAGAAGGGAAAATAGAGTTAGTACGTGAAACATAACAAAATAATAGAAGGTAGAAGAAGAGAAGACTCTAGGAAGCTAGGGCAAGAATTCATCGTAGAAATCAAGAATCAACCGAGAATATAAGGTAAGGGGAGATTCTAACTCTATAAAAGGTTTCTTAATGATGGGGTATAGTAGGATTTAAGTTACTTGATTTTATGTTTTGAATTCTATCGATTTGGTTATTTTTGGGGTTTTTCCCTATTGATGGATTTTTGGTGATTTTGATGTGTTTGTGATGAGATTTGATAACATGAATTGGTTAGGATTAATATACAAATGTTGGCGAGTAATTAGCCTTCTTAAAAGATGATTTTTAATGTGAAAACTAAGAATTTTAGGAATTGAAACATGGAAGAACGTAACATGAAAACTGCAAAATTTGTCAGTGTTATCGCATGATAACCGGTTACCCAAATCTAATAATCGGTTACCATATTAAAGGCTGAAACATGAATAACTAATGTCTTGCAGTAACCAGTTACCATAAGTGGGTGACCGATTACCGTGAGGGATTTTGAAAAGAAAAAGGTAGTCTTGCGGTAACCGGTTACCATAAATGGGTAACCGGTTACCACTGCTACTGACAACATTTTGGAAAACTTTTAAAACTCATAACTTTTGCCTCGGGTATCCGTTTGACGCGCCGTTTGAACCGTTGGAAAGATAAAATAATTTCCTATTTTACGAATATGATTTATAATGCAATAGTTAATTATTTCACCAACATTGATACCTATCAGTGGGTGTGTTTTTGAATTATATGCCACGATTTATATTGTGATTGCGAAGTTGTGAATATGACGATGAATGTGAATATATTTCTTGATGTGATAATGTTGTGATGATGTATGTACAATGATATGTAATTGGTGGCCTGTATTGGCTTATTATGCTATTTTGATGTAATTGCGAAGTTGTGAATACGACGATGTTGCATGAATATTTAATGGTGTGACATGATATGCATGATAATGATGATGAGCGAAGGCCTGTATTGGCATGGCATTGATAGGTAAAAATAATCAATGTGAAATTAAGTTGTTGCATGTCAGTGTCGCATGCATTCATAAGTGAAGGTCTGTATTGACGAGCGAAGACCTGTATTGGCTAACAAAGTTGATTGCCCTAAAATGGTATTATTGCGAAGAGGGTTTGACCCTGTTGGTACCACATGCATTGAGTCTGTGTCAGTCTTTTGCATCATATTGTGATTGATCATTCGATGGGTGAATATTGATGAAAGCATGTGTTGTATTACGATGAATGTTATGTGCTGATTTTGTACTTGAATATGTACCTGCTCATTGTTATGATATCTCACTCTTTCTGTTTGAATGTTACCTCCACATGGATAACGTGCAGATGATCCGAAGTAGCTAGAGATCGAAGTTTAGCTGAGGAGTTCCTTCAGTTGCATAGATTGAGTCAGTATCTGCTCTGATACGTAAGACTTAGGGGTTTTGCGTTTGTCTTATCATGTTGGGAGTAAACTTGTATAACTCTATTGTTTTTTATTTACCTTATGATTATGTCGATGTTTTGTAAGTGAATAATTATGACTCATGTTGGAGAAATTGAGATGACTATTTAGCGATCTTTTTCCGCAGTGAATATATGTAATGAAGTTTAAGACTTATGAGCTTGCAATTGTGTTGCATATCCTAATTTTGAGCATGTGTGATTGATGAAGTGTGACACCCTATTTGATTGATGTTTATTTAGAAATTAATCTACTCTGATTATTATATAAATTACCGACGGAGAAATAAGGTGTTACAAGAAGCATCCAAATATGTCAGCAAAATCTAAGTCGTTTAAAAAACAATTTTTTATAACTATCAGAAATTTCAGTTAATTTGAAATTTCCGGTACACCGGAAATTTTAAATACACTATCCGAAATTTACGCATACCGGAAATTTTATAGAAATGTATCAGAAATTTGGATAATACCGAAATTTTCAATCTTTCTACCAAAAATTTCGTCCGGAAATAATATATATCTTATTCAAGAGTAAAAGTAGAATAAAAAAAATTAAAAATGACATATTTAATTTAGAAGGTGGCATATTAATTTCTCTTTTTATAATTATAAATAAAATTTTATTTCTTCAAAAAAAAAAATACCATTACTCTTTAAAAAAATAGTACATGAGCAAAAAAAAAAAGACACATCTAATTATTTGCCATGGTTAGTTATGGAAATTCACCATTTTTAATAAATAAAGAATTGGTGTGAAGTGCAATGACGAAAACTTGAAAAGTATTCGCAGTTCACAGGTCAATCAAAACATACCGAGAAGGAGGAAGAAGAACACTCAGATTCTTCTTCTCTTTCTCTAATCGAACCCAACAACCACTATGAACTCAATTTCATTCTCTTCCCAATCTTGATTCAACTCCTTCCACACTTTCAATGGCTGATCACTCTGACTCCTCTCCTCTTGTCCCTCCTATCCCCCTCTCCGACCCTTCCTCGATCGACCTCGAAGCCGGTCCCTCCGAGCAAATTCAGTGCCGGATTTGTCTCGAAACCGATGGTAATTTCACTTTTCACTTTTTTATTATTATTATTTTTTATTTTATGAATTTTCATTTTTCGGTTTTAGCGTGAATTGTACTACTTGGATAATCAGCGGTTAGAGCAATACTATACTGTTAATTATGTAAATTGAATGAATTGTGATTTCGATTTCTATTTGTTTGGTTAATTTATTGTTTCTTGTTTCATGAAGCCCTCTGAAACTTGAATTGTGTAGTTGAAGCATGTTTTTTTTTTTTTTAGTTTTGTTTCAGTTATACAGAAATGTAGTAAATGAGTTATTTAATTTCTTGCAAGTTCACAATAAATTGGTTATTGATTCGGTTGGGTTTTGATTCAAAGCTTCAAACTTTATTTAATTTTTATTCCATACAAGTTCACAGTATATTGATCATATATGATTTACGATGTATCTTTTTGTTTCGTTCTCAGGTAGGGATTTCATAGCTCCTTGTATGTGTAAAGGTACTTCAAAATATGTTCATCGAGAGTGTTTGGATCATTGGCGCTCTGTCAAGGTTAAGTTCTTACATGTTGATCTCAATCTCATAATATTTTCCAATCCATGTGTATAAACCTGTATTTGACTATTTGTAGAATATCATCATGACACTACAGAGAATTTGTATTGATTTTTATCCTTCAGTTATCTCTCTATCCCGTGGTTGAGTCGAGATCCTCTCCATCTCTCAAAATAAATAGAAGGAAACATCTGGGAGAGATATATGCACAATCTCTCATTTGTGGCTATCTCTCTTCTAAATTGAGCTCTTCAGAAGAAACATAGAGGATCTCAACTTCCCTTAGATATACCTTATCCATTTCAGTTAGACTTAGAGTAAGGCTTTACATGTTTGCCTTCTTTATTTTAGGTAGTCTGTGTTTGCAATTTTATAACCTACCTTGATATTCTGTATTATATACAAGTATATGCATAACAATAAGTATTTATAATCAGTCTAAAGTTTAGTTTTTGAAGCATGGCCCACTTTAGACTGGCTGGATCCTTTGTCTTGTACTGTAATGCTAACAGTTGCATGTGTTAAATGATGTACTTTACAGTGCTTAACTTAATAATCATATGGATATTGCTTAACATTATTCCAGGAAGGGTTTGCCTTTGCTCACTGCACTACGTGCAAGGCTCCATATCATTTGCGTGTTCATGTTGCTGCTGACAGGAAATGGAGAACCTTGAAATTTCGTTTTTTCGTCACCAGAGATATCTTGTCTATTTTTCTGGCTGTACAGCTTGTAGGTTAACTGTTTCCATTCATCTGGTCATCTTCATACGTATCCATTTGTGATGTGTAAATGAATATAGTTGTTCTGATTCAGCACATTATTTCCTTTATATGCAGATTATTACCTCACTGGCATATTTGGTTTATCTAATTGATGGTTACCAGCAAAGTTGGCTTCGAATTCTCTGGGGTTTCCAAAGTCAACTGAGCTTCTACTACTTATGTGGTAAACGAAAATTAAAGCTGTGTTCATCAAAATGCTTATACGATATTATTTTCCATGAATTTGCTTATTTCTTCTTTGGCTTTGAGTTCAGAATTTCGTCCTTCCACAAATGCAGGAGCTCTATTGTTTTTTGCGTTGCTTGGCCTTTCTGGGTGCTTCATTACTTGTTATGATCGAAGAGTTCGCAATGATTTGGCTCAACCTTGTAGAGAATTATGTCTTTGTTGCTGTCAACCTGGGTAACAACACTGATTTTATATGTTTGCGAGCCTTTGACACTGTTAGAAACACATAAGTTTCCTCTTAGCATCTGCTTGAGGCATCATTATTCATTATCCTATGCATATATTATATATAATGGAAATAACAGGTATTGGTGTACACAATTTTTTCCATCGATTCACATTTGATTTTTTTATCGAGCTTAACTCATCCTTTCAAAACCTAAAATATCTTAGCATTCCCCCACAAGCTAAAGCTTACTAAACTTTAAGCTTGTTTATAGATATACCCTTTAAAAGAGAAGATCAAACCAAACAAACCAATATTAGAACCACAATCAATTTTCATGAACTGCATCCAAACAAAGCTGCAATGATATTTGGTCAAATGTTGTGCTTTGCTTGAAACAGCAAACTTAAGTGTGTGATCAATGCTAGTTTATCAATATTGACGATAGTTGGCAACTGGACTACCAAAAAAGAAAAAACTAACTTAGTTGAACATGTCTGTGACTGGTGCCAATGACTCAACCATGACTTTGGTTAGGCGATGGGACTACCAGAGACTATTGACAGTGTGCTGAGACTAGAGAGCCTTCCGTTAGAGACGGAATTGGGAAAATGCAAAGAGCACACTTACAAAAGTGACTTGGATGGTTGATCAACGGACAACTTAGAACTGACTGAAAGACTTAACTTATGACCACATATCCGATATAGATATTGCTAACCAACAACCTCAAAAAATAAATGCGCAAAACTGAACCAGTGAGAAGTGCGCTAACAAGACATGGTGAAACACTAAAAAACACAATAAATGAGCAGTGTGCAAATATGCACAGCAGAGGAAAAATACTGTGACCAAGGACTTAAGTTATTGAAGCAACATACATTGGAATTCAATCACAGTGACAAAAGACCAAAACGATGTAGAAAATATACCTGGATTCGTTCACAACCATAAAAAACCCCATGAAACAGCAAAGAAATCACTGGAGCACACCTTAAACATGGGGCCCGCAGACTGGAAGTGGTCCCAACTGAACCAAGAAGGGGAGGCGAGTCTAACGAGATCAGTGGTGATCTCTCCGGAGGTCTGGAGGGTAGCCCGTGGCCTTCATGCACCAGCTGGACTGACAGCAGCAGAAACACATGTAGTGGCGCGATTGATAGTAATTGAGGGAGGTGCTTCAGGAACTGGCTGATCTGACTCCGGAAAATCTGATGATGAGGTTGCTATGTTGTCAAACATTGCGGTCGAATTTCCTATGAAAGCTAAAGCAGCAACCCTGGGAACTGTTCTGGAACTAGACGATAGTGTCCATCATCCAACATCCAAACCGAACAAACTAGGGTTAGCTTTTCAGGTGGCTGAACCCAAAGACAAATAACTATGATTTTGAACCTTGCTCGGAGAAGAGAAAATTATTATTATATTCCTAAGATCCAACATCCAAACTAAAAATAAACTAGGGTTAGCCTTCACGGTGGCTTAACCCAAAGACAGAATTATGATTTCAAACCTTGCTTGGAAAAGAGAAAACTATTATTATATTCCTAATCGTTAGGGAACTCCACAACTGAGTAGTGGCAATATGGTTCAAGGAGGATCGTGCCAAACAAGTTCTATGTTAGATTTTAATAGAACCCATCCTTGCAAAACCTAATACATATCTTAACAGATAATAATATTGTTAATTAACCAATAATTCTCATTGCTTTAGGATAAAATAATGGTTCTAATTGCCCTTACATTTTGTAAAGGATTTTTTTAATTAATACATTTTGTGACCACCCTTCAAAATATAAAAGTGCTTAGCTTTTAAGAAATCATTATAGCGATTGTTTTCTTATTAAATTTTATGATGCACGAACTATGATTGGAATTAGTATTTGATATATATATTTTGGTCTTTATTTTGAACTCTTTTATTTGCAAGGTGGAATATGCATAACATTTATCTCTTTTGCTTAGTATAAAATTAAGCTGTTAATTTGTTCATGCTCACATATATGTGAAGTATCTTATTATTGGTTGCAAGTATGATTAATGACTGGTTTTCTTATTTGTGTATGCTGTTGTTGCAGAGTTTGTGCTGACTGTCATTTGCCAGGCACTCTTTGTATGTGGACTGATTGCACTGCATGCTTTGAGAGTTGTGGAACCATGGCAACAGAATGTGGTGGTTGTTTGGGAGGTGCTGGGGAAGCAGGGCTACCGTTATTATTCATAATGGCTTTGGTTGTTCTGGGACTTTTTACAGTAATTGGGATATTTTACAGTGTATTGGTGGCAACTATGGTAGGCCAACGGATATGGCAACGACACTATCATATACTTGCAAAGAGGATGTTAACAAAGGTGTGTTTGGCTTACTTTCTCATTTACTACACATTTTGTACATTACAATTCTGTGTAAGTTCTTGCTGCAAATCAGCTGATAAATCAAGTTTCATACCTAATGAATTGATGCAATTAGCCCGTTCAGCTGTCACTTCATTTATTTTGAATTTAAGCCCTACCTAATATCGTCAGTGGAATTTATTGGGGAAGGTAAAGCCAAGATTCTCAAAAAAAGTTTATGCTTTTGTAACTGACTTATTTAAACTCTTGCATTAGCGTCATGTCTTGATGATATACTTCTAATCCTGTGCATTATCTTGTATGGTTCCCTGAAATTTATGTCCTTGTCTTGAATTGTTGATTTTAAAACTGTTATTACTTCTCATCATAGGAGTACGTGGTTGAAGACGTTGATGGAGAGATGACAGGGTCTGATTGGTCTCCCCCATCCCTCCCACCCGAGCATATTCAGCAATTGAAAACATTGGGCCTCTTATGAGTTTGAACGAGTCATCGGTCATTTATTTTATGACCAGAATAACAGTAGAATTAGACTGGCCTGGTCTGGCCCTGCCTTTGTTTTGTAAGCTGGTCCTTTTCGTGAAGATCTGCAGATAATTGACAACTATGCAATAGCGGCGAAGTTCAGTTTGATTACAGTTTTACACTTGTGTCGAATTGTTGATATTGGAAATTTGTGAATTTCTTTCTGATCTGTTTACTAATGTAAAGAAAATGGAAGAGAATATTTGAATGACATGTTACATGTATATCATTGCTACTTACTCCCTGATATGTTGTTGCCAGGCCAGTGTTGTTTTCTTCACTGCATGTTGCTTGATTTAAACTTCGACACTCTTCCTAATCAAAGTATTCAAAATACAAAAGTGCAGCCGTATACAATCCCATTATTTTGAGCAAAATATAAAATCTTCCAACCAATTTCTACAATTTTGCTAATTTAGCCTGTTATCACACTAATAATGCACAGATATTCAAGGGAGAGTTATGTATATCGAAAAGAATGCATGTATGTACTTGATGTCAGGAAATAAAATGTTTTGGGACATTGAGGATGATTCTTTGGTCCAAAAAAGTAGAGGTTTTAACTTGCCACTCCCAAGTGAACCTAACACCTTTCCCAAATTCAATGAAAATACCATCATAGCCTTGCTAAAGTTCTCCACCAATTTTATAATTCACTCTTACAAAGGAGAAATTTCAAAATCTCTAGTGCGATTCTGACAATTTTGAGGAGCTACGAGAAATAATGTGAAAAAGTGAGTAATTTACAGAAAATTTTGGAAATTCTGAAAGTTCTTACAAGCAATTATGAAAACTTTGGTACTTTTTACTAGAAATTATGAATTTTTTGGATTCTTTTGAATCCATTTGTATCAGAAATTTTAGAATTTTCGATAGTTCAAAAAACTTCGCAAATTTTTGGAAATTTTAGAATTTTCGGTAATGCTTAGATACTTGGTAATCGATCTTGGATTAGTGATTTTTGTAATTTTTATCATTTGCAGTGAGGACCAGGAGGAAGGACAAGACCATTGTTGACAGGATCGTCGATAGAGCGGTAACCTGGGCTAGGGCTGATGTGGCAAAGGCTTCTCAATTACTGGCTGGACGAGTAACTGCAACTGGTTTTCATCTGAAACAGTTGGCTGAGCAGTCCCAAGCCCAGTTCTGCGCACCCTGACGCTGAGGAGTTAGAGTTGATGAGGTACCTGTTACTGATGAGGTACCTGTTGTTGATGCAATACCTGTTGATGCGATATTTGTTGCTGAGAAGTTACCTGTTCTTGAGGAGGTACTTGTTGCAGAGGAGGTGTCAGTTACAGATGCAAAGGTTGCTGATGAGGTGGTGGCATATCCTATTGTTGACGATGATACTCTTATTAGTGATGATACAAACGTTACGACTCGTGATTGATCAGTGTTCACGGAGTATGCTGACCATGTCGCATACATATTATGGCAGAGAAATGTATATATATTTTATGTTTAACTTCAATTTATTTATTACGGTTCGGTGGTGTGTTGAAAGTTTACATATAATTTTCTAACTTTGTTTTTTACAAGACCGTCTACCGCTGAAGGTGATCTCTCATGGTTCAAAGATGAATAGCTTCACACTCAGTATGATGTTTGAGCAGGTCAGGCGTATTGTTTTTTATTTTGATCTCCTAGAGTTCAACAACTTCTCACTGACCATGCTTGACGCTTCACTTCTTATAGCTTTTGTTGAGCGGTGGCGCAAAGAGATATCTTCATTTCATCTTCTATTTAGGGAGATGACTATCACTTTGGATGATCTCTCCTTCTTGTTCCATCTTCCCATCGACGGTAGATTCTTTATTGTTCTTGTCATTAACTAGACGACAACATTGCTACAAGTTGTAGAGAGTTTGCAAGTCACTGAGTCAGTCATGCTAGAAGAGTTTGAATTTAACAGGGGAGCTCACCTTCAGATGTCTTGACTTCAGGATATGTACCACGACCTTGTGGAGGTACATATGTATGAGGTTGCCGCTAGGGCGTACACGTTACATCTAGTAGCATGTACTCTCTTTTTAGATAAGTCTCATGTTTATATTGATGCTAGGTACTTGTAGCTGTTTAGTAGCCTTGAGAATAATAGTTGGGCTTGGGGATGTGTTGCATTGACTATGTTGTATACGACACTTGGAGTTGCGGCTGTCTTTGAGACCAGACAACTTGCAGGTTATTTGAGTCTATTCCAGGTATACTACAAATAATTATTTAGTGTTTAGTTCTTATTTAATTGTTGTTTGTGACATTTCTTAATTTTTATTTCTCTAATGCTGAATATACGGGCATTTTTCCACCATCTGTGATAGGAGGGCGCAACATATCCCTGCGGGTGCCCCACGAGCGACAAGATGGAAGGCCATACAATCGCATCCAGGTGGTGTTTTGGAGTACAAGAGAAAGTTTGATGCTCTGAGAGTAGAGGATGGTTTGATGCTCTGAGAGTAGAGGATGTCATACGGACACCATACACAGGTCACATGGCCCACCTTGAGTTTGACGAGTCTTCTTTATTTTTAGGTCATATGAGATGGGAGACCTTAGTGGCTAGACACTTGTTTGAGAGGTGTCTGTGAGAGTATGAGTATGTCCAGGACTTTCCACGACCTGTTCCAGATGCTCCAACTGTTGGCATTGATAGGTGGTTTCAGAGTAACATCATTAGTTCTACCCGTGCCATTATAGATAAGAGTGAGGGTTCAACACGATTCACAGTGTGAGGATGGTTACCTGGAGTGGTATCTCACTGTATTACACCCTCGCATTGTAACACCCTGATTTTTATTTGCTATTATTTAATTATTTTAATAATTATTATATTATATAGTAATTGATTTAATTATGTGATTGTTTACCGTGAAAATTGGTAAACAACCGTTGATCTTCCAAAAAGGGTTATTTTGGTGACTTGCAGGATCGATCAGATTGATCCTAGAACATATGCTAAGTTATTTCGTAAGTTTAATAAATTTAAGTGAAAAAGGTTAAGGGGAGAATTAAGGGTAGAGGCAAGATGCAGACGAAAACTTGATAAAAGTGCAAGTAAAAAGTAAGTAGAAAGGGGTTGAGAAGAGTTTAAGGATAAATGTTGAAAAATGATAACAAGTTCAAGTAAAGACGAGATAAAGTAAATTTGCAGTAATGATAAAGTTTGCAAGGAGATGAAAATGGCAAGAAATGTAAAGACTTTGATTGAAATAAAAGATGGTGTTTCAAACGTACATTCTCAACATCTTTTCTCTCACAGAGGGTACTTGGATATATTTGAGTGACTTGTACAATATGTTGAACACACCAAATTTTTACATAAACCTCCTATATTTATACTGAAACTAAGTAACCGTCGAGCAGTTGCCTCGTTCCAAGATGAGGACAAATGTCCTCTGCATGTGCTTCGACCTCTATCTTTATACCACATTGCTTTCCTCAACTGTCGAGTGAACTGCCTTTCCCTCCTTTTCTTCTGATTCAAAATTACTCGCTTGCTGATACGAGAACCTTTTAGTCGAAGGCCACGGGAGCCTCTCAGTCGAAAACCAACTTTAACTTAGAAAGTCCTCTAAGTGTTTTCTCCTTCTTAGCAAGGGAGGCTTCGACACAACCTTTTTGTTACAAGCTCTTCTGTTGAAGTATTTCCAACTTAGATTTGTTCAATCTATTTTTTGACTAATAAGATCAATATGTTATGGGTGTCGAATTTATGAGCTAACAAATTGCCTCCAAAGAATGTCAATTTCGACGCAAGAAGAAATAATCATTCTTTGATGTATCTATTCGACACCTGTAAGCTTTTTGACCATAAAAGCTCATCGTACACTTTTCATCTTCCACTTCTGGTATCAGAGTAATCATTACATTTTTCCAAGACGTCACCATCAGTCAGCCGTTACATGCTGCCATGATGGTCATTATCCCTATAACCTAGGAAAGAATGGAAAACGTCTCCACTACCTGTCCGTGTAACTGACTTAAAGCTCACCACATGTCCCATTCACTCTGCAACATTAAATGGTTTTGAAGGAAAACACTCTTCCCTGGCCACTATAAATAGCCACAAGTACTTCTCTTTGGAATTTTTACAAACGCCTGAAATTCCTTGCTTCCTTGTATTCAAAAGAAACCTTTGATAACTTCATCTTCTTCATTGTTCTTCTACCAACATAACCATGGCTTTCCTCTCAAATGCTCCAAACAACCCCAAAACCAAAGATGCCTCCGATTCACCCCAACAACCAGAAGTTTTTGCAACTAGCTTTGTTCCTGATTCATCTGGGGAACGAAGGTTCGTCTCAGAACCCATGACTAAAAAATGGCGCGATGCCTACAACTCACAGGTACTCATTCTTGTTAGGTTTTCTGGGAAAATGTACACCATATCTGGTCCATTGTCTGCATGTGTCGAAAACCCCAAGCAGAACAACGCTTTCTTCCCAACTCACCCTAGGCTTAAGCCTATAGGTTGCGCGAAGAAACCCAGAGATGAACCTGAGGATGCAACTCCTACTAATCAACAGCATTCTCAGATGAAAGAAGACATAAACCTCCAGTTTATGAATAAAGGGAACCAAGTCTTTAGGTCTTGCCCTAGCCTGACTCCAGAATACTCGTAATGGTTGAATGAGATAGAAACGGTGCAAACCCAAATCTGGAAAGACATGGGGATTTACGACTTGGTCATGCTATCGAAGACTAGGTTATCTTATTGTCCTCTTATGCTGGTATCCTCTATATATTTTTGGGATAACACACATTTCACCTTCCATTTACCTTGTGGAATGGGGACCCCCACTCTCTTCGACATATCAGCTATCACTGGTCTTTGACCAACTGGTGACTACTTCGACCCGGAGGATATGGCTGAAGATACCATTGGGTTTTCGGCTACAAAACCTACATACACTACTTTCAGCAACCACTTTCATGATAAATTCGGCAACACTGTATCTGAAGTGGAACACATAGCTTTTTTAGCTTTGTGGTTGTCTCGTTTTGTCTTATGTACCAAGTCACTCCAAGTGACTAAGAAAATGCTTACTCTGGCTACTCAGCTTCATCATGGCCACAATCTTTGTTTGGCTGAATTGATTTTGGCCAACCTTTATGAGTCCATCAGTAATGGTGTGACTCAACTTAAAGTTATAGGTGACAAAGCCAGTTTGCTCCTTTCTGGCTTCTCCAACTTTGGCTCAATGCTAAATTCGAATCATTTCTTCCCCAGAAGAATAAAATCAATGAGAAAGCTCCAGAGATCCTTACCAAGAGGGTCGAGGGCACCAGGTTGGCTATGTTGACTCCAACAGATGAAGGTCAACAATTTCAGAGAGCATTTACCAGCTTCATAATGATGTTTGCGAGGCGCAAGGAGTTCATCTCGACTATGGCTCCCTTTTCCAATCAAAAAGTTGGTCCGATATGGTTTACTCAACCATATCCTTTGACTGATGATGAGGATTGTGTCTAAGAGTATGTGGCTATTTGGGAGTCTTTCCTTCGCCCAAGAATTATGCCACTGATATTCAAGAGTTCTAAAAATCAACTGAGCTTGATTGCTTATCAACCAAACCTTGTTTCTCGCTAGTTTGGCATAATTCAATCACTCCCAAATCCAATGTATACCCGAGAAAAGTTTATGCTATTTTATAACGCAGATTATTCGGAGGAGGCTGCCACCAATCAAATAGGTAGGTACGTTGGTCGAACCGTACTAGCCTTGTTTGACTTCAAACTCAACTTCCTGTGTTCACCCATCTTCGAAGGCTGGTAGAAGCAGTATTACAACGAAGAGTCCTTCGACAAAAAAGACTTTGCTGACCACCTTCAAGAGGCATTTCTGTTGGTTTCTGACAATATCAAGAAAGGTATTCTTTCTTCTTTAGAGCAAATGCCTTATTTTCTCTTCAATTTAATCATATGATATCTTGCAAATGTTTGCTTATTTTCTATCCGTCAAGAGAACCACTGTTAAGAAAGATATTGAGAGTGCAAAAGGGGGAGATCCTTCTACAAAACCTCCACCACAGGTAAACAATTTTTTCCCTCAATTTCCTTTAACATATCACCAATGCTGACGTTTCGACTCTTTTCTTTTTTAGGCCACCAAAAAATCTATGCTAACGAAGAGGAAAGTTCAAGAAATTGAACTTTATATTGATGAGGAAGGCACAACTCCCATCCCTCTCAAGAGACAAAAGCTGAAGAAACCAACTCCCGTTCCTGATCCTCGCCCAAAAATCAAGATCAAGGTTATAGCCACCAAGCCTAAACCTACTCCCATCATCATTCGAGAGCCAACTGAACAAGAAATAATGGCTAGAATGAATGATCCAAGCGAGCGTGACAATTCAAGTCCTGGCGCTGAAGTTCCACCTAAGGTAACAACTTCGACCATCTAAGATTATTCCTTGAATTAGTTTTTTTTTGCAATAATTATGATAACAATCTTTAAATCCTCAGGACACTGCTAGCACTTCCAAACAGGCTCCCGTACCTGTAGAAGATTCTGTCACTTTACTAAACAGTGAAGGCGATCTCACTTACAGGCCTTCTTCAGCCAAAGGATCTTTTGTAAGTTCAGCCAGTGAGGTGAACCAGACTTCTGAACATCAAAATGCAGCCATTGGGGAGCCGAATACATAAGTCCTTAGTGAAGAAGATTCTGACTTTCCACTGGCGAATCTTAGAGCTCCACAGGCTATTGATGATGAAGAGGGAGAAGAAGAAGAAGCTACTGATGATGAGGTCGAAACAGAAATGGAGGGGGCACCAAATGGAGGAAATCAAAATGAGGACAATCCTGCGTCTGCTGGCAAAGGAAACTCTGCAGAGGGGGAGAGAAATCCTACAAATGTTGAAGGTGTCCATGTCCAACTACAGGATCTGTCAGTCGGAGAAAATGTGGCTCGTGTCACCAATGAAAGAGTCACTTCGACAGGGTCCCGTACTAAAGAGGACTTGACATAATAAAGAGTCACTTCGACAAGGTCCCGTACTAAAGAGTCACTTCGACATAATAAGGTGTAGACCTTAACAACTTGAATCCCATTTCTGTGGCGAACTCCTGCATTTTTCGACCAGTAAATACTGATCTTTGGCCAGTTGTTATTGTCTCAGGGATTCCAAACCTGTATATAATTTTATTTTGAATAAATTCAATGACATTCTCTTGGTCTGCGTTGACTAAAGGAATTTCTTCAATCCACTTAGTGAAATAGTCAATGCCCACTAATATATATTTCTGGCTTTTAGACGATGTTGGTCGAATCTCCCCAATGAGATCCAAAGCCCATCCTCTAAAAGGCCAAGGTTTCACAATTGAGTGAAGTTCGCTTGCAGGTACATGTTGGATGCCTGTATGTATTTGACATTCTTGGCAGCCTTTTGCAAACTACACACAATCTTTCAGTATAGTAGGCCAATATAATCCTTGTCAAAACAACAACCATTTCATTTTATGGCCTACTTGATGTGCCCCATATGCCCTAGCATGTGTAGTTGAAAGGGCTATGTATGCCTCTGTTTCACTTAGGAATTTCAGTAGTATTCCTTCAGGCGTCTTTTTGAATAACTCATTTCCCATTAGAATATAACTTAACGCCCTATACTTTATGTTTCGTCCTGTCGAAGCCATTGGGTTTTGCAAATAATCTACCATAGGCTTTCTCCAATCCTGTTCTGTTAGATTTTCTATGAACAAAATTTCGAAATTTTCTTGGTCAGCGTACCCCAGTTTTGTTGTTTCCAAATCTGTTAGAGATAACTTGGTTAATGCTACTCTTCCTCTAACTTCGATTGCTTGTTGTAATTTTTCTTTCGAAATTTTATACCCATATGCAATCTGTGATAAGTCATTAGCCACTTGATTTTCCAATCTTGGTATATGTCGAATGTTAATCACTTCAAAGTTTTTCAACAAACGATTGGCTATTACAAAATACATGATAATATTTTCTCTTATACATTTGTATTCTTTTGTAATTTTCCTTATGACTAACTCTGAGTCTCCCATTATTTCGACTTGAGTTGCCCCCAATTCCAACAAGATTTCAAGGCCTACGATTAGAGCTTCGTACTCAGCCTAATTGTTCGAACAAGAACCTTCAATTTTGTACTTAAATGTTGTTGGAATTTTACTTGGAGAAATAATTAGAACTCCTACTCCAGTTCCACCTTTATGACTGGAACCGTCGAAGTATAACTTCCAGGGTTCAATCTCCAAGTAGTTTAATGATTCTTCATTTATTGAGTGGTCAACTATAAAGTCTTCTACCACTTGACCTTTTACAGCCTTGAGAGGCATAAAGGTTAATGAATACTCAGTCAATTCAAGGGCCCATTTTCCAATTCATCTGTGCAAGATGGGTTTCGACAATATATATTTGAAAACATCAAAATGAGACGAAACATAAACATCAACTGGTTTAATATATTGCTTGATTTTTGTACATGAGAAGTAAAGACACAAACATAGTTTTTCAACTTCGCTATATCTAGTTTCTGCATCATTTAAAACTCTACTGAGGTAGTATATGGGTCTTTCGACACTATTTTCATCCTCTTGAGCTAACATGCTCCCTAAGGTTTTATCAGATGCAGCTATGTACAATCTCATACTCCTATTTCTACAAGGAGGTACCAGAATAGGTGGCTTGGTGAGGTATCCTTTGATCTTGTGGAAGGCTTCTTGTTGTTCTTTCCCCCACTCGAATCCTCCTTTGTTGAGTTGAAGTAGTGGTGAGAATACTTGTGTATTTCCACTTAAGTTGGATATAAATCTCCTTAGAAAATTTATCTTTCCAAGTAGAGATTGCAACTCCTTCTTGCTAGTTGGCGCTTTCGCTTCCAAAATGGATTTGGTCTTGTTCTGGTTTATTTTGATTCCCTTTTTGTGGACCATAAAGCCTAAGAAATCCCCTGCTTTTACCCAGAAAGCACACTTTAGAGGATTCATCTTTAGACCATAGCTTCTCATCCTTTCGAAGGACTGTCGAAGGTGGTCTATGTGATTCTTCCCTGAAACAGATTTGACAATAATATTGTCAATATAAATCTGCATAAAAGTTTCAATAAAATCATGGAATATAGAATTCATTGCCCTTTGATATATCGCCCCTTCATTTTTCAGGCCAAAGGGCATCACTACCCATTCATAAGTGCCTAAAGCTCCAGGGCATCGAAATGCTGTTTTCGACACATCCTCTTTAGCAATGAAAATTTGATTATACCCAGAATATCTATCAAGCATACTCATGTATTCAAAGCCAATGGCAGAATCGACCAGCATTTCCGCCACAGGCATTGGATATTCATCTTTTGGTGTTGCAACATTTAAATCTCTAAAATCAACGCACACCCTTAAGGTACCATTTTTCTTTATAACAGGTACTATATTTGCAATCCTTTCGACATACCTGGCCGTTCGGATGAACTTGCATTTCAGCAGTATTTCGACTTCCATCTTGATCTTCGACAAGATCTCTGGTGCAAAACGCCTTGGAGTTTGCTTGACAGGCTTTTCTTCAGGATTTATTGGTAGTTGAAGCTCCACCAATCCTCTGTCGAGACCAGGCATTTTGTCATAATCCCATGCAAAGCAGTCTTTAAACTCCTTCAACAATTGGATTATTTAGACCCTGAGCGCTGGATCTATCTTTTCACTGATGTATGTTGGTCTTTTCACCAAACCTTCACCCAGGTCTATTTCTTCTAGAGGATCTTGCGCTAGAATTTTAAAATTGTTTGCCAACGGATCCTTTTCAAAACCCAAAGGCTTATCATCATAGATGGCATCTAGCCTCTGGCTTCACACTTCCTCCCTTCTTAAGTTAGGTGGATCTGGGTCGAAGTCTTTCCCAGGGCCTTCAAGAAATGGCACTTGTTTATTGGCTTTGATAGCCATATACTTCACTCCAGCCTCTAGGGCTGCTATCATTCTGCTTTCGGCTACATATGCTGAAATCCTTTGCAAGGCTTGTGACTCAGTCATAATCACTGAATTCACTTCCCCATCCTGTTGGCTGTATCATCAATTCTTCCAAAATCGATGTTGGACAAATCCTCCCTATCCCATTGAAACCCATGATCTGAATGCAAGTATAGGGAACAAAAGGCGTTAGAGGCCGGCGCCAAGTCGAAATCAGGAGGATTACATGGCCCTATGTGGGCCAAATTTCTATCGAAGCTTGTCTTGCCAACATTTTTGACTTCGACCATATAATAACTCTGGTCAGCTTCGATATTTTCCACTATGCCATCTGGGCACCAGATTGTGACACGCTGATGCATTGATGATGACAATGCTCCTATGCCATGGATCCATTCCCTTCCTAGGAGCATGTTGTAGTTGGGTTTTGCAGAGATGACCATGAACATCGTTGGTCGAACTATGTATCCCACTTTGAGTTCCAACTGTATTACTCCCATGGTGGTCCCAACTCCACCTTCATAGTTCGATAGAACCATGTTATAGGGTTTAATGTCTTCATCCCCCTTGCCCATCTTTCGCACCATGCATTGTGGGATTATGTTGACTGTGGTTCCACAATCAACCAGAAACTTGTTTATGGTTACTTCCCCTACTTTTTCCCCAATGAACAATGGTTTGAGGTGATTCTTCATCGCCTTAGTGGGGTGTTCGAAGAAAGCATTATGCTCTTTGACACAACCGTTGTTCATAACGTAATAACAAACTGGCCTATGTTTGGCCATCTCCTGTTCGACCTCTCAGCCGGTCTCTTCGACTTCGACTTGTCGGTCATACTCCTTAGGTAACACTGTCACCACATTGACCATGATATCCAGTGTAGCGTCAGATCAATAATCACATTCATCTTCTGATTCATTTTGTCCAGGCCACTTCAGTCTTCTGGCAACTGGCTCTCTTTCCAAAGGCTTTCTTAGTTTTCCCTTTCCTTTTCTTTGTGGCACATTAGTGCTTGTTTCTAGTTGGGGACCTTGTGTAGCCTCTCTTTCGGCATTCTGTTGTCTTTGATATCTCCTCCATTGAGAGCGTGTCATGGGGTTTTTTCCCTTATAGTTGCTCGACACATGAGCCCCTTTGTTTATTGTGTGGAATTCTTTTCTATAGGCCAAGGAGGATCCTCTTGGCACATCAAATGTTCGCCATTTTTCCTTGTTGGGCCTTTTCCTGCTTGCTGTCTTCAACCAGGTGTCTACAGGGACATTTGTTGGAGGCCTGAACATTGGTGGCCTATTCACCTGATTGATTGGCCCCTTTTGGTACCCTCTTCTAGGGTCATATCTCACCTCAGGATCCATGTTGGGTTGGGCATTGGTGCCTCATTTCTTATTTGCCGTACACATACCTTGTATGTGTTCAACAACTTTTTTATCGAAAATGGAGCTGCATCTTGGGCACAACATGACTTCAGACTTCTTCTGCTGGCATATTTGCAGAAAGTCTGCCAGATCTTCATTTTCTTTATGAAATTCAGTTTTGTTGACTTCCTCTTGTCTTATGGCATCTTCTGAAGCCTTAGGCTCAGTTACGTCAACCATATTGATTTGCACATTGCTCTTATTAGCTATATTCAGCTTTTGCATCTTGGCTTCTAGGCTCTCCGTCAAACCTGTTATAGCAACCAGGTAGGAAATTGCAGCAGTTCCTTTGTTTGAACCTTCAGTAGCCTTTTTGTTTAGGCCTTCAATAGCCTTTTTGTGATGCAGTGGGAGAACTGACTTGAGAGTTTTGTGTTTGATCACAAATGTTGCGGTTAGCAAGAGTCGACACCGACTTTTCTTTTATCCAAAAGGAAAGGTGAAAAAGCACATGAATGACCTTTGAAATTGTTTCTTGAGTTCGGGGGGTAGATTATGAAAAGGGAAGGTATTAGCACCCTTTTCATCCATGGTTTTCCATGGGCTCTTAGTTACTTGCTAGATCACTTTCTTTTGTTTGAAATCGTGCTTTATGTGGTTTTTGAAAGTATTTTGTAAAGAGGCCATTGTTTAGGCAATCTTTGTAATGATTCTTGTTCGTAAGAATGTATACAAAGATGTTTGATCTTTTGAAAATGTTTTCAAGTTTTGTAAGATGTTTTGAAAGTGTAGGTGTTTGTTTTTGAAAATAGCAAGGATGTTTTGTTTGAAATGGAGCAAGTAATTAGGAGCAATCTACATACTCAAATGTCTTTCTTGTTCATTTTCTTTTCCTTTGACAGTGTTATCTTACCATTGATTTGGTAAGCAACCCTATCTTTGGATGTTAACGGGACGGGCGTGGGTCATCGTGTAACCATGATTAGCAATGTTTACAAGGCATCTTAGCATTCTCTTTTAGGGACTAAGATCATGTGTAAGGCAATTTAGATAGCGTCTCGAGGGACTATGATCTTGTATTCGTTTGTTTTTGCTAAGATACCTTACATGCGCAATATGGTCATTTTGTATAAGGCAACCAAGTGGATTTTACCCTAGGGGTGCTTGTGTTCAAGTGTGTTGTTTTCATGCTTGATTTTGTCTTGAATTAGGGTTTGCTATTTGGTTGGTTTTAATCTTTCCATACAAAACCTAATTACTAGCATTGTATATATGAAAGCGATAAATTGCGAAATTTAAAGTTACTACGCTATTATAATACTTGTGGGAGGGGGGGGGGGGGGGTATACAATTTATGAATGGGGATTGTAATAATATAAACCTAATTAATCTATTACAACCAAATTGAATATGTACAAAAATTACATAAATGCAAAGTATAATGATGGATAAATGTATAAGGATAAAAAATGTAAAGAAGATGAATTTTGTTTGATTTTCATAAATAAAGACTTTTTTGTCTTAACCTAATTTAAATAAAGAAAAATAATTAATTAAGTTTGAATTTATTAAGAAAAAGATTTTTAAAAGAAAACCCTAATTCTATTAATTAACCAAAAGAAAATAATTTCTAAGGAAAGTATTTTTGGCATTTTTATCTTGAAAATATTTATAGCTTTTAAAAATATTTTTAGTCTTTTTTTTTGGTATTTAAATAATATATTTTTAAACGGTATGAAGAAAAATAAATAATATAACATTTAACTAAGTTTATAAGAAAAATAAGTAAAGTATAATAAATAAAATATTTTTGTTCATGGGAAAATAAAATAAAATAAGTCAAAATATAAAATGTATCATTTTTTTGTATTTTTCATGATTTTTAGTATTTTAGAAAATATATTGAAATTCTGGCTCCAGATACTCAATGTCACGTTCAATGTTATGACACCGTATCTGACTTACTATATGACAGTAAATACAAAAGCAATAAAGAACACAGTCAATTGTTTACCCAGTTCAGTGTGCAACAACACCTACTCTGGGGGCTACCAAGCCAGGGAGGAAATCCACTATAAGAGATGTTAATTCAGGAATAAACCAACCAGTTTATCTCCTTCACTTAAGACCTACCCAATGCAATTCCAATCTAAGTACAACTTAAACCTGAGTTCCTACTCACTCCCCCTCAATCACAGCAGTGATACATAAACCAATTTGACTTAAGAATTGATGAAGACACTCTTCTAAAAACAAACACTTGATTAAGCTTCACATCTTTTTAATCAAGCAAACACAATCACTCTTGCTTCACAGCTTTGAGTGATGCACACATCTAACTAGACTCTGCTTCACAGCTTTAGTCAAGGAACATTCAAACACTCTTGCTTCAAAGCTTTGAGTGCTACACAACCCTTACAATTAGAAACCTATTCCAAGTCACTTATCACAATGATAATTGCTTGGAGTACAATAATCAAACCTATACAGATTACAAATGATCTTCTGATCAATAAAAAGGGATGCCTTGCAAAACAGTAGCTCTGTTGAATATATAGCAGCTGCAACTTCAGTTAGGGTTTCCACAAAAACCTAGGGTTAATTCCGTTTGACCTAAAGACCAGGTCACAGGACTTTATTAACCAGGTTAGGGTTGAGCTAGGTTACCCCTCAGAAAACGCAGGATTCTGTTCAGGAAAGACTGAGTTATTTTCCTGAAAAAACTCAGACTTATCCAACCTGCAAACCTGTTAGTTCAGAACAGGATGTCATAACATCTGTTATGACATCTGAGAAAACCTGTCTACTGATTTAGCAAAATGTGATCATTTTGCAAAATGCTCAGATACACACTTATAAACATCAGTACTTGAATTACACTATTTTTCTGCAAAGGTACCTAATGAGTCAGTACAAACTAAACTAGAATGTTATGACATCAGTCATGACATTCACACATACACTTGGGTTTTACCAAAAATGCAAGCCAATACCTAAACAACTACAAACTCCCCCTTTGGCAGATTTTTGGCTAAAGACCCTAAGCAATCAGAGATAGCAGCAGAAATAAATGACTGCAGAAAAATAGAATGTCTAATTGAGCAAGTACATATTAAGTACCAAAATATTCTCCCCCTCTTTAGCCACAAATGGGCCAAAGATACATGTTCATAGTGATTATACAGTTATCCAAAAACAGTTAATAAGAGTAGCAGCAGAAAAAAAGAACTGAACACACTTTCAAACTCCACCAGATATCAGCACCAACCAGCAACACCACCAAACAGCAACCAACCTTCAAGCACTATCATCAGACCCAGAGGATTCGGGCTTCTTTCTTTTCTTGTGAGCAATGTCAGCATTCTTCTCTTTGTTTGATGTCTCAACATTCTTAGAGACATCTGGATTTGTTTCAGTATTTGAACTTTCTTGGTTCAGAGGAACAGAAATGCTAGGAACTGAGTGGTTCTCGTTCAGAATTCTTGAAACAATTTTTGCTATTGCTTGATTAACATAGGCTGTCCCTTCCCTATTTGCAATTTCAGGGGGAACTGAAGAAGAAGGATGAGATGGATTACCAGAGGCAGAAGCTTGGGACTTTCCTGCATGTCTTGTTCTCAACTCTTTGACCTTGGTGGGCTTAGTTCCCACTTTTCTACGAGAAGAGATCTCCAGAACTTCAGAGTCCAAACAAGAAGAGATTGTCCTAGAATCTTGATCAGAGGAAGAGGTTAAAATAGTCGTATTGGATGATGATGATGTTTGAGACATTTTGACAGTCCTAGAGGGCCAACAGCAACTGAGGAGAAAATTCTGATTGAGAGACTGGGTTTTGATGAGGAGACGAGAGGGGAAGGAAGCAAGGGAGAGTCTATTCAACTTCTTAAAAGAATTGTAGGAAATGGGAAAATATAATTTTAACCCAATCGGAACAGGCATAACTCCTTTGTTCCTTGTTTTAAGCAAAATTAATTGCTACAATTCCTCATGTTGGCAAATACCCAACTTACCCCTTAAGTTTTCAAATTGATTTGCATCCAGAGCCTTGGTAAAAATGTCAGCCAGCTGTAGCTCAGTGGCAACATGTTCCAATTTGATTGTCTTCTCTTCTACAAGGTCTCTGATAAAGTGATGTCGTATGTCAATATGTTTGGTCCTGCTATGCTGAATGGGATTCTTGGATATGTTGATTGTACTCAGATTGTCACAGTACAATGTTATAACATCTTGTGTGACATTATACTCAGTGAGCATCTGTTTCATCCATATCATTTGAGAGCAGCTACTACCAGCTGCAATGTATTCAGCTTCAGCAGTGGAAAGAGACACACAATTCTGTTTCTTGCTGAACCAGGAAACCAGATTACTTCCCAAGAAGAAACATCCTCCAGAGGTGCTTTTTCTATCATCAGCACTACCAGCCCAATCAGCATCACAGTAGCCAGTCAGAGCTGGTTCACAGCCATGAGTATACATCAATCCATAGTTGTAAGTACCACTTACATACTTCAAAATTATCTTCACTTGATTGATATGACTGACTTTGGGATCAACTTGGTATCTTGCACAAACTCCAACTGCAAAGGCAATATCAGGTCTGCTGGCAGTTAAGTACAACAAGCTTCCTATCATGCTTCTGTACAGACTTTGATCCACCTTAACCCCACTTGAATCTTTGGAAAGCTTTAGATGAGTAGGAGCAGGAGTCCTTTTGTGACTTGCATTCTCCATACCAAACTTCTTTACAATGTTCTTAGCATACTTGCTTTGAGATAAGAAGATTGAGTCCTCCATCTGTGAGACTTGTAGTCTAAGAAAATAAGTTAGTTCTCCCATGAGACTCATTTCAAATTCAGCCTGCATTTGGTCAGCAAAGTGTTTAACCATATGTTCTGACATTCCTCCAAACACTATGTCATCAACATATATTTGGGCAACCATCAACTTTCCTCCTTCAGTTTTGACAAAGAGAGTTTTGTCCAAGCCTCCTTTTCTGTAGCCTTTGTCTGAGAGAAACTTTGTTAACCTGTCATACCATGCTCTAGGAGCTTGTTTCAGGCCATATAGGGCTTTTCTCAATTTGTAGACATGATCAGGGTGGGTTGGATCCACAAAGCCTTTAGGTTGTTCCACATAAGCTTCCTCATTCAAGTACCCATTTAGAAAGGCATTTTTCACATCCATCTGAAATAACTTGAACTTCAGAAGACAGGAAATTGACAACAAGAGTCTGATTGATTCCAGCCTGGCTACAGGTGCAAAGGTTTCATCAAAATCAACCCCTTCAACCTGGGTGTATCCTTGAGCAACAAGTCTTGCCTTATTTCTGGTGACAACTCCTTCAGCATCTGACTTGTTCTTGAATATCCATTTTGTCCCAATGATGTTAGTTCCTTCAGGTCTAGGAACCAGTTCCCAAACTTCATGTTGCTTGAATTGGTTCAGTTCATCTTGCATTGCACCAATCCAATATTCATCAGTTAAGGCTTCCTTGATATTTCTTGGTTCCATTTTGGACACAAAACAAGAGTTTGAGATGATTTCTCTAGATCTTGTGATGACTCCACTATTGGGATCTCCTATGATGAGCTCTTTTGGATGATCCTTCTGAATTCTGATGGAAGGGATCTTGCTAGCTTCCTTTGATTCAGATTCTGTTGTGATGGAGTTGGGTAGGTCATTCTGTTGGGTTGAAGTCTCAAAGAATGTCTCAACAGTACAAGGAACATCTATTTCTTCATGATAGTCATCAATTATAACATTTATTGATTCCATCATGGTTTTGGTTCTGGAGTTGAATACTCTATAAGCTCTGCTGTTTGAGGAGTATCCTAGAAATATGCCTTCATCACTTTTAGGATCCAGTTTTCTTCTTTGTTCACGATCAGCCAGAATATAGCATTTGCTGCCAAACACATGGAAGTACTTCACAGTTGGTTTTCTTCCTTTCCAGAGTTCATATATGGTGGATGAGGTTCCCTTCCTCAAGGTGACCCTGTTATGAACATAGCAGGCTGTATTCATAGCTTCAGCCCAAAAGTACATAGGAAGTCTTTTGGCATGTAACATTGCTCTGGCATATTCCTGTATGGTCCTGTTTTTTCTTTCCACAACTCCATTTTGTTGAGGTGTTATAGGAGAAGAAAACTCATGACTAATTCCTTCTGAAGAGCAGAAATCACCAAACTTGCTGTTTTCAAATTCCTTGCCATGATCACTTCTGATTCTGACAATACATCCTTCCTTCTCTCTTTGAATTCTTTTGCACAATTCTTTAAAAACTTCAAATACATCTGATTTTTCCCTAATGAAATTAATCCAGGTGAATCTGGAAAAATCATCCACAACCACATAGGCATATCTTTTACCACCAAGACTCTCTACTTGCATTGGTCCCATCAGATCCATATGGAGGAGTTCTACAACCTTAGAGGTGGTCAGATGTCTTGACTTTGGATGTGACATCCTAGTCTGCTTACCAACCTGACATTCACCACAAACTCTTCCTTCATCAATTTTCAGTCTTGGAATCCCTCTGACTGCCTCCAAGGAGATGATCCTCTTCATACCCCTTAGATGAAGATGGCCAAGTTTTTGGTGCCACAGTTTCACCTCTTTTTCTTCTCTTGCAATGGAACACACAGATGAGAAATTAGTGTTCTCAGGCTCCCACAAGTAACAGTTGTCTTTGGATCTGACTCCTTTCATTATTATCTCTTGTTTGTCATTGATTACAAGGCATTCAAATTTTGAGAAATTGACCTTGAATCCTAGATCACACAATTGACTGATACTAATGAGATTAGTGGTCAGCCCTTTCACCAGCAGTACTTCATTCAGACTTGGAACTCCAGGGCAGTCCAAATCACCAACTCCTTTGATTTCACCTTTAGCCCCATCTCCAAAGGTCACAAAACTGGTGGTGTGAGGCTTAACATTATTGAGGAGGTTCTTGATTCCAGTCATGTGTCTGGAACATCCACTGTCAAAGTACCAGTCTTCCTTTGCAGAGACCCTCAGGGAAGTGTGAGCTATCAGTGCAGTAGCCTTTTTCTTCCATTTAGGAGCATGTGGTACCTTTTTAGACTTAGGTTTGACACCTGAGTTCTGATTAGGATATCCATGTAGTCTGAAGCAGAAGGGCTTTATGTGGCCATATCTCCCACAATGATGACATCTCCATCTTTGGTACCTTTTCTTCATATGTCTCTGTTCCTGATGTTGAGAGTTGTGTTGAGACATCTGTTTTGACATTTGCTTACCAGTACCAGATTTCTTTGCTTCCATAAATCCTAGTCCAGATTTATTTCCCACATTTTGTCCAACCTGAAGGATCTCTTCCAATTTGTCTGTTCCATTGGTCAACATCTTGACAGATTTGGTCATTTGATTCAGTTGTGAGTTCAGCAATTGAACTTCTCCTTCTAGATGACTTATAGTTTCAAGGTTTGCCCTTTTTTCAGCCTCCAGCTTTATGATGAGTTTTGATTGTTTCTCATTCTGCACACAGACTTCAGTACTTCTGATACACAATTTCTTGTAAGTATCAGCCAGTTCTTTAAAAGTCACCTCTTCATCACTGATGTCACTTTCAGAGGTACAAACACCAGTTAAAGCAGTAACTCGTTTGGCAGATTCTTCTTCAGAATTACTTTCTGAATCACAGTCAGACCAAGTAACTGTCATTCCTTTTTGTTTCTTAAGAAAGGTAGGACATTCAGCTTGAATATGCCCATATCCTTCACAACCATGGCATTGAATTCCTCTGCCTTGAATTCCCTTCTCTTCTGACCTTGGTCTTCTGCTGGAACTGTCAATGTCAGAGGGAATGTTATGAACATTGGACCTTGACTTTGGATCTATTCTTTTGATGAGTTTGTTGAACTGTCTTCCAAGCATGGCTACAGCTTCTGAAATGTTTTCTTCAACATCAGTGTTGGACATAAGTGCTATGCTCTTGTTCTTCTTGACACCATTATCAGTGATTCCCATCTCAAAAGTCTGAAGAGACCCAATAAGTTCATCCACTTTCAACTTGCTGATGTCCTGGGCTTCCTCTATGGCAGTTACCTTCATTGCAAATCTTTTAGGCAAGGATCTGAGAATCTTCCTTACCAGTTTTTCTTCTGACATCTTTTCTCCCAGTGCTCCTGAGGTGTTGGCAATCTCCAAGATGTTCATGTGAAACTCATGAATGGTTTCATCTTCCATCATTTTTAGATTCTCAAACTTGGTGGTCAACATCTGAAGCCTTGACATTTTTACTTTGGAAGTGCCCTCATGAGTAGTTTTGAGAGTGTCCCAAACTTCCTTGGCCAGTTCATATTGATGTACTAGTCTGAAAATGTTTCTATCAATTCCATTGAACAAGGCATTTAAAGCTTTTGAATTTCCCAGAGCTAACTCATCTTCTTCTTTACTCCAATCTTCCTCAGGCTTCAGACTGATTGTCCCATCTTTCTCAGTTATGGTGGGATGGATCCATCCTTTGTCAGCAGCTCTCCAAGCCTTTTTGTACAGAGATTTTAGGAAGGCAATCATACGGGGTTTCCAGTAGTCATAATTAGTTCCATCCAGAATGGGTGGTCTATTTCCAAAAACTCCTTCTTTGTCCATAGTGCCAGAAAGTGATATCCCTAGATCTCACCCAGTAATACAGGCATGGTGCCTGCTCTGATACCAATTGAAATTCTGGCTCCAGATACTCAATGTCACGTTCAATGTTATGACACCGTATCTGACTTACTATATGACAGTAAATACAAAAGCAATAAAGAACACAGTCAATTGTTTACCCAGTTCAGTGTGCAACAACACCTACTCTGGGGGCTACCAAGCCAGGGAGGAAATCCACTATAAGAGATGTTAATTCAGGAATAAACCAACCAGTTTATCTCCTTCACTTAAGACCTACCCAATGCAATTCCAATCTAAGTACAACTTAAACCTGAGTTCCTACTCACTCCCCCTCAATCACAGCAGTGATACATAAACCAATTTGACTTAAGAATTGATGAAGACACTCTTCTAAAAAAAACACTTGATTAAGCTTCACAGCTTTTTAATCAAGCAAACACAATCACTCTTGCTTCACAGCTTTGAGTGATGCACACATCTAACTAGACTCTGCTTCACAGCTTTAGTCAAGGAACATTCAAACACTCTTGCTTCAAAGCTTTGAGTGCTACACAACCCTTACAATTAGAAACCTATTCCAAGTCACTTATCACAATGATAATTGCTTGGAGTACAATAATCAAACCTATACAGATTACAAATGATCTTCTGATCAATAAAAAGGGATGCCTTGCAAAACAGCAGCTCTGTTGAATATATAGCAGCTGCAACTTCAGTTAGGGTTTCCACAAAAACCTAGGGTTAATTCCGTTTGACCTAAAGACCAGGTCACAGGACTTTATTAACCAGGTTAGGGTTGAGCTAGGTTACCCCTCAGAAAACGCAGGATTCTGTTCAGGAAAGACTGAGTTATTTTCCTGAAAAAACTCAGACTTATCCAACCTGCAAACCTGTTAGTTCAGAACAGGATGTCATAACATCTGTTATGACATCTGAGAAAACCTGTCTACTGATTTAGCAAAATGTGATCATTTTGCAAAATGCTCAGATACACACTTATAAACATCAGTACTTGAATTACACTATTTTTCTGCAAAGGTACCTAATGAGTCAGTACAAACTAAACTAGAATGTTATGACATCAGTCATGACATTCACACATACACTTGGGTTTTACCAAAAATGAAAGCCAATACCTAAACAACTACATATATTAAAAAAATAAAAATGAAATAAATAAGTAAATAAAAATGAATGGGCCAGGGGGTGCCAAAAGTAAACAAGGATGTGAGCTAGCAAAATAAAAAACCAATGCCAGGCCCAAAGGGCCCAACGCTTGCAAAAAAACATTAGAGGATCAGAAAATATGAAGAAAAAAAAACAAAAGGGGGGTTCACATTGGTTCGAACCCTCGCCCTTTAGGTAAGAAGTGACTTAGTACGCGCGCGCTTGCCATTGGGGTGGATGTTTCATCCGGTCATATAAACAAAACCATAAATATATAAGGCAAATCAAGTCCTGATGACTTCATCTTCAACCTCCAGCCGGTGTACCTGTAACTTCTTCATTTCTCCACAAAAATGGAAAGTTCAAACATGAAAGTTGTGGTGTTTCTTCCCACGAATCCAACCATATAACTTATGTAAGCTAAAAGTCAAAGATGAAAACTAATTTTGCTGGCCCTAAATTGAAACCTAATTTTCTAAGAAATTTCAAATCCAAAATTCTCTATACACAGTCAATATAAATGGGAACTATGAACATGGTCAGCTTTAGAGCAAAGATATCTACATTTTGTCTTCACAAATCAGGATCAAATAATGCTTGTATAAAGAGATAGAAGTTTGAAAACTTACCTCTTGCAGCTAGATTCGTGAATGGAGTTTGAGTAACTTTTGAGATGGCCTGAGGATCTGTTTAGCTTGCCTGGACTTCTTTGAATGTATTCCAACTCCTACTTTGCCTTGAAAGTTCCTGAACCTCTCTACTCAAGTCAACCTACAAGCTTGATATTTGAAAATGGTGGATAATGATGGAGGAGTTACAGTCTTAAAACATAGGTCTGGATCACTTTGATATGATGTATATTAAGTGTTTGGATGGTTAAAGCTCAATACGCACGAGTGGATTTGGAGATGGCTATGAGAGATTCAAAATTGTCAAGTTAAGGCAGATTCTGAGTTACAGAGTGCTTGGGAGTGTTTTGGGGTCTTAGCTTTCGTGTGTTATCTTGAAAATAGTGTATGTACTTATAGGCAAGAGGTTTTGAGGCTTGAAACAACTCAGAAATTGAAATCACATGTTATGGCTTGGTTACTTATTTTTGAAGCAAAGTTGACAAACATGGTTTCAATGTGAAGTACAAGGATTTGTAGGGTGGTTAGCAGCATGTAGATATGTTGCTTATTGCTTTTAAATGTTTTTGAGTCAGAAACAACAATGTATGGGATCAAGAAGAGTTGACATTGTGATTAAAGTCACTTTTCCAAAATGGAAGTGGTGACTTTCTTCCTAAAATGGAAATGCAACTTGGATAATGACTCAAATGCTTGGACAATGGCTCTATCAGTTGTGTAAAAATTATATTATTGAGTAATTAACAAGTTTGAAGCCTGTAAAGCAAGATTTATACAACATGCTTGGAGATTGGATCAAGTGTTCTTCACAAAATGACTTGTAATTCAAGTTTGAAAACCCTAACTTCTTTCCTTTGATTCTCCTTGCTCAAGAATGATCTCAAGAAGTTCAGTGACATTTTGGAAAGCTTGAAATGTTCTCTACAACCCATCTTTTAATTTCTTTTGAAGATTCCCGTTGGAACTATGTGAAAAATTTCCATGAAGTTAGGTCAAAAATCTGCCTAACTAGGGCAAAATTTCACTAAGTCTTTTTTAGTTCATGAGCATGTATTCACAAAATTATAACTTGAGATCCAAGCACTTTTGGAAGAAGTTGTGTGAAGAAAAGTTGTAGATTTCATGGATATCTATAACTTTAATGTTGGAAGTTTATCTTGAATCATCTTGTATCATGGTGAAAATTTGGCTTAAAGTTATGAAAAAATAAGAAATTTTTAACACTTAGAAAAATTTCTAAGTTAAGAAATTTTGACTTTTCAAAATGAAATCTTGATTTCTTGATTTCTTGATGAATAAGTTTCCTATTTTGACATGTTTTAATGAATTGTGATCTTTGGCACTTGAATTTGACCAAAAAGTCAAAGTTTGACTTTTCAGTATACAATTGACTTTTGATCAGTTGACTGCAAAATTCATCTGTCAATCCAAAGGATTTGAAATGTTTTGAATCATGTCATTAGGTCAAAATGATGCAATTGGACTCTTGATATCATTTTTTAAACCAATTCACCATTTGCTAGGTTAAAAATCAGAAATTGCCCTTTCCCAGTCAAAACCCTAATTTTGACCATTTTGCCCTTTTGGAGATTTGATTAAATTTCTTGAGGAATTATGGTCCAAACTTGATCAAATGATACATATGAGTCTAAAATGTTGATGTGGATAAAAATTTATGAAGTTTGACTGTAAATTGGCCATGGTTGACTTTTTCCCCAATACAACTGATTTTTAGGTCAACTATTCAATTGACTGATCAAAAGTGTGATCCAAGGCTTGAAACTTGACATCAGTAATCTTGAGGGTCCATAATGATCCATGAAAGTCACATGGGGCATTGGAAGTTCAAAAATCCTTGTGCAAACTCAAACCCTAATTTTGGTCATCATTGCTTAAAGAGGTGTCTTGAGCTGATCAAACCCTAGTGCAGTCTTGAGCCCAATGAGATCTTGTGAGAAAAACTCTTGATAAGTGAGAGGGAAATTTTTGGGGTACAACAGCTGCCCCTGTTCAATCTTCTTAAGCCTGAAGAGTTAGATTGGCGTGTTTTTCCAGTCGTGACTCGAAGGTGGAAGATGATTGGACACTAGAGTGCCCAAAAATTTGTACTCGGTGATGTGATGGTTGAGGGAATGGGCTTAAAAATGCCATTTGGAGAGGTGATATAAAGCTGTAGGAGATGGGATTAAAGATGCCATCCAAAAGTGATTGTTGGTTTTGTAATTTATAAGTTGTAAGAATGAATATAAGAATGGCGTCCGTGTTTGGAGTGTATCTGAACTGTATCTGAGAGCTGATTTTGAATGATCATCAGAATGTATCCGTGTCTGGAGCGTATCTGAACTGTTTTTGAAAACTAGTTTTGAACGAGTGTCAGAATGGGATCCGTGTCTGGAGCGCATCTGAATTATATTTGAAAGTTGAATCTGAATGAGTATCAGAATGACGTCCGTATCTGGAGCGTATCTGAACTGTATCTGAAAGTTGAATATGAATGAGTATCAAAATGGCGTCCGTATCTGGAGCGTATCTGAACTGTATCTGAAAGTTGATTTTGAATGAGTATCAGAATGGCATCCGTATCTGAAGCGTATCTGAACTGTATCTGAAAGTTGATTTTGAATGAGTATCAGAATGGCATCCGTATCTGGAGCGTATCTGAACTGTATCTGAAAGTTGAATATGAATGAGTATCAGAATGGCGTCCGTATCTAGAGCGTATCTGAACTGTATTTGAAAGCTTTGAATATTGTTAATGATAGTTGTTAACCTTATCCTGAAAAGGGTAAAATGTTAGCTTAAAATTAAATGTTTATGTTGTATGAAATGCATAGTATAACGCATTCGTGTTATCAATGTTTATGATATATTGATGCAATGTATGCGTATGTGAGCCATTTTGTTGTACTTCTGTTGGATTGGGGAAAATAAATCCCTGACTACTGCTGAAGATGTGGAGTATAAGTCTTCATGTTGTGAAGTCTAAGTGTTGATGAATTTCTGCTTAGAGAAAAACTCTGTTGTAAAGGAAGTGCCATGTAATGCTTGTAAAATCCCATTGGGGAATCCTGAGAATATTGACGACTTCTACTGGGGATTGATAATTGGAAGCTCGTTCCGTTGGGAATCAAACTGTAAATTGTGGGGGATTTATGGAAATAGCTTAGAGAGATTTCCCTACCTCTTAAAGCCATTAGTAATTGTCTTTTATTTTGTTTATTTGTAAACAATAATTATGTTCAAATGCATATGTTCAACAATGAATCATTAGACGTTTTTGTAAACGAAACACAAGAGTAAAGAAAAACAGATAGTTTTGCACTTTCAAAGGAATATATTTGTATTGACTTTGAGTAAGTATTTTTGTACAGTGAGACAAACATTCTAGTAGGGGAACGCCGTTGTAAAAAAAATGAAAATTTTAATACAAAGAAATGATAGCTATGTGTATTACTCCCATGGGGTTCCCATTTTGCTATAGCCTTTGTATCCCTGCACATCTTGTCTATTGGTTGCCTCGTCCGAAGATGATTGAATTGATCGGAACCTCTGAGTTTGTCAGTTGAAGCCAACGGTTGTCCGTAAGGTGATCCAACACGACATAGTCATACACTTTTAATTCCCAAACTTTTTCCTGGACCGCCCTTTCGGGTTCTCAGTCCACCGGGAAAACCCTTTTTTCCCTAAGTCTCCCTTTCAGGTTTTCAACTTTCCGGGTGTGCAGATTTTTTTGTTTTATCCCTAATTTTTGCCTGAACCTTTTGGTTCACCGAGATTCCCTTGTTTTTCCTAGGTATGTCAACCTAGCGGGTCTCTTATGCATAGTATCTTTTGACTATGTCCGTGTTTACAGGATGCGGTAGGTAGTTACCATCCATGGTGGTTAAGATCATTGCTCCACCAGAGAAAATGTTTTTGATTATAAATGGTCCTTCATAGGTAGGAGTCCATTTACCCCTAGGATCACCTTGTGGCAGTATGATGCGTTTGATCACCAGATCTCCAACTTGATACACTTGGCGTCTGACGTTCTTGTTGAAAGCTTTGATCATCCGTTTTTGATACATTTGACCATGGCAAACAACAGTAAGTCTCTTCTCATCAATCAAGTTCAGTTGATCAAGTCGAGTCTGGATCCAATCGTCTTCGTTCAGACCTGCATCTTTCATAATCTTCAGAGAGGGGATCTGGACCTCGATAGGCAAGACAACCTCCATGCCGTAAACCAGAGAATAGGGTGTTGCCCCGGTTGATATGCGAGCTGTGGTACGATACCTGTGAAGAGCGAATGGTAACATCTCATGCCAGTCTTTGTATGTGACTGTCATTTTCTGTATGATCTTTTTAATGTTTTTATTTGCAGCTTCGACAACACCATTCATCTTCGGTCGATAGGGAGAAGAATTATGATGCTGAATCTTGAATTGCTCGCACAATGCGGTGATCATAGTGTTGTTGAGATTTGTACCATTGTTAGTGATGATCCTTTCCAGGATACAATACCGGCAAATGAGATTTTTCTTGATGAAACGGACAACAACATTCTTGGTAACGAAAGCGAAGGAAGCTACCTCCACCCAATTTGTAAAATAATCAATGGCCGCTAAGATAAAGTCGTGTCCTTTGGAGGCCGTCGGCTTGATTTCCCCAATCATATCAATTCCCGACATAGAAAAGGGCCAAGGAGCCGTCAAGACATTCAGAGGAAACAGAGGTACGTGCACCTTGTCAGCATAAATCTGGCATTTATGGCAGGTTCGAGAGTGTTGATAGCAGTCTGCTTCCATGGTAGACCAGTAATAGCCTGCCCGTAGGATTTTCTTTGCCATCGTATGCCCACTGGAATGGGTTCCAAAAGTTCCTTCATGTAGTTCAGCCATGATCCTTTTAGCTTCAACCTTATCTACGCACCGAAGTAACACAGAGTCATGATTGCGTTTGTACAGGATGCCATTACTAAGGAAGAATTTAGCAGAGAATCTCCTTAAGAACTTCTTATCATTGACTGAAGCTCCTTCTGGATATTCTTGAGTCTCGAGATACTTCTTGACTTCGTGAAACCAAGGCTGGTCCACTACTTCTTCAGTATTAATCTCATGACAGTGCGCTGGTTCTTCCATTCGTTCTATGGTGATCTGGGGAGCCTCGTTATCCCAATTAAGTTTAAACATAGATGACATTGTGGCTAGAGCGTCTGCTAGCTGGTTTTCTTCTCGCGGGAAATGCTTGAAGGTAATCTTCTCAAAATGTGGTAACAATGTCAAAATATGTTCTTTATAAGGGATAAGGTTAGGGTGTTTGGTGTCCCATTCCCCATTGATCTGGCTGATAACCAAAGCTGAGTCTTCGAATACATCCAAGGATTTCATCCCCTAGTCTATGGAAGCTTTGAGACCAAAGATGCATGCTTCGTATTCTGCCATGTTGTTTGTATAATTGAAGCAAAGTCTGGCACTAAAGGGAGTATGACACCCTTCCGGAGATATGAGTACATCACCGATACCATTGCCAAGTGCATTGGATGCCCCATTAAAGAACAGGGTCCATCAGGATCCTTGTTCAGGTCTGTCATATGGCCTGAATTCTTTACAATTTTCTAACGTCATGATGTCTTCATCCGGAAATTCGAACTTCATGGACTGGTAGTCTTCTACAACTTGGTGAGCAAGGTAATCTGCTAATACACGGCCCTTTATTGCTTTTTGTGTAGTATATTGTATGTCATATTCTGTCAGGATCATCTACCATCTTGCTATTCTCCCAGAAAGGGCAGGCTTCTCGAAGATGTATTTTATCAGATCCATTTTAGATATCAACAAAGTAGTATGAGTCAGCATATACTGTCTTAGCTGGCGAGCAGCCCATGCCAGAGCGCAACAAGTTTTCTCGAGCAGTGAATATCTGGTTTCACAGTCGGTAAAATTTTTGCTCAGGTAGTAAATAGCATGCTCTTTCCATCCAGACTCGTCATGCTTCCCCAATACACACCCCATTGAGTTTTCTAAAACAGTCAGATACATGATCAACGGTCTTTCCTCGATTGGTGGCATCCACACATGAGGCTCTTGTAAGTATTCTTTGATTTTGTCAAAAGCAACGTGGCACTCGTCATTCCATTTGACTACTTGATCTTTCTTCAACAATTTGAAGATTGGTTCACAAGTAGCTGTCAGGTGAGAGATGAATCTGGAAATGTAGTTCAAACGTCCCAAGAACCCTCTGACTTCCTTCTCAGTACGAGGAACAAGCATCTCTTGTATTTCTTTTACCTTGGCAGGATCTACTTCAATACCTTTGCTGCTGACGATAAAGCCTAGGAGTTTACCAGACTGTACCCCAAATGTGCATTTGTTTGGATTCAACCTCAGCTTGTACTTCTCCAGTCTCTCAAACAGTTTATGTAAGTGATCAAGGTGCTCTTCTTCTGTTTGAGATCTGGCTATCATGTCGTCCATATAGACCTCTATTTCATGATGTATCATGTCGTGAAATAGAGCTACCATGGCACGTTGATAGGTTTCCCCAGCATTCTTTAGTCCGAATGGCATCACCTTGTAGCAAAATGTGCCCCACTGTGTGACAAACGTTTTTTTCTCCATGTCCTCAGGCGCCATTTTGATTTGATTGTAACTTGAGAATCCGTTCCTGAAGGAAAACACTTTGTGTTGTTCCGTATTTTCAACTAGAATATCAATGTGGGGGAGTGGAAAATCATCCTTAGGGCTTTCCCTATTCAAATCTTCGTAGTCCACACACATTCACACCTTGCTGTCCTTTTTGGGCACTGGAACAACATTGGCAACCCATTGGGGATAAGAGGTGACAGCCAAGAATCCAGCGTTAAATTGCTTCATGACTTCTGCTTTAATCTTTTCTGACATATCCGGACTCATGCGGCGAACCTTTTGCTTTACTAGAGGACAATCCTCTCTTGTAGGAAGACGATGTACCACAATATCTGCATCAAGTCTTGGAATGTCTTCATACGACCAGGCAAAGATTTTGACATAATCGTGCAACAACTGAATCAGACGCTCCTTGATATTGGGTTTCAGATTGGCACCCACCTTGACTTCTTTTTTGTCTTCTTCGGTACCTAGGTTGATTGTATCCACGGGTTCCTCGTGAGGCTGAATGGTTCTCTCCTCTTGTTGTAGTAGTCTAGAAAGTTCTCCTGGTACTTCACAATCTTCCTCACCTTCATCTTCGGCTTGGTAGATTAGATTCTCGGAGTCACAAAAGGCCATAGCAGTATCGTTACCCATGGGATCCCGAATGGATGTATACCTGCATCGTTACCTATCTTTGAAAAATGTAAAAAAGAAAAACAATGAGCACAAAAGTTTGTATGTGAAAACGTCCATGATTCATTGATGTCATATGAAAATGAGATAATAACCCTTACAAATGGACCATTGTGCCTCGAGTAAGACACAAGGTTTTAAGAGTGTGAATTGTTTTAATATTACAGATCCAACAAAATGTAAAGACAAATTACTGTGGGATAAAAGTGACCGGGACAAAATCTCTAGCCTCCTGTGATCGGTGGAAATAGAACTGACTATTTTTTAAGCTGGTTCGTGAAATGTCGCGGTAAGCAAGAGTCGCCACCGTCTTTTATGTTCTCCAAATGGAAAGGACAAAAGCACAGCAAAATTCCTTTTCGAGAATGTTTCTCGGTTCGGGAGGTAGATTTATAGAAAGGGAAGGTGTTAGCACCCTTTCTATCCGTGGTTATCCACGGGCTCTTAGGTACTTGCTCTTATGTTTTCAAAAATTATTTGCTTTTCAAGTGTATGTGGGTTTTGAAAAAAGTTTCGTTTGAAAAATTTCTAGGTAACTCTTGTATCAGTCCTCAAGAGTGTATGAAGTATTTATTTGAAAACTTTTTGAAAGTGTAGGTGCGAAAAGATGTTTTTGTTTTTTTGAAAGAGCAAGTACCCAGGAGAAATCTACCTATTCTAAGGAATTAGGCTGTGTAAGAGTCCTTTAGACAATACTATCCCACTATTGAGAAGTAGGTAGTACCGTCGTTGGAGGTGTTCAGGTCAATTCGATTATAGGGACAATGTGTGGTCACCAAAGCAATGGTAGGACGCCTTAGTGGTAACCCTAATGTCCTAGATCCTTTTTATCCGAGGCAACCGTTTCGAGGCAACTAGATCTTTAGACAAGAGGGCAACCTCTAAAACACCCTATACTTGATAACCACCTCGAGGCAACCAAGTGAGGCGTACCCTAAGAGTGGCATGTGCATGTGCGTTTTTTTAGTTTATGTTTATCTTTGAACATGCATTTGTGAGCTACGAGTTGGTTTTATTTTCCATACAAGTCTTTCATGCATTTTTAACAGTTAAGAGTGCGGAAAATAAATTGCGGAAAGGTAAATCTACGCTATTACAAGGCGCGGTGTAGCGGTAGAAATGTGCAAGACTAAGCCATTGGATTGACTAGACTTTATACAAATCAAAATAAAAATCGCCACCGCGCTTTATTGTTTCCAAAGGAATGGGAAAAGAGCGAATAACCCAAAAGAGGGGGAAAGATTCAAGGTAAGGGGGTTGGTTATGCAAAAGGAAGGTATTAGCACCCTAAAAATCTACGGTACTCCGCAGGAACCTCTTTGAAAAATCTGTATATTTTGGCTATAAAAATGTGTTGTATATAAAATGGATGGTGGAGGTGAGAAAATAAATATTTTTATGATTTTTGCACCCGCCGCAGTTGCGAACCTTTAGTGCCTACGTACCACCTTTCGTGCAATAGGGGATCAGGGTACACGTAGTTCATCTTTTAAAAATTTGAAACACAAGTGTGTTGGTTGATTTTATGAGATAAGACATCATCGCAATTGTCCGTGTGAAAAACATACTTACTACCCACAATCATGAGAAAGGAGAATTTGCATCATCTCAAAGTGGAGGATATGGCTTGGATTTTAAAATCAACACTGCTTCACTCAACACCCAAGTGAAAAATATCTCACTTCACTATATATTGTAGAAGTATAGTTGTTTGCATCACTACAAGGATTGACAAGAGTCTAATCTTTTGAGAAAAGTTTAAAGATAAAAGCCAAAGTGGCAAAATGGTTTGAAATGAGATTGATAGACTTTTAGTCTTCTCACAAAAAAATGTCAAGATATTATTAAATTGATTGAAGTTTATTTATGAGAATGTTTTTGAAAATGCATGGACGTAAGTCCAAGTTTATTATGAAAATGTTTCAAGTTTCAAAACAAGAAGAGTTTTTTTTTTAAGGAGGGAGAAGATTTTTGAAATTAAAGAAGATGGGAGGAGAAGAAGAGGCTATCCTAAAGCATAAGGTAAAAGCTAGGGATAAGAACCATCTAACCAACATGAAGCCGATACTTGACATTATGAGTCAATATAGAATTCCCATTCTTTGGATTGAAACCAAGCAAGAAAAGATACTAGACCTCTTGAGAGAATCAAACTTCAAGTGTATTTAGTCTTTGCAAAAATTGGGCAGAGTAACGGCTGTATACGGGTGAATTCCAGATTACAAACAAAGATCGTAATCTCAATAACCTGCACACAAAACAAACAAACAACCCAATGTCTTGAGGTAAACCTCAAGAACTCCAGACAAAATATCAAATAAAGTCACAAAGTCTCCAACATAGGCCAAGGTCTCTAATCCTAAGTCCAAGAAGTCCATCACTCCATAATGCAAAGGATAGTAACCATGTAGTCCAAGTATCATTAATGATTTTTATGGTTCATGTTGATTATTAGGTGTCTTTAAAAAGAAAGAAAAGCTCAAGTGAGCAAAGTAAAAATGACATAAAAGTAAATGCTCAAGTGAGCAAAGTAAAAATGACATAAAAGTAAATGCTCAAGTGAGCAAAGATGAAAATAGCATGAAATGTAAATGGTACATAAAGCATAAAAAATAAAAGGCATAAAGTAAAGTTAATTGTTAGTAATTAGTGGTTAGTAATCAGTGGTTAGTTGGATGACCATCTTGAAACTTGCATTTGGAACTCATCAGAGGATTGGTAGAACCAAAGCCTCTACACAACAAGTTGCATTTGCTTTTTCTCAAGTATATCATCCATTTTGGAATTCTCACAAGGCAACATGTAATGATCAACGATGTTTAAGTGATCCGCGTTGACCAAAGGTGTTGTAGATCCATCAGAGGATTGGTAGAACCAAAGCCTCTACACGATGAATCTCAAGGTTATTGGATCAAAGAGATCAAATTAACATACTTGGGCTTGCAATCATAAGTTTGGGCCACGAATGATCATTTATTCGAATCGGGACAAAATTTAGCGCTATGTTAAGCAATCGTAAGTGGACTTATGTAGAAGTCGCACCTATTTTGAGGCCGGTCAATAGCAATCTATGTACTTCATGTTTGGATAAATGATATAGAGATCACCATCCCTTAACATGTAGCACAATTAAAAAAGAAAGGGATAAGATGAAGAGGGATGGAAATGATAAGCTAATTTGGATCACCATTTCAAAATTCTTTCATCTTTAAATTCAACCACTCCTCTAGATGGATTAAAGCACTAAACATATCATTAATCCAAAGCACCAAAAATGAATTAAATAATTCACTCTTAGGTAGATTTGAATTGATGAACATTTATCCAACTTCATCTACATCACAAAGTCCATTGAGTTTAAAGACAAATTGGACATTTAAAATTGCAATCCAAACCAACAATCAAAAGGAGTGAGTAGAAAAAGCATTTTGGATCAAAGCTGCCCCAAAACAAGGAAAAAAACACATTTTATTCTGGTGTAAATCGATTTACACTACTATGTAAATCGATTTACACAGTATAATTTTCAAAAATTTGTGCAAAATCGTGCTGTGTAAATCGATTTACACATAGTGCAAATCGACTGCACACAGAACAACAGCCAAAAACAACATTTTAAAAGGCCAATTTCTTGTTCAAACTTTCCATCAAACACCTTATGATCATGGATCCACTTGAGCACGAAAATTCCATCAAATTATGAGAAAATAACACCATTGGAATCACAAAAGAATGCTCAAAGAATCCATCCCAAAGATCACTAAGAGATCACATTGTGAAAGATGAATTATCCAAACTTACCAAGGGTAGATCTAGAGAATTATCAAACAACTTCAAGAATTTGCTTCAATTCAGCCACAAGAATCAATTGATCAAGCTTGGATGTAGAGAATTGATGGAGAAAAAGTGTTTGGATGAAGGTTTAGCTCAAAGACTAGTAAGCTTCAATGCAAAGCTTACTAACTTTTTGAAAATGGAGCTTTGAGTGAATTTGGTAGAAGGAGAGAATTGAGAGATTTTTTAGCAAGGTGGATTTGGCTATCAAAAGCTTGAAATATGAATGAGATGAGGGCTCTATTTATAGAGTTTTAGGATTGGGATTAGTGGTAATTTGGTAATTGATTCTTGGAGCCAAAATTTGAATTAATGATAATTATTTCAAATATTAGAGCCAAAATTTGAATTAATGATAATTCTTTGTAAAAATGAAAGATTGGCACTAAAATTTGAATTAATTATACATCTTTCAAAAGTGAAGGAAAATTGGAGCCAAAAAAATGACAAGTTTAAAATACTGATTTTTTTTCAAATTTCGCTCTATGCAAATCGATTGCACTATATTGCAAATCGATTTGTACAGTGTATTTTTCCAAAAATTGTGCAAAATTCACTTTGTGCAATCGATTGCACTCTAGGAGCAATCGATTGTACAGTGAAAAAAAATGAAAAATTTTAATTCTTTTTCTTTGCAAATAGAGATTTTAGGAAAATAATACCAGAAATCCTTATTTGTCAGATGCTTCGACTTGGTACCTACAAAACAAAAATATACAAAGACAAAGACAAATATTTTTTTGTATTTCGATTAGAAGTTAGTCAACAACACCTATACAAAATACACAACCAAGGTGCTTGGAGATTCCTCAAGAGCAAACTTAAAGATAGGAAAAAGAGGAAGAACCAACCCTAATGTGATCTTGTTATGATCGAGTTGACATGATATGATAGGGGAATCTTAGGGGAAAAAATTGGGGTACAACAGCTGCCCTTATTTAAATGTCTTCTATCCGGAGATACGAAGGTTACAAATCTTCGTGTCGACGCGATTGAAGATACTTAAATATAAAACAAGCCCTATTTTTGTCTCTAAGATTCCATGCAATGCTTATGATTATGGATGCATATGAACAGAACAAAAGAGACGCAAAGTAACACTGGGGATGCCACAAAAAATGAAGAAACAAGGGAGCAACCCCACCAAGAAAATAAATCACTGGTGGACCAAAAGAATAGAACCAGAGAGGATGATAACAACAATCGACGTTCACTGCCGTTGTCCTACCAACATTCACTGAAGGTAGAAAGAAAATATCATATCACCGCCATTCACTGACGATGGACTATCGACGTTCACTGAAGATAGCAAAAAGATAACAAACACCAACGTTTATTTCCGATGTACTACCAACGTTCACTGAAGGTAGAGAGAAAATATAATATCACTGCCGTTCACTGACGATGAACTATCAACGTTCACTGAGGATAGCAAAAAGATAACAAACACCAACGTTCACTGCCGATGTACTACCAATGTTCACTGAAGGTAGAGAGAAAAAATAATATCACCGCCGTTCACTGACGATGAACTATCAACGTTCACTGAAGATAGAAAAAAGATAAGAAACACCAACGTTCACTGCCGATGTACTACCAACTTTCACTAAAGGTAGAGAGAAAATATAATATCACCGCCGTTCACTGATGATGAACTATCGACGTTCACTGAAGATAGCAAAAAGATAACAAACACCAACGTTCACTGCCGATGTACTACCAACGTTCACTGAAGGTAGAGAGAAAAAATAATATCACCGTCGTTCACTGACGATGAACTATCGACGTTCACTGAAGATAGCAAAAAGATAACAAACACCAACGTTCACTACCGATGTACTACCAACATTCACTGAAGGTAGAAAGAAAATATCATATCATCGTCGTTCACTGACGATGAACTACCACCGTTCACTGATGATAGCAAAAAGATAAGAAACACCGACGTTCACTGCCGATGCACTACCAACGTTCACTGAAGGTAGATTTTGAAAATATCATATATTCCCCAAACTTCTGGTGTTTCACCTAGAACGGGTCTCAACTTCTTCCTTAACAAAGGAAATCCGTCTGGAAAGGGTAATATGTAAGCTGTCTCAAATAAAGAGACTTCCACTTGCAAAGATGTCACAACGAGCAATTTATGTGAATTTGAAAGTCTTGCCATCCACTGGCGTAAACTGACGACAGACTGCAAGCTAACCACTGTTGCTTGTTATCATGGAGGAGTGCAAAAAGAAACGAATTTCTGGGGATAGAAATGTGGCTTCCTGGGGAAATAAGATATGACTTCCTGGGGAAATGAGATATGACTTCCTGGGGAAATGCCATATGACTTCCTAGGGAAAAAGGATATGACTTCCTGGGGAAATGAGATATGACTTCCTGGGGAAATGAGATATGACTTCCTGGGGAAATGCCATATGACTTCCTGGGGAAAAAGGATATGACTTCCTGGGGAAATGAGATATGACTTCCTGGGGAAATGAGATATGACTTCCTGGGGAAATGCCACATTATTTCTGCTGAAGAGATAAAGTCTTCTCGTGCAAAATAAATGCACAAACCAAAACTCGAAGTCCTCAGAAATCCAGAGTAAATAATATTGTCATGCAACCACGAATCCAATTAGAAACAAACTGGAGCAAGATGGCCAACGGAGATACATCCTTTGAGAAATAAACTCAAGAGGGAAAACCAAATCCAACTAAGTAAGGAGCGCTATTGTCTGTCCTAACTTCACTAAGGAGAAACATAATCCGGATGTAGCTAAATCAAACACATACTGGGATAGAACATCTTTCTTCCGGTTTCATTGGAAAAACCAGTTTTTTAAGCAACATTCCTACTGGAGATTGCAATATCAGCCTCAAATAAAGCAGACTGACATCGAGATAACCAAACCTCACTGGGGAATTCAAACCTTTTTCCTGGAGAAAAAACTGAGGATTGAAAACTTTTCATCATGAATACTCATTCCAACAAGAGATGCCCTGAGATAACCTTCCTAGGGAAAAGCGTACAGACTTCAATGGGGAAACAAAAGTCTCACAGTCCGTACACCTACTGAGGATTTCGATACTGATTATGAATAAGGCAAATGGAAACCAAATGATCAAAACATTCACTGGGGAAATCAGGCCCACTTTGAAGGAAGAAAAAACATACAGACTTCACTAAGGGAGACAATACTTCATCATCGAGACATCTACCAGGGACTTCATGCTGACTTCATTGGGGAGGTCGACACCACATCATCGAGGGAAACCAAGATACGTTCTTCATTGGGGAAACCAGAGATACGTTCTTCACTAGGGAAACCGGAGATACGTGCTCCACTGGGGAAACCGGAGATACGTTCTTCGAGAGTAATTATTACATCAACCTCTTTGGGGAGAAAGGACTTCTATCAAATAAACGAGGCCTTTACTGGAGAATATTGTATTGAGTCTTCATATCAACCAAACCTATTCCAACAAAAGATGCCCTGGTGTAGTCTTCCTGGGAAATCAAGAAGTCAACACTAATGCCAATACTGCAAAAAGAGCGATATCTTAGCACACCAAGGGAATAAAACCTTTCATCATATGAGGGAAAACTTCGCTGGGGAACCTGGGACAGAGGCTTCTGACCATGCAAACGCAAAATTAAAATCGAACCGAGACTTAGCCGGGGATAAAGGGATCACAAACCTAATACCGTACCTTGCACCCACTGGTATCGTCTTTAATATACAAAAAATCACGCGCATTCCAGCAAAAATGACCTGAGAGAACCTTCACGGGGAACCAAGAAGTTCACATTACAGCAAGAAGTCAAATTTATGGGGATTTTAAATCAAACTCAACACTTGGTGAGAGAAAACCCAAAAACTTGACAGTTGTCTCAACACCTCTTAGAAAATATACTGCCCTTGTCTAACTATTTGGGAAGCACATAACAACAATAATGTCGTAACAAGAGAAAGCACTGCTCTACAAGAGATTCCATATCAATAAAAAGGGAGAAAGAACTCCATCAAATGAGCAAAGGCTTCATAGCTCTTTTTAATCTCCATTTGATCACCACCTGGATGGGTAAAGAATCACACTCAACTGGAGAAGTCTGCAGCAAGACTGGAAAAAATGGGATTATGAACCCAACATCATAACACAACTTGAGGAAGGTTCTCATCTTGGGTTAGACATAGCAGCTATCTTGACAAAATTTGGATATACCCTTGGAAACCAATCTGGTGTCCCAAGCTTACTGGGCTGATCAAGGTAACTTTCATAACTTGCCCTTGGCTGCATGCTTTTAAGATAACCTTTCTGATCAAATGGCTTTCATAGATTTGTCGAATCTTGAAGTAACTGCCCTAGATTGGCTGAATGTTACATCCTCTTTGCTCCACAACTCTTCTCGACAACATGCCTTTTACTGATACTCAAATGTAAACTTTCATGATATCAAGCAGTTGTTTTACAAGCAGAAAATGTTTATTCTAAGAATGAAAATTCTAATGCAACAATTATGTAAGTCTTGAAAATTTTATTTGAAAAGATGTCGCAAAACCTTGTGAACGAATCACTAGCCAGGATGCGACATGGATTTTTTGTATGAAAGATAACAAAAGCATATGATACCAATCACAATAATTTATCAAAATTAATGGGAGTCAGGAAACACTATCTCATTGGAGTATGCTTTCGAAATAAACCCTGTTTCAATTAGGACTTTTGAGGGTTGTAACGTGGCCTGGTTCACAGTTTTAGAAAAAAGATTTAAGGCTCAAAAATATTTGGTGCCCACCCCCTTCGTGATGTTCTTCGATCCTAAGTTCAGTTAACTTGACACGAACATTCATCTCTCAAAAGAAGTTTTGAGACGGTTGAGGAATCAAACAAGGTTTCCTTTGGACATGCAAGTCACTCATTCCAGCTTCTTTTGGGTTTCTTGTCACGCGACTCTGTTCTTTGCTGAGGATTTCACATTGTAATCCTTTATCGCATTTTAGGCTTTCCATTTCTTCCTTGCCTTTGGGACAAATTCCTTTTGACTTTGACTCTGAAATGCAACAGGATGCCCTGACTTTTGCCTAAGCGACTTGTTTTTTTTTTTTCATCTTCTTTTTTTATTCGTATCATCTTTTTCTTTTTTCTTTTTGAACATGTCGCGTGACTTTGAGTCATTTGTGACTTGTCGGAAGAATTGTGACTGCCCTATTTCTGGGTAGATGAAAGATAACCATTGTTGTATCATCATCTGCTGATCCCTTGATATGTGAGAGATACCCATTGGGATAACATCTTCTTTTGATGCACACTACTGATATGCGGAGGTTAAACATTGCGGTTTTGAATTCCCTCAACCTTTTGAAGGATAACCATTATTGTACTCTTAGATGCGCACTCCTGATGAGTTCTGAATGCTCGATTAGATTAACTGAACACTACCCTGCCCTGTTTTTTTTTTAAAATTAGGGTTTTTTCTGAATAGAAAAAGAAACTCCTACTTCAAGGCTCAAAGGGGTTAACGAGGGTTTCACTCCCTTATATCTCCAGTGTTTGAGGATTTGAAACAATGCATGTACATCGTCAACAGGGTTTTATCCAAAAGCATACAACTAGAAAATTTATGTTTTAATATCATCATCCTCCTTCCAATCTCTGCCTAGGCAAGAGAATGGGTAACAAGTTGGTATCATAAATCAATTTAAAATTGAAAACAAATACGAGTGAAACGAATGAATTTCTTCAAGACAAACATACTCATTATATTAAGATTAAACATTCAAATGCAAACAAGTTCTTACATGCAAACAGTGCAATGATAGACAAGAAAAATTACAAATTAGAAAGCAGTAAAAATGATAATAAACTGAGAAGGCTAATCATCCTTAAACTCCAAGGAATTCTTCAATCAAGTTTATTCTTCGGCAAAGATTTGACTTGAACCTCAAGAAAAATATCCTTAAATGACAAGATACCACTTTGGACCAACCTATGAACTTCAACCTTCAAAGCAAATCAATCTTCCAAACCGTGCCCAAGAGCATCCTGATGAAAGGCACAAGAAGCGTCAGCCTTATATCCTCTTGGCAGTTTTTCAGGAACAACTGGTCGAGCTCGAGTTTGAACCAGATTCTTCTTCAACAAAGAAGGATACAACTCTGTGTATGTCATTGGAATTGGATCAAATCTCATTTTCCGCTGATGACATTGCCCTTGATTTCCTTGTTGAGGTACCCTCTGATATGCAACAGCAGTCAGAGTCTCATTGATGAGTGGAGTCACAGAAGCAACTTGCTGATTCCTATTATGAGATCCTCCTCGCCTACCACGAAGTATAGCGTAGGAGTCTTGCTCTTTCTTTTTGGAAGAACCATTACCATACTCCTTAGCACCATTTGACGAGTCCCCGTCTTCGAAAGATAAAATTCCAGACTTCAACAACCTTTGCACTTCATTCCTCAAAGGATAACAACTCTCAATACTATGCCCTGGTGCTCCCTGATGAAAGACACACGTCTGGTCTGCTTTGTAATACCACGGCAATGGTGATGGTATAGCGGGAGGTGGTCGTGTATGGACCAACTTCTTCTGAACCAATGCTGGTAATAGCTCTGCATAGCTCATGGGAATAAGATCATAGTTCTCCTTTCTCTGATTATACCCTTGATTCCCCTGCTGGGATGGTCTCTGATAAACAACGGTAGTTGGAGCGACATTCATAACAGGAGTAACTGAGGCGACTTGCTGATGACGCTGATAATTCTTTCTAGGAGCTTTTACCCTTCTCCCTTGCACAACAACATTTGCCCTTGTTGGTTGAGGTTTAACACTCGGTGGCTGATTCTGAGCAACCACCAGAGCTTCCATCAGAGTAGTCAAGTTGGCCAAGCCAACCTTCAAAGCAGAAACTTCTTCGCGCAGCTCACGATTCTCCTGTTCTAAGTTGTCCATCTTCTTTTTGAAATTAGCCCAAGTGTTGTATTGATGAGTCAGCTTGCTGAGTGAAGTAAAGAAGCTGGGTAAGACACCTGGATATGCATAACAAATGCAAAAACATGTGCAATATAATGCATGATATGCAATGTATATGATTATTATTATTTTATCATTTAATATTTCAAGGGATTTCAGATTTACAGACATATTGTAAACATCAAAATAACAACACATTTGAAATACTGAAAACTTTTATTATAATAACTTCGAAATGGGTTACAAGTTTCAATGATCCCAAGTACAAGATGAAAATACAATCTAAAACCCTGAGAAAAGGAACTGATAGAGATCAATCTGTACGAATGCGCTTCCCTGTGAGCCTGGCAATCTGAGCTCTCAACCTCTGGTTTTCTTTCACATGTCTTATGGCAACCTCCTTCCAATCATCTGAATCAGGAAGTGAACAAACAACACCTGTTTGAGGTTTAGGAGAAAATAAATCTCCCTGCCTCTCCATATACTCTACTGCTCGACTCTCAAGGATCTCGATCAAATCATCTCTCTCCTTCAGGTCTGCTCTGTAGGAACTCTCTAAAGTCTGGAACTTATTCTTCCAAGCATTCCTTTCATGTTGCATCCTAACCAAAGCAAGCTGCAGCTCTTCTAGATCATCTAATAAGGGAGGAGTGGTCTTCATAAACAAATCAGGCATGGGTGACTCCCGAGTATACGGCATCTTCAACTGAATGGCTCTCGATCGGACCCACTGAAGATATGGCTCCAAAGAAACATCACCCTTAGGTCCCAAATCCTTCCTACCCTTCTTATGAATGTAAAGCAGTGATACACTGTATCATAGAACTGGACCAAAGTTGAGAGAAGACCCTCCTTTATCTTCAGCTTCATGATAGGAATAATGGATGCATACTTCTTCTGAAAGTATGCAGAACACTCGATCTCGGGAATTAGACTGATCAACTCATCTATCTTAGGATCCTTGAAACTGTATTTTCCGGTCTTTCTCTTTCCAGAATCCATGGTTTAAAAGTACCTGAGATATTCACAAATAGTCAACCTTTAAATCCCTTGAAATATTGTTTTTTTTTCAAAAGATGCTTATGAGTGCATGGATGCATGATGCAACAATCACACACAAGATCACACATATAGGGTTCATAGGTTCAACGTCACGAGCATGAGGTCGAAGGTACTACCCATAAGGTATTGGTCTAAAAAGTTATCACCTGCCGAACAAGGTTCTAGAGGTTCCCAGAGTCTACATCCTTCCTTCGGATATTACCAACTTCCCAATTAACTCGGTAATTAGTAATATTCTCAAGAAAGACTCGTCCAAGCGTAGTATCGCGTGACAACTACTTCCGGATTACTCCGTCATAGCTTCCGCACTACACCTAAAAGGCCAAGAGGGGTTAGGTAATCTACGGTCCTCAGCTTCGTAGGCTCCCAGGTCGAAAGCAGTACGTCTTCCCGATTACTCGGTAAACGATACTACAGTCAAAGGGGCCTCCACTGAGTGGGGGATCTCATGCCTCCTTTTTTGGGATTACTCCCTCAAAGTTAACATGACTATACCACCCGTCCTATCTTAAAGTTTGCCCAAGTCCGGGTATAGGACTTATGAGTAATCACCAAGCATCCTGTAAACCAGGAAAATCCAGACAAACATATATACAAAATATAACACATAAACAACAATAGTACATATACAGATATAAACAAAGATAGGTTTAACCCACTTAGGGATGGACCAGCAAGAGGACAATCCTTCCCCAGTGAAGTCGCCATTTTTTCTGTAGCGGTAGAAATGTGCAAGACTAAGCCATTGGATTGACTAGACTTTATACAAATTAAAATAAAAATCGCCACCGCGCTTTATTGTTTCCAAAGGAATGGGAAAAGAGCGAATAACCCAAAAGAGGGGGAAAGATTCAAGGTAAGGGGGTTGGTTATGCAAAGGGAAGGTATTAGCACCCTAAACATCTACGGTACTCCGCAGGAACCTCTTTGAAAAATCTGTATATTTTGGCTATAAAAATGTGTTGTATATAAAATGGATGGTGGAGGTGAGAAAAGAAATATTTTTATGATTTTTTCACCCGCCGCGGTTGTGAACCTTTAGTGCCTACGTAACACCTTTCGTGCAATAGGGGATCAGGGTACACGTAGTTCATCTTTTAAAAATTTGAAACACAAGTGTGTTGGTTGATTTTATGAGATAAGACATCATCGCAATTGTCCGTGTGAAAAACATACTTACTACCCACAATCACGAGAAAGGAGAATTTGCATCATCTCAAAGTGGAGGATATGGCTTGGATTTTAAAATCAACAATGCCTCACTCAACACCCAAGTGGAAAATATCTCACTTCACTACATATTGTAGAAGTATAGTTGTTTGCATCACTACAAGGATTGACAAGAGTCTAATCTTTTGATAAAAGTTTAAAGATAAAAGCCAAAGTGGCAAAATGGTTTGAAATGAGATTGATAGACTTTTAGTCTTCTCACAAAAAAATGTCAAGATATTATTAAATTGATTGAAGTTTATTTATGAAAATGTTTTTGAAAATGCATGGACCTAAGTCCAAGTTTATTATGAAAATGTTTCAAGTTTCAAAACAAGAAGAGCTTTTTTTTAAGGAGGGAGAAGATTTTTGAAATTAAAGAAGATGGGAGGAGAAGAAGAGGCTATCCTAAAGCATAAGGTAAAAGCTAGGGATAAGAACCATCTAACCAACATGAAGCCGATACTTGACATTATGAGTCAATATAGAATTCCCATTCTTTGGACTGAAACCAAGCAAGAAAAGATACTAGACCTCTTGAGAGAATCAAACTTCAAGTGTATTTAGTCTTCGCAAAAATTGGGCAGAGTAACGGCTGTATACGGGTGAATTCCAGATTACAAACAAAGATCGTAATCTCAATAACCTGCACACAAAACAAACAAACAACCCAATGTCTTGAGGTAAACCTCAATAACTCTAGACAAAATATCAAATAAAGTCACAAAGTCTCCAACATAGGCCAAGGTCTCTAATCCTAAGTCCAAGAAGTCTATCACTCCATAATGCAAAGGATAGTAACCATGTAGTCCAAGTATCATTAATGATTTTTATGGTTCATGTTGATTATTAGGTGTCTTTAAAAAGAAAGAAAAGCTCAAGTGAGCAAAGTAAAAATGACATAAAAGTAAATGCTCAAGTGAGCAAAGTAAAAATGACATAAAAGTAAATGCTCAAGTGAGCAAAGATGAAAATAACATGAAATGTAAATGGTACATAAAGCATAAAAAATAAAAGGCATAAAGTAAAGTTAATTGTTAGTAATTAGTGGTTAGTAATCAGTGGTTAGTTGGATGACCATCTTGAAACTTGCATTTGGAACTAATCAGAGGATTGGTAGAACCAAAGCCTCTACACAACAAGTTGCATTTGCTTTTTGTCAAGTATATCATCCATTTTGGAATTCTCACAAGGCAACATGTAATGATCAACGATGTTTAAGTGATCCGCGTTGACCAAAGGTGTTATAGATCCATCAGAGGATTGGTAGAACCAAAGCCTCTACACGATGAATCTCAAGGTTATTGGATCAAAGAGATCAAATTAACATACTTGGGCTTGCAATCATAAGTTTGGGCCACGAATGATCATTTATTCGAATCGGGACAAAATTTAGCGCTATGTTAAGCAATCGTAAGTGGACTTATGTAGAAGTCGCACCTATTTTGAGGCTGGTCAATAGCAATCTATGTACTTCATGTTTGGATAAATGATATAGAGATCACCATCCCTTAACATGTAGCACAATTAAAAAAGAAAGGGATAAGATGAAGAGGGATGGAAATGATAAGCTAATTTGGATCACCATTTCAAAATTCTTTCATCTTTAAATTCAACCACTCCTCTAGATGGATTAAAGCACTAAACATATCATTAATCCAAAGCACAAAAAATGAATTAAATAATTCACTCTTAGGTAGATTTGAATTGATGAACATTTATCCAACTTCATCTACATCACAAAGTCCATTGAGTTTAAAGACAAATTGGACATTTAAAATTGCAATCCAAACCAACAATCAAAAGGAGTGAGTAGAAAAAGCATTTTGGATCAAAGCTGCCCCAAAACAAGGAAAAAAACACATTTTATTCTGGTGTAAATTGATTTACACTAATATGTAAATCGATTTACACAGTATAATTTTCAAAAATTTGTGCAAAATCGTGCTGTGTAAATCGATTTACACATAGTGCAAATCGATTGCACACAGAACAACAGCCAAAAACAACATTTTAAAAGGCCAATTTCTTGTTCAAACTTTCCATCAAACACCTTATGATCATGGATCCACTTGAGCACGAAAATTCCATCAAATTATGAGAAAATAACACAATTGGAATCACAAAAGAATGCTCAAAGAATCCATCCCAAAGATCACCAAGAGATCACATTGTGAAAGATGAATTATCCAAACTTACCAAGGGTAGATCTAGAGAATTATCAAACAACTTCAAGAATTTGCTTCAATTCAGCCACAAGAATCAATTGATCAAGCTTGGATGTAGAGAATTGATGGAGAAAAAGTGTTTGGATGAAGGTTTAGCTCAAAGATTAGTAAGCTTCAATGCAAAGCTTACTAACTTTTTGGAAATGGAGCTTTGAGTGAATTTGGTAGAAGGAGAGAATTGAGAGATTTTTTAGCAAGGTGGATTTGGCTATCAAAAGCTTGAAATATGAATGAGATGAGGGCTCTATTTATAGAGTTTTAGGATTGGGATTAGTGGTAATTTGGTAATTGATTCTTGGAGCCAAAATTTGAATTAATGATAATTATTTCAAATATTAGAGCCAAAATTTGAATTAATGATAATTCTTTGTAAAAATGAAAGATTGGCACTAAAATTTGAATTAATTATACATCTTTCAAAAGTGAAGGAAAATTGGAGCCAAAAAAATGACAAGTTTAAAATACTGATTTTTTTTCAAATTTCGCTCTATGCAAATCGATTGCACTATATTGCAAATCGATTTGCACAGTGTATTTTTCCAAAAATTGTGCAAAATTCACTTTGTGCAATCGATTGCACTCTAGGAGCAATCGATTGTAAGTGAAAAAAAATGAAATTTTTTAATTCTTTTTCTTTGCAAATAGAGATTTTAGGAAAATAATACCAGAAATCCTTATTTGTCAGATGCTTCGACTTGGTACCTACAAAACAAAAATATACAAAGACAAAGACAAATATTTTTTGTATTTCGATTAGAAGTTAGTCAACAACACCTATACAAAATACACAACCAAGGTGCTTGGAGATTCCTCAAGAGCAAACTTAAAGATAGGAAAAAGAGGAAGAACCAACCCTAATGTGATCTTGTTATGATCGAGTTGACATGATATGGTAGGGGAATCTTAGAGGCAAAAATTGGGGTACAACACGCGGGTCTATACATCGCCAAAGACAAAACCCGTTTGGAAAATAAATACGAGAAAGTAAATAAAGCGATAAAAGCCTAATTAACTATTACATTTCCGGAGCAGATACATAAATATAATGAATTAAAATAAACATGCGCGCAAAAGATTGAATCGGGACGTCCTTAGGGTTTTGACCCTTTTTTTTTAGAAAAGAATTGAATTTGTCCTTTTTTGCAATTAAATTAAATGTTAAACCTAATTTACTAATTAATTAATTATTTACAAGAAAAAGTGTTTTTGTGTTTTTTATGTTTTTAATGAAATAAAAATAAAAAAAGAAATTAAAAGTGTCAAGAGAAAAAAAACCCTAAGTCTAATTCATTTTTATTTATTGTAAAAGAAAATTAAAATTAAATCTAATTAAACTAAATTAATTTAAGTTAGTGTTTATTTACCAAATAATTAAACTAAAATGAAATTAATAATAATAAATAAAATATTTACATTTTTTAGTTTTTCTGAATTTTTATTGTGAAAATGTTAATTAATTTGCTGGTTAGTAATTAATTAAAAAAACAATAAAAATAAATAAAGCAATTGAATGAAAGAAAATAAAAAAAAAACAAAATGCAAACCCAGGGGGGGGGGGGGGTTTGGGCCAGATTTGAAGGTGTATTGTCAATTTTCAAGCCCACTAAGAGCTCAGTCCATTGACTTGTTGCCATTGTCCACAGCGTGCTTTGACTTGGAGTATGGTAGTCTGCACTTCATGGCCATCAGATCTATGAGAATGGCCACTTGGAGCGCTTGGATGTGAGATGCATGATAGAACGCTTCAGATAGCCTGCATAGGAATACATGAAGAAAAGAAACAAACAAATATTTTGGGGGGACCTGGGATTCGAACCCAGGTCCCAGCGCTCAATACACAAACGCCTTGGCCAGCTGAGCTGCATGTTTCATTTGTTATCAAGACAACACGTAATCATTATATTGGTAAACCAAAACAATGCTTGGAAAAAAAATATAAAACGCGCTATTTTTTGAAAGAGCGAATGAGAGGGAGACGCGTCAGCGTCTTCTTCCTTTGTCACTGGTTTTTTTACCTGCGGAATTATATCCGCAGGAAACTCCGTAGGCCCTTCCTAGAATTGTCCTCAGGCCATGAAAACGCCACCTAAAGCCATGGGCATATTCGTCTTGGTCCCCTGATCACATTTGTACTCATGCTTTGTCCTAATTTCACCTGGAACCAAAATACCTAAAACGCAAAAAGAGGAACCCTAGAATCGGGCATCATGATTCAGGGCCTAAAAACGCAATTGGGTATTACAGTTATGTTAGAAATCAAGCCAGGAGTATGAATATCCTAACGTTTTTGAGAAACAACGCAAGAATAGAGGATTCAAGTTTCATGTTCAGAGGCGAGTTTGTGATGACTTACAGCGCTTTGTAGGTGGTCTTAGGATGTGGTGTTGATTGTGTTAGCTTCAGTGGACGGCAAGGAAGAAGGTCACGTTCTCATTTTTGTCTGAAAATGCTTGCAACCCTGTTTTTGATCTCTTACTTTTTCAACAATTTTCAGTTTTGTTTTCGGCCGTTTCAGCAATGCTTAGGTCGTGAATTAGGTCTGGCCTCCTTGCATATGTATATGGAAATCAGTCTAGGTTCTTATTTGGGCTTGTATCCTTGTGTATTGAAGTCTTGAGATTTTGTTGACCACCATTGAAGAACTTTCCATTTTTGGTTCAAATCTTGGATTTTATGCACAAAAAGGCTTGGCACGAATTGGCTAGCTGGCATATGACATATAAAAGCTATTCAAACCATAAAGATGCTATTCCATTAATTTTTAGATTTTATTTGAATTATTATGGATTTAAAATGAATTAAATCAATAAAAATTAAATAAAATGGAAAAATAAATGTTTGATCTTGAAATTAATCATGGGACACGTGGGTGGCATGACAAGGCTGAGTCAAGTGGAAGAAAGTGGGCCCTTTTGTCAAAAATTGAAGTTTTAAGGATAGTTGACTTTTGAAAATTCATGAAAATTTCCCAACTTCTCCAATGCATATCTTGCTCAATTTTGATCATATGAACATGTTCTTGGACATTTTGGAAAGGTCTTGAAGTCCTCTAACCAATGCCTTTGGTCCCATGTCATTTGGACTTACCAATCTCAAGTTATGGTCTTTGACTTAAAGTGCATTTTTGTTGACTTTTGAAATTGACCTATAATGTAGAAATTGATAACTTTTTGTGGGAAAATTTCATGGACTTGGAATGTGAAGATGAGTTGTAGGAAATGTCATCCCATTCAAAATGAGCATTGGATGGGATTTTTCTGATGAACCATGAAAAAGTTATGCCCTGGTCAAGTTACAGTTGACTTTTCAACTGTCCAAAATAGCAACTTTTGCATCTTTGATGATTTTTGAGCCATGCTTGTGGAATCATGATCAAGACTTGATCAAATGATGATTATGAACTCAAAATAATATGTTGACCAAATTTTTTGACTTTTGACTGCAAAATGACCATTTTACCCCTGCAGCTGATTGTGAAGCAAATAGGGCTTTTGATTGTGCAATTTGGCATTGTGAATCTTGAAACTTGACATGTAGATGCTTGACAATGTATATAGGCCTATGAGACTTGATTGAGCCATAGAAAACCTCAAATTCTTTGCAAGAACCAAAACCCTAGTTTTGACTGGCTTAGGAGGCAGTTGGGCTGTGCAATCCTTGAGAAGTCTTGAACCATCTGAGGGTGATTCTTGACAAACCTTGAAGAATATGGGAGGGAAAATTTTGGGGTACAACACCTCCCAGTTGCTGAGCCCTCTTGACAGTTGGGAATATCCAATCCTCCAAGTCATAGCCATCTTCATCTCCTTCTACGGTGTTGACCTCACGATTGCTGATCTTCAGGGGTGGTCCTCCAGCGCGAGCGCGACGTACATCCTTCTGAGCACTTGAAGTGAAACCCAGGCCAAACTTGTCAGACTTAAACGGGATATCTGGGAGTTGTCCCCAGATAGTGCACCCACCTTCTTCTACCACTGCTTTGGCATCCTTCAGAGATGACATCCGGAGGGGAGGCCTTGTAATCTTGGGAACAACCTTGGTTACTGCCACATCTTGCAGGACCTCTTCAAAGTGTTGGAATGGAGGTTCAATAAATTCACCATCTAATTCCACATATCTGAAGGAATTGAGATGACTGATCATATACTCTTCTTCTCCATGAACCGTGATAATCTTCCCTTGAATTGGATATTTCAGCATTTGGTGCAACGTATAAGTGACAGCGCCAGCATTGTGAATCCATGGTCGTCCTAGCAAGCAGGAATATGAGGGACTAATATCCATTATATAGAAATTTGAATCAAAAGTTTGTGTTCCAACTTTTATGGGAATGTCTACCTCCCCATGTACCATCCTTTTCGAGCCGTCAAAAGCCCTTACTACTATGTTACTTGGCTTCAATGTCAATTCCTCACAGTCAAGTCTATCAAGAGCTTTTTTAGGCAATACATTCAGAGATGAGCCAGTGTCCACCAAAACATGGGCCAAGGTTGTGCTCCTACATTCAACTGAGACATGCAATGCCTCATTATGCTTCCTTCCTCTTGGTGTTAAATCAGCATCCGAAAAACCTAGACCGTTATCTGCAGTTAGGCTGGCTACGTAGTCTTGAAACTGATCGGCAGATGTCTCTTGGGGTACATGGGCAGTTTTTAGGAATTTTACCAAGGCTTTTGCATGTGCCTCGGAACATAGTAGTAATTCCAGCATGGAAATTTTAGAGGGAGATTGCCCCAGTTGTTCAACTACATCGTAGTAGCTTCTTTTTTATGATTTTCAGAATTTCCTCCATCTCTTTTTGGGAGGTCTCAGGGGTAGCCAACGACTGAGCCTTCGTCCGGACAGGCTCAATTAGAATATTTTTACCTCGAGTCTCGGTTAACTCGGCAACAGGAGTGTTGGTAGGAATGATAATAGGGGTTGTAACGGCTTTGTCAGTTGGAGTATTATTGGAGATAATTGTAGGACCGAGAACAAATTTTGGGGGAGCAACAACAGGAATGATTACGGGTCTAGAAACTGCTTTTGGGGGATCAATTTCTGGAGAAAAGATCCTACCACTTCGGGTAATCTTGCTAGTTCCTACAATATTACTGATGTCAGAGTTGACTTTCTTAGAGCTTGAATCTTCGGCGCCTGGCCAGTCCTGCCTGATACCATGGTAATAGACATCCCCTCCATAATTCCATGGTACGGTCTTGTCTGATGAATATGGGACTGGTCTAGGCATTGTAATTATTAAAGGAGTTGCTTTCAGAACTGATGTAATTCTAACGGGTCTTTTGGTGGAGACCCTGGAAGAATTGGCGGAAATGGTAATGATAGAAACATTTTCAAAAGGAATAGGTGGAATAGAAGTCTTTTCAAACAATATTTCTTTGTCATCTATTAGGCACTGAACTCCTTCTTTCAACAAAGGACAGCTGGTTGGTGAGGACAAACAGAAATGGAAAATTTCATCACAGCCCGGGAACACACCGGCATTCAACAAGTTCATTTTTATAGTCATAAGTGGGGTCATAAGTTCATCAACCGAAGCAACAAATAATCCTTCTTCAATGGCATTGGTATCATGGCCATGTCTGGGCATAGGGGCAGAAATGACATTTGGCTTTTCAGGCGCATCGAATTCAATCTCTTTTGCTTTGATGAGATCATGTATTTTGTTCTTTAGAGCCTAACAATTATTAGTGTCATGGCCGGGACTTTCAGAGTGATATGCGCAACGGGAATTAGGATGATAGTGAGGAGATGTCGTGTTGGGGTTTTTCGGAGCTTCTTTCAAGGTCACCAAATTGGATCTTAGTAGATGCGGTAATACCTGAGATGGGGTCATGTTAATTCTAGTAAACTGCATGATCGGTCTTTCCATCCTTAGTTGATTATTTCTTTATTGATCAGGCGCAAGATTAGGAATCATAACAGCCCCCACCATTGGTCGACGTTCGGCCCTATCTTGGTTTCTTTACGGATATACATCAACCACCTCTTTCTTTCCGATGAAAGGCTTCCTTACAGTTGCAGAAGAAGATGTATCTTTCTGAATTTTTCCACTCTTTATATCGGCTTCTACCCTTTCTCTGGTCAATATTAGTTCAGTAAAGCCTGCAGATAAACTTCCAATTAGATGATTGAAGAAGGGACCAGACAAGGTGCCAAAGAACATGTCTACCAATTCCCTCTAAGATAGAGGGGGTTGAACTCTTCCAGCCAAGTCTCTCCATTTTGGCGCATAGTCCTTGAAACCTTCATTGTAAACCATGGTCATACTCTGGAGTTGAGTACGGGTAGGCGCCAGATCAGCATTGTATTGGTATTATTTGTAGAAGGGTGCAACAAGATCTTCCCAATTGTGAACGTTGGCTCTTTCTAGTTGGTAAAACCTGTCAAGTTGAGTTCCAGACAGACTGTCTTGGAAGAAATGTACCCATAAGTCTTTGTACGCGGTATGGGGCTGGATTTTCCTTACATATGACCAGAGATGCATTTTAGGACATGAGACTCCGTCATACTTGGCGAACACAGGTGCTTTAAATTTCGGAGGAATGAAAATCCCCGATACTAACCCCAATTCCTCAAAGTCCAAGCCAGGCACTTTTTGGATTTCCATCGCACTCAAACGCTCTTCGAGATGTTTATACTTGTCATCAGCTGGAGGGTATTGTTTTTATGAATAGTCTTCTTCTTCCTCTTCCTCTTCTGATTCTGACGGGACAACTGTTTCCTTGCCTTTCCCATCTTGGTTGTCTCTTTCACCGGATGTCGTTATAAAGTCTAAGGTCCTTCTTGTCTTCCCATGAAATCTTCTTCCCATGTTTAGGACTCTGGTTACCTTCTCTGTCTTCTTTTTCCTCTCTTCAGCCAGCAAAGTCTTCAATTCTTCTTGTCCTTTGGCTAGGGTCAAGAGCAACTGTTGAAATTGTGTATTCTCAGCTTGGAGGTCTTTCACTGTTTGCTTGAGATCCATCTTACTGAAATAAACAGTAGAGAGATGAGGAGACTTGTTGCAAAAGACCTGCTTATGTTATGATGAATGGTATATGCATATGTAATGATTTCAAGGATTTTAAGATTCAAATTTGTTTTAGACAAAAAGGAAACACACATTATATTAATAAGTTAAAGCTTGAGTACATCAATGCCTCTTGGTCTTATAAGGAAATACAAAAGCTCTAAGATAAAAAGGTAGTGCGCATCCTCTTTGGTGCAATGTAGGCATTGAGAGTCTGCTCCTCATGAAGTAGCCTAGTGAGTTCCAAAACCTTCTTCTCGCTTGTGTAGAATTGGGCTTCGAAAGTATCTCGCTCCCCCTTGAGTTGTATCCAATATCTTTGTAGATCTTCAAGAGAGGTGGGCATATCAGGATGTAGGATAGTGTATGGAACATCTCCCTCCATGACAAGCTCTATGATTACCGGGAGAATGGAGGGGTAAGGCATCATAAGACTCTGAGCACGAGTTCGTACCCATTTGAGGTAAGGCTCAAGAGGGATGAAATTTTTATGCCCCAAATTCTTGCTATCCACCTTGTTTAACATCCTCCAAGCTCGGATAAATCTCTGGCGAAGACCTTGATCGTTGTTGTCGTAGTCAAATACCAAACCTTGAATCAGCATCTCGTGCGGGCCATCCCTTCGGGCGTAACCAAACTGTATTAAGGCTAAGCATGGGTTGTAGGTGATACCTCCTCTAATTCCAAGTAAAGGGACATTAGGGAACTCTCCATAATGGTTGACAATGATAACATTCTCTTTGGATCAGGAGCACCAATGAATGTCCGAATGTTTGAGCGTCATCAACCTTTGTGACCACCTTGAAACTTGCTCATTATTTAATATAGATTGGGGAAGATGAGAAATAAACGACCTTGTCAAGAGAGGAGTGCAACACATAAGAACACATCTTTTCCTCATTTTGCAAGTGTGAAAAGAGTGTAGGATATCTCCTAGAAATGTAGGTACCGGGTTGCGGGATATGAAGATTTTGACAGTGTTGACATCTATGAGTTGGTCAGGATTTGGAAACAAAACCATCCCATAGATGAGGAGAGCCACGATTTCCTCAAAGCCTTGCAAGGAAACCTTTGACACCACTCCTTATTTCCCAATGAGTTGTGATATCAGAAGAGTGTAAGTGTAGAGCTTGAGCAATCTCTTCTGGCTTTGGGTCTCTTTCCGTACCGTTGAAAGGTAGTTGATTGAGAATGAGAATCCTCAAGAGTTGGGAGAATTCTTCCAAAGTAGGCACAAGTTGATAGCCAGGAAATGTGAAGCAATGGTGTAAAGGATAAAAGACATGAAAGAGCACCTTCATCATATCCTCATATGTGTTGGAGGTGACCAAGTTGAGTAGGCGACCATGTCTCTCGGTGAATGGAGAGTTTTCAGGAATCCTTGAAGCTAGCTCTTTAAGTTGTGGAGGGATTCTTACGAGGTTGACTTGAATAGTTTTCCTACGAAGTGAATCTATATTGTGATACGGTGGGAGAACTGACTTGAGGTATTGCGTTTGTTTTCGCAAATGTTTCGGTTTAGCAAGAGTCGCCACCGACTTTTTATTTTATCCTAAGGAAAGGTTAAAAAGCACAGCAAAAACCTTTGAGATGTTTTCTTGGGTTCGGGGAGTAGATTATAGAAAGGGAAGGTATTAGCACCCTTTCTATCCATGGTTATCCATGGGCTCTTAGTTACTTGCTTAGATCACTTGCCTTGATTTTCAATTGTTTGAAATGGTGCTTTGTGTGTGGTTTTTGAAAATGTTTTGAAAAAGATGCCTTTGTCTTGGCAACCCTTGTAACAATTCTTTACTCGAATGTTTTACAAAAGGTGTTTGTCTTTTTGAAAATATGTTTCAAGGTTTTGAAAGTTGTTTTGAAATTGTGTTGTGGAGTGTGTTTTGAAAGTAGGCAAGTGTGTTTTGCAAGTTTGATCAAGTAACTAAGAGTTGTCTACCCCTAAGTTTACTCAAATATTTTTCCTATGTTTTAACCCTTCTAACAGTATTGTTCCACCATTGTATTTGGTGGACAATCTTGTGTTAGGATGCTAACGGGACAGGCACGGGTCATCGTTTAGACCATGAATGCAATAGTGTCAAGTGTCTTTGGCAATTTGCTTGAAGGGACTATGATCATTTTGTTTAGGCAACTTTCGAAAGCGTCATCGAGAGACTATGATCATTTGATTTGTTTTTGTTTTGCCAAAGAAACTCAACATGCAACATGGCCCATTTTTGAAGGCAACAAGTGGAGTAACCCTAAGGGTGTAAGTGTGCATTATGTTATCCATTTTCATGCATTTTGTCTTTGAATTAGGTCAAGCTATTTGTTTATTTGATTTTTGCATACAAACCCTTAGGTCTATAATGGCATAATTAGAAAGCTTTTAAATGCAGAATTTTAAAGTCCTAGATTATTACAACATGATTATAGGGATGGGGGTACAAATGTTTGAATGGGGGTATTTGACAAGAAATTTAAATCTAGGCTATTACATCCATATCGAACATACAAGTATTTAATGTACAATATTTACAATATAAATAAATACCAAAATGCAATGTATTATGCACAAAGATGGTTTTTTATGTATGTAAAAGTATTTTTCAATGTAAAATATAAGCAAAAATAAAAAGGTTAATTTTTGATATTTTTATGGTTTTAGGGCAAAACCCTAGTTTTCATAAATAAATAATATTTATTTATACAATATTATATATTAATTTATACAAAAGAAAAAAAAGTATATTGTAAAAAGTATTTTTTGATGTCAAATATTAATAAAAAAAAAGTATTATTTTCATATTTTTTTGTCCTAAATATTTAATAAAATATGTATAAGTATTTATATTATTTATTAAATATACTAAATATACACAAAAAAATGAAATATTAATTATTTACAAAAAAATATATTTTTAGAAAATGTTTCCAAAATGTAAATAAATAAAAAATAATAACTAAAAAATATATTTTTTGTATTACTTTCTAGGGTTTTGAAATAAAAGTATATATATTTATTTACATGTATAAGCTAAATAAAATAAATAAATGTCAAATAAATGCAAAAATGGGTGAAAAAATATTTTTAATATTTTTTATATTTGAGCAAAAAACAAAAAGTCAGAATTAAAAAGAAAAAAAATCAAAAATGATTAAAAAATCACACAATGGGCCAGGGGGTGCAAAATGAAAAAAGGGGTGCAAAAAGCAGGGATAGCTCAGGCCCAGCCCAAGACATCATCTTCTTCCTCCAGCTTCTGTTTGAAACAAAAAAACGCGCGTTCCTTGCTCATCCTGCTAACTTCTGATTCTTTGACTTTTAACAAAAACTTACAACATCAATAATGTAGAGCATCAAGTCACGATTTCAAACATATAAAAAAGTTGTTCTAACTCTCAGAAATGAGGGAGAATTTCTCCATCCCCAATTTCTGACCTAAGTTTTCTTCCATGTTCAGGCCCAAAATTCTCATAGCACACACAATATAAATGAAAAGTAACTACATGGATGGCTTCAGGGCTATGAGTAAGACATGCTTTCTTCACAAACTTAAGCCTAACTATGCCTGGATAGAGAGATAGAAGTTCATATTTTTACCTGCTCAGCTTGAGTCGTGTACATCAATGGAGGTATCTTCAATGAAGTTTGAACTTTGGTACAGCTTGCCTGAAGTCCAAGGATGCTTCCCCCATGCTTAGCTTGCTTTGAATCTTTCTGAATCAAGCTATGGAAGTCAACCTGCAAAACTGAAAAGTGAAAATGGCAAACTTGGCTATGGATGTTACAACTTGTATCTAAGGCTTGGGATAACTTCAATGGATGGTAGGGAGTGTATTGGAACTTGTTTGGGTAAAAGCGCACGAGTGAATGATGCTGGCCAAGTCAAACTGCAGGAATGCCCTGTTTCTTGCAGAAAAATGGTGTTTTGATGAATGAGAAGGTTTGAGCTGTGTTTGATTCGTGTTTTAGGTCAGGTTTTGTGTATGGAAAGTGTCTACAAAGTTTGCCTTGGTTGATGTTTTCAGGAATGAGAGCTTGTTATCTTTTTGCCAAGTTTCTTCTAAAGTAAGCAAAGATAGTCAAGTTGGGTTATAGGCCAATGCAAGTCCCTCAAGCATGCTGCAGCACTCTCTCTTGATCAGTGGGATTTGTCCACCAACTTGTGCCTCAGAGATTTTGCTTGTACCTCTTGGATTGTGAATTTGACATAAAGTGCATCTTTACAAGAATGGCAAAATTGCTTTTTCTACTTAAGGATTGATTTTGTGTGTATTGTCCAAATGAGCAAAATAACACTCTAACACAAAGGATATGCATTTAATTATTGAGTGTGAAGAGGATTAGAGGCCTGTAAACTATCCTAAACAATGCCGAGTTGAAAATGCCAAGGTTATGAACATGTATTTGGCTATGAACAAAGTGACTTTTGCCCATCTTTGCAAATTCGATTCTCCCTAACCACAAGGGTGTTTGAGAAGTTCTTGGACAATTTGGAAAGCTTGGAATGTGTAATACAATCCATATTTGTAATGAAAATTGAAATTCCAAGTGGAAGCATGTGAAAAGTGGCCATGAAGTTGGACAAAAATCCTGCCTAGAATAGGTCAAAATTTTTCTAAGTTAAGAATGTTTTGCACCCTTATTCCAAAAATCATAACTTGAGCTACAAGCTTCTTTTGAGGAAACTTTGTCAATAAAAGTTGTAGATTTTGCAATGGACTACAACTTTCATGTTTTGAGTTTTGCTTGAATCCAATTGTATCTTGATGAAAAAAATGGTACAAAGTTAGAAAAAAATAAGGAAGTTTCATAACTTAGAAAAATTCTAAGTTATGAAATTTTCTCATTCTAAACCCTAATTTGCAATTTTGGGTTTCTTGATGAACAAGTTTCATGATTTGACATGTCTTGATGAAAAATGAATCTTGGCACTTGATTTTGACCAAAAAGTCAAAGTTTGACTTTTCAGTATACAGTTAAATTTGATCAGTTGACTGGAAAATTCATCTGTCAATCTTGTGCATTTGGGATCTTTTGAACTTGTTGAATGGATCAAGACAATGACATTGAGTCCTTGAGTCCATATATGAGCTTGGTTTGCCATTAGTTAGGTCAAACAGTCAAAAATTGCCTTTGTGCAGTCAAAACCCTAAAAATGACCATTTTGCCCTTTTGGTGATCTGATCAAATTTCTTGTGGAATTATGATCCAAACTTGACCAAATGGTTCATATGAGTTCAATATGTTGATGTGGGTCAAATTTCATGAGGTTTTACTATCAATTGGCCACAGTTGACTTTTTCCCAATACAACTGATTTCTAGGTCAACTGTCTAATTGACTGGGCAAAGATTGGAATCAAAACTTGAAACTTGGCATGGATAAACTTGTGAGTCCAACATGAAGCATGAAAGTCACTTTAGGCCTTTTAGGTCAAAACAACTTTGTGCAAACTCAAACCCTAATTTGGGTCAACAGTGCAAGGAGGAGTCTTGAGCAGAGCAAACCCTGATTTGATCTTGAGCTCCAAGGGTCTTGTGGTGAGAAAATATTGATGAAATGGGAGGGAAAATTTTGGGGTACAACACATATCCTACAAAATAAGAACAAAGATGAATCCAAAAATCCTTGAAATGGTTAGTGGATGTATATGATGTTCATGATGTTCATGATGTTATGTACAAGTATGCGTATACAAACAAAGAAAACTAGTCCTTAGGTTTAGGCTTGCATGGAGTTTTATAGGTAAGTACCCTCTTGAAGTTTAGTTGGCTCAAACCTGTCCTAGTAATAGTAACCGGGTTCTAAGGTGCTCAATATCATTGGTTTGTTTCCTTGGTCATTGTTTCAGCACAAGTCTCTTTAATGGCGACCGAGATATCCCAAGAAACCAAACCTCAATGAGTGTAGTATCGAGTATCTACCAACTTCATACTGCACCAAAGTCAGTCATCTTACTACATCCTAAAGGCCAAGTTGGTCAAGTAAAGGTTCTAAAAGTTCATTAGTGCTTCATGACATCACTCAGCGGCCTCGTATTCTCTTTGATTAACTCAAAGGCTACCGGTACCCACAAATATGTTACACTAACATAGCTATTGCTTAGACCATGTCAGTATACCTCACACCATTTCCATAATGTATTACTACTTACCTATAATGTATCCCAAATCCGGGTAGAGGATTCAATCCTAAACAAAGAACCATAATGTAAAGCATACAAGTCAAAAAATGTAAGCGAGTAAATGTGATCTATCCCTAAGGTAACCCCATTTTTAGATTATTCCCCAGCAGATTCGCCAGTTCTGTGATGCGGTGGGAGAACTGACTTAAGGGTTTTGCGTTTGATTGCAAATATTGCGGTTAGCAAGAGCCGCCACCGACTTTTCTTTTATCCAAAAGGAAAGGTGAAAAAGCACAGGAAAGATATTTGAGATTGTTTCTTGAGTTCGGGGGGTAGATTATGAAAAGGGAAGGTATTAGCACCTTTTTCATCCATGGTTTTCCATGGGCTCTTAGTTACTTGCTAGATCACTTGCTTTTGTTTGAAATCGTGCTTTATGTGGTTTTTGAAAGTATTTTGTAAAGATGCCATTGTTTAGGCAATCTTTGTAATGATTCTTGTTCGTAAGAATGTATACAAAGATGTTTGATCTTTTGAAAATGTTTTCAAGTTTTGTAAGATGTTTTAAAAGTTTAGGTGTTTGTTTTTGAAAATAGCAAGGATGTTTTGTTTGAAATGGAGCAAGTAATTAGGAGCAATCTACCTACTCAAATGTCTTTCTTGTTCATTTTCTTTTCCTTTGACGTTGTTGTCTTACCATTGATTTGGTAAGCAACCCTATCTTTGGATGTTAAGGGGATGGGCGTGGGTCATCGTATAACCATGATTAGAAATGTTTGCAAGGCATATTAGCATTCTCTTTTAGGTACTAAGATCATGTGTAAGGCAATTTAGATAGCGTCATCGAGGGACTATGATCATGTATTCGTTTGTTTTTGCTAAGATACCTTACATGCGTAATATGGTCATTTTGTATAAGGCAACCAAGTGGATTTTACCCTAGGGGTGCTTGTGTGCAAGTGTGTTATTTTCATGCTTGATTTTGTCTTGAATTAGAGTTTGCTATTTGGTTGGTTTTAATCTTTCCATACAAAACCTAATTACTAGCATTGTATATATGAAAGCGATAAATTGTGAAATTTAAAGTTACTACGCTATTACAATACTTGTGGGAGGGGGTATACAATTTATGAATGGGGATTGAAATAATATAAACCTAATTAATCTATTACAACCAAACTTAATATGTACAAAAATTACATAAATGCAAAATATAATGATGGATAAATGTATAAGGATAAAAAATGTAAAGAAGATGAATTTTGTTTGATTTTCATAAAGAAAGACTTTTTTGTCTTAACCTAATTTAAATAAAGAAAATAATTAATTAAGTTTGAATTTATTAAGAAAAATATTTTTAAAAGAAAACCCTAATTCTATTAATTAACCAAAAGAAAATAATTTCTAAGGAAAGTATTTTTGGCATTTTTATCTTGAAAATATTTATAGCTTTTAAAAATATTTTTAGTCTTTTTTTTTTGTATTTAAATAATATATTTTTAAATGGTATGAAGAAAAATAAATAATATAACATTTAACTAAGTTTATAAGAAACATAAGTAAAGTATAATAAATAAAATATTTTTGTTCATGGGAAAATAAAACAAAATAAGTCAAAATATAAAATGTATCATTTTTTGTATTTTTCATGATTTTTAGTATTTTAGAAAAAATATTTAAAAAAGAAAAAATAAATAATTAAGTAAATAAAAATGAATGGGCCAGGGGGTGTCAAAAGTAAGCAAGGATGTGAGCTTGCAAAATAAAAAACAATGCCAGGCCCAAAGGGCCCAGCGCCTGTAAAAAAACATTAGAGGATCAGAAAATATGAAGAAAAAATAACAAAAGGGGGGGTTCACATTGGTTTGAACCCTTGCCCTTTAGGTAAGAAGTGACTTAGTACGCGCGCGCTTGCCATTGGGGTGGCTGTTTCATCCGGTCATACAAACAAAACCATAAATATATAAGGCAAATCAAGTCCTGATGACTTCATCTTTAACCTCCAGCCGGTGTACCTGTAACTTCTTCATTTCTCCACAAAAATGGAAAGTTCAAACATGAAAGTTGTGGTGTTTCTTCCCACGAGTCCAACCATATAACTTATGTAAGCTAAAAGTCAAAGATGAAAACTAATTTTGCTGGCCCTAAATTGAAACCTAATTTTCTCAGAAATTTCAAATCCAAAATTCTCTATATACAGTCAATATAAATGGGAACTATGAACATGGTCAGCTTTAGAGCAAAGATATCTATATTTTGTCTTCAGAAATCAGGATCAAATGATGCTTGTATGAGGAGATAGAAGTTTGAAAACTTACCTCTTGCAGCTGGAGTCATGAATGGAGTTTGAGTAACTTTTGAGATGGCCCGAGGATCTGTTTAGCTTACCTAGACTTCCTTGAATGTATTCCAACTTCTACTTTGCCTTGAAAGTTCCTGAACCTCTCTACACAAGTCAACCTGCAAGCTTGATATTTGGAAATGGTGGATAGTGATGGAGGAGTTACAGTCTTGAAATAGGGGTCTGGATCACTTTGATATGATGTATATTAAGTGTTTGGATGGTTAAAACTCAATACACACGAGTGGATTTGGAGATGGCTATGTGAGGTTCAAAATTGTCAAGTTAAGGCAAATTCTGAGTTGCAGAGTGCTTGGGAGTGTTTTGGGGTCTTAGCCTTCGTGTGTTATCTTGAAAATAGTGTATGTACTTATAGGAAAGAGGTTTTGAGGCTTGAAACAACTCATAAATTGAAATCACATGTTATGGCTTGGTTTCTTGTTTTTGAAGCAAAGTTGACAAACATGGTTTCAATGTGAAGTACAAGGATTTGCAGGGTGGTTAGCAGGTGGTAGATATGTTAATTCTTGCTTTTAAATGTTTTTGAGTCAGAAACAACAATGTATGGGCTCAAGAAGAGTTGACATTGTGATTAAAGTCACTTTTCTAAAATGGAAGTGGTGACTTTCTTCCCAAAATGGAAATGCAACTTGGATAATGGCTCAAATGCTTGTACAATGGCTCTATCAGTTGTGCAAACATTAAATTATTTAGTGATTAGCAAGTTTGAAGCATGCAAAGCAAGATTTGTACATCATGCTTGAAGATTGGATCAAGTGTTCTTCACAAAATGGCTTGTAATTCAAGTTTGAAAACCCTAACTTCTTGCCTTCGATTCTCCTTGCTCAAGAATGATCTCAAGGAGTTCTTGGACATTTTGGAAAGCTTGCAATATTCTCTACAACCCATATTTGAATTGATTTTGAAGATTCCCCTTGGAACTATATGAAAAATTTCCATGAAGTTAGATCAAAAATCTGCCTAACTAGGGCAAAATTTCACTGTCTTTTTTAGTTCATGAGCATGTATTCACAAAATTAGAACTTGAGATACAAGCACTTTTGGAAGAAGTTGTGTGAAGAAAAGTTGTAGATTTAATGGATATCTTCAACTTTCATGTTGGAAGTTTCTCTTGAATCATCTTGCATCATGGTGAAAATTTGGCTTAAAGTTATGAAAAAATAAGAAATTTTCAACACTTAGAAAAATTTCTAAGTTAAGAAATTTTGACTTTTCAAAATGAAATATTGATTTCTTGATGAACAAGTTTCCTATTTTTACATGTTTTGATGAATTGTGATCTTTGGCACTTGAATTTGACCAAAAAGTCAAAGTTTGACTTTTCAGTATAAAATTGACTTTTGATTAGTTGACTTCAAAATTCATCTGTCAATCCAAAGGATTTTTAATGTTTTGAATCATGTCATTAGGTTAAAATTATGCAATTGGACTCTTGAGATCATGTTTTAAACCAATTGACCATTTGCTAGGTCAAAAATCAGAAATTGCCTTTTCCCAATCAAAACCCTAATTTTGACCATTTTGCCCTTTTGGAGATTTGATCAAATTTCTTGAGGAATTATGGTCCAAACTTGATCAAATGATAAATATGAGTCTAAAATGTTGATGTGGATAAAAAATTATGAAGTTTGACTGTAAATTGGCCATGGTTGACTTTTTCCCCAATACAATTGATTTTTAGGTCAAATGTTCAATTGACTGATCAAAAGTGTGATCCAAGGCTTGAAACTTGACATGAGTAATCTTGGGGGTCCATAATGATACATGAAAGTCATATGGGGTATTTAAAGTTCAAAAATACTTGTCCAAACTCAAATCCTAATTTTGGTCATCAGTGCTTAAGGAGGTGTCTTGAGCTAATCAAACCCTAGTGCAGTCTTGAGCCCAATGAGATCTTGTGAGAAAAATTCTTGATAAGTGAGAGGGAAAATTTTGGGGTACAACACTTTTTGTTTAACATTTCAACAACTTATTTGCTAACATCTTCAGTGAAACTGCCAAAGATGGGTTTGTTGATGAAATTTGCTGAGACTTCGACCATGTTGATGCTGGAAGGTTCAGCATAGTTGGCCTCAGCTTGCAATGGGTTTGTGTCAATCTTCATGGGTGGCTTGTCAGAAAACTTAAGCCTTCCATCTTTGATTGCACCTCGAACAAGATCCCTGAAAAGAAAACATTGTGAGGTTTTATGGCCCAAAAAATTATGATATTTACAAAAACCTCTCTTTTTCCTTTGATCTAAAGGAGGCATTTTTTCCCCAGGGGGCACTATCATCTGGCCATCTTTAACTACAAGTCAAATATTTCATCACATTTTGTGACATCGAAACTATATGTTTTCTTTGGGAACCTATCACTATTCTTTTCAGTTTCAATAGGATTTTTTCCATTTGCGGGCGTTAACAGTCTGCAAGAGTATGGTGGCCCTTGCTTTAACTCAGCTAAATCTATCTCGCTCTCTTCGACAGTTATAGGATCATTAGATGTCTCTGGATCGTCATTATCCATTTCGATATATGCTACCCTTTCTCTTCGATGGTTCTTATTTGCCTTAGCTTTTTCAGCCTTAAGGCGTTCCACCTGTCGAACTCTATCAGCCAATTGGGCCATATCTCTCAGGTATTGAGTATCTAATTTCTTCCTAATGGAACAATTTAGACCTCCTGCAACTATTTCGACTAACTCATGTTCAGGCACTCGTGTAAAGCATCTGGCCTTGAGTAATCGAAATTTGTTCAGATACTCGTCAATTGACTCAGTGAACCTCCTTTTCACACTAGCCAATTATTTTAAACTTATTTTGGTTTGTCCCATATAGAATTGTTCATGGAATGATCTCTCCAACTGATTCCAATTGTGGATCAAATTGGATGGGAGTGTAGTAAACCAAGTAAAGGCATTTTTGGTCAAGGAGCTTGGGAAATACTTAATCCTAATATTCTCATTATTCGAAATTTCCCCAGCCTCTATCAAATACCTTGCTACGTGTTCGACAGTGGACTCTCTCGTATCCTCTGAAAATTTGGTGAACTTTGGAACTTTCCACCTAGGAGGTAATTCTGATTTCAAGATATAATTTGATAATGGAGATGTAAAGTTTGGCCTATGAAAGCCAATGTTGAGTCCATTATGTTCCCTAATTCTGTCAACCATGGTTGTCAAGTTATTATCTGGTGCATAATTGTGATGTCGAACCTACTGTACTACTTCGTCAGCATTGTGGTTTCTATTTACCATAACTATACCTTGTTCGACAGCTCTAGGGATTTGTGGGACAACCCTGGGTATTTCGATTCTAGGTTGTTCGATTTCCACTCTATGGTTTATCCTCTCTGGCTTTGTATTTTGGTTAATGGTCATATCATCCTCTAATACTACATCTTGATTTCCTCTTATGAACTCTCTTTGGGATTGTCGAATAGGTTGGGGAACCCCAAAAAATTCAGCCATGCACGTCATCTACGCTGTCATTTGCTGATTCGACTGGGTGGTATTTTGTATTAGAGGGTTAAGCATTGTACTCAAAGTTTGTGCCAACATTTACACCATGTCATGGTTGCTTTCATCCATTTGTTGCCTTAAAATTGCTGTAGAAGCATTTGTTAGGCTTGGCATCGTGTGGGACGTTCTTGTTCCTCCCAAGAATTGGTTCCTACCCAAATTTTCTATACCAGTTCCAGATCCCTGCAATGGTGAAGATGCACTCACCAAAGGTTCTGAAAATGTTGACGAAGCATTCATAAGGCTTGCCATTTCAGTAGTTGGCATGCCATAAGGTTATTCTCGACCAATCCAGGCCATTGAAAACCCTAGAGGGACGTAGGGTCGAACCCCTAGATTTCACCTTGGTGGGGGAGTTCCTGGTGGACCCCTGGGACCTACATAAGAAAGTATTGGTCCTGTTTGTGTAGCTGTCGACACTGGTGTCGAACCAACTATTGATGGCATAGGCTCACAAACTGTTAGCATAGCAGTATTTCCAATGCTAGAAATTGGTGGAGGCATTTCTCCACTACTAGACGGATTAGCCATTTTACTATTTCTTCTCTTAGGTACATATTCGTGAGTGGTTGTTTTTCCACTTCTCAATAACATACAACAATCTTTGAAAGAAAAGAAATTACTTGAAGCAAAAAACTATTTTTATCAGAGTTTGTAAAACAAGAAAACTTAGCAACGTCCCACCAGGTGTGCCAATTTGTTTACCGTGAAAATTGGTAAACAACCGTTGATTTTCCAAAAAGGGTTATTTTGGTAACTTGCAGGATCGATCATATTGATCCTAGAACACATGCTAAGTTATTTCGTAAGTTTAATAAATTTAAGTGAAAAAGTTTAAGGGGAGAATTAAGGGTAGAGGCAAGATGCAGACGAAAACTTGATAAAAGTGCAAGTAAAAAGTAAGTAGAAAGGGGTTGAGAAGAGTTTAAGGATAAAGGTTGAAAAATGATAACAAGTGCAAGTAAAGACGAGATAGAGTAAATTTGCAGTAATGATAAAGTTTGCAAGGAGATGTAAATGGAAAGGAATGTAAAGGAATTGTAAAGACTTTGATTGAAATAAAAGATGGTGTTTAAGACGTACATTCTCAACATCTTTTCTCTAACAACAGGTACTTGGATATATTTGAGTAACTTGTACAATATGTTGAACACACTGAATTTTTACACAAACCTCCTTTATTTATACTGAAACTAAGTAACCGTCAAGCAGTTACCTCGTTCCAAGATGAGGATAAATGTCCTTTGCATGTGCTTCGACCTCTATCTTTATGCCACGTTGCTTTCCTCAATTGTCGAATGAACTGTCTTTCCCTCCTTTTCTTTAGATTCAAAATTACTCGCTTGCTGATACGAGAACCTTTTAGTCAAAGGCCACGGGAGCCTCTCAGTGGAAAACCAACTTTAACTTAGAAAATCCTCTAAGTTTTTTCTCCTTCTTAGCAAGGGAGGCTTCGACACAACCTTTTTGTTACAAGCTCTTCTATCAAAGTATTTCCAACTTAGATTTGTTCAATCTATTTTTTGGCCAATAAGACCAATATGTTGTGGGTGTCGAATTTAGGAGCTAACAGTGATTTGGTGAATATTTGAATTATTTGAATTATTTGAATATATATGTTATTTGAATAATTGGAGTTATAAGTAAGAATAGTAAATAATTAGAATTGCGCTTTATGTCATAATAGAATGGGTAAGTGGAATTAGGCCCATTAATAAAATAGAGCAGTAAGAAGAGAGATTAAAATTAGTGTTGTCATAAAACAAAAACAAAGAAGAGAGAGAAGAGAAGAGGAGAAAGAGGAGAAAAGAGGAAAAGTGAAGAGGAAACCCTAAAGACTCTACACACAAGGTAAGTGTGAGAATCTATGTTATTATGTGAGTATATGATGGATAATAATACGTAATAGGATTGGGTATATGAACTTATAGGTTTTGAATCACCCAAATTGATTTAGGAATTTGGAAATTAGGTTTTTGAAATCTAATTTTTATGATATAAATAAGTTCCCTATGATGTATACATGTTACAATATTTTTATTTGATGAAAAATGGGCATTCGAATATGTCTCTATGGTGATTTTCGTGCACAAGTCAGTAGCTATTCGCAACATATTTTTATGGTTTTCGCAGAGGGCGCTTAGCCTGGTAAAGCTGCTTAGCGCGGGTGGATGGACACAGAAAAATTATTTTATGCATGAATGGAATTGGGATCTTGTATGTTATGATTTATCATGGATTTATATGAATTTTAATAATTTATTCAATGTGTTTTAGATTAGTTTTAGATGAGTTTTGATGAATACATGATACTTGATTTTAGTATAATGTATGTTGTGTTTTGGTGATTGTTGAAAATAACATTGGTTGGCTTATATGATATATGTTGTTTGTGAGCTGTGATGATGGTTAATACTATGCAAATGTATTGTTAATGATGTTTATGTGACAACATAATAAATGTATGTTTTGTGCAATTGTTGGTGGATAATTAAATGTGTTGAATTATTGTGATATGCTTGGATGATTAAGATTATGAGATGGTATTAATTGCATATGTTTATTGGAAATTGCACATGAATTCATTGGGAGATTGAACTCCGATTGGTTGCTTTGATCCTTGTGTATGTAAGTGTTGGAATTTGATGATGTTTGAATATAGCATGATTTGTATCTAATTGTTATATATTATAATGGTTTGTTGAGATGATTTATACTATGAAATTATGTATATGTAATTGATTGGCATGAAAGATGTATGTTGTGCAATGTTGTGAAGATAATTCAAAATATGTTGAATTATGTGATGAGTTATTGAGATTGCATATGTACATGCATCATTTGTGTCAAGAGGCAAGATTTGGTAATTCCGTGGGAACTATTGACTTGTCCCAAACCTAATATTGAATGGGTTTAAAAGCGTAAGGCTGAATCACACTTTTATTGGTGGTTATCTGTCTTGAAGATATGGACCCGACAGGATCGGTAAGGATAACATTTGGTACCACATGCATAATGCATTTGAGTTGCATTGGAGTCACATGTTTAGATGTGAATTGTTGATTTATTATGCATTATGTGATGTCAGTGTAAATGTTGTGGTTGATGCGAAATGCGTGATGATTGAATTGATTGATATACTTGTGATAACGATGATTAATTACATTTGAAATATGAATGAATGAGCTATGTTGTATATGAGAACGCGTATGATGATTTATGTTTATGCCAAATGCATGACTATGTGAAGTGTGGTGAATTCTATCGTTGCACGTATGTTTTACATCGTTTATGATTATATATTTTCATAATAATATAAATTCTCACCCTTCTGTTGGAATGATGTTTTATACGACATCACTTAGGTATCGAAGATAACAGTTCTTCTTGCCAGGATTAAAGGAGGAGCTAGATTCTTATTTATCTACTTTATCCTAGGTAGTGAGTCATTACTCTGGTCTATGTAATACAGGGGATATTCAAACTCATGTTTTGATTTGTTTTGAGAGATATTTGTTATTACTCTCTTTTATTTGGATATGTAGAGATTATGTGATGTTTGGCCTCAGTGCCTAGTACTTATGATATGATTGTCAGTTTGAGATTTCAATCATTTATATCTTTATGTTGAGATGATTATTCTGCTGTGAGATGCATAATTATGTATTGGCGTATGAAATGTTAATTTGAATACGTGTTATGATCATGACCAGTATGCATGTTTGATTTCTTTATCATTTTGTGAAGTCGATTGTGACGCCCTCTTTGAGATGTATGCTAATTTACTCTGATTATGCTATTTATGTCTATGTGGGGTTAGAGGGTATTACACGCATCACCCCACCTGCTGTCGGGCATTTCGATGCCGTGGTGTCTTCTAATGCTGGCGTTTCTGAGGTTGAGGTAGAGGCCGACGGTGTCCCGCCACTGCCACCTCCTTCAGGAACAGATGACCAAGCGCCTACATATGATTAGTTATTATGGATAACTTCATGGGTTTGGTAAACCCATATGGTGAGGTTTTTACTGAATCATCTCGAGAAGCACACACAACCCGTGGGGGCCTATTTAGTTATTTGATTTGATAGTTGTAGTATTTGTATATTTTGTGACTCAGACTACTTAGCGCAATAATTTTTATTACATAATATTTTTCGATTACAAGTTTCGAAGATGAGCATAACTTAAAACATTACAACAAACATAAATTAAAAATAACGAAACATGAAAACATAGACATTACCAGATGACTCTGGATGTTTCAACATCTTGATTATATCGTCGATAAATCTTAAAAATCTGTGCATCAAACTCGATCGACCCCTTAGTTAGCCTACGGCAAAATGATCTCAACATGACCGTCAAATCTTCACCGATCTTCTACTCAATAATATTGTATTTCACCCTTCCATTTGTATCAATCCAATCTTCACAAAACTCGACCTTTCTCACCTTTCTGTTGTCGGTATAAGACAACAACTTATTCAACTTGGAAGTACACTTCTTCCTTAATCAAAAATTGAGGAAGATGAATTTTGAGATGTTTTTCTCAACATCAATTACCCCTATTTATACAACTTTTAATTCATTCTGGACCATACAAAATTGTTGGTACAATCACAATCGTACAAAACTGTCAGCAAAATCTTGGTCGTTAAATTTTTTGAGTAAATGGACTACCATAAATTTTGAAGTTGAATTAAATTTCCTGTATGGAATGAAATTTTTGAAATTTATGCAATATTTGACACTTTCTGGAAATTTCAATTGAACTACCGGAAATTTGAATGCATACCGAAAATTTCATATGCTATACCAGAAATTTTGTTCGAACAATTTGTTCCAATTTTGACTAGGGACATTTTTGCCATTATCAAAATGAGAGGGGTGTCAGTTCAACTTGGGGGGTGACAAGTTAAAACCTCCAAAAAATATCATTGAAAGTAGTAGATAAAATGTTTTGTCTTACTATTGAGGATGATACTTTGGTCCCCAAAAGTATCATCGATCACATTGAAATTAATAAACCTCCAAAGACTGGAATTACGAGGAATACTAACAAGGCTTT